>CM021104.1:567828674-568163389 GCA_007115665.2 Sequoiadendron giganteum
TTATGGTAAAAAAGTAACAAACACTTCAATCAACCTTGAAGAAACATATGGAAAATAATTCACAATCTTTAGTAAATAAGGATGGGAGACAACAAGTGAACTTGAAATTCATTAAATCTTCGAGAAAATTCCAATTACTAAAAACACAAAAGGGTTAGGATATCAAGATCCCCTCATAACACAAAAATACTTGGAGAATACCTAAAGCTTCATAGTGATGGCACGATGATCTCTGATTCACCTCTTGATATGAATGTCCTCCTTCATAAAGAACAACTAATAACTCATAACAATGATAAGGATGATAGGATCTCCTTAGGTCCTCCTCCTTATTTAACGTGAGAAGTTGGATAATCTAGCCAGAGCAAAACATCTTATCAAGCAAAGAAACCTTAATACCCTTGTCCACCATATTCAACCAAGCGAACTCTACATATCCTTTTAATTCAAGGAATTATTACATTACCACCCATACTTGAAAAATTATTTCCAAATCTAAAAAAAAATACACATTTTTTGCAAATATCATAAAACATTTCATCACCATACTGATGCATGTTGCATATTAAAACATTAATTTCAAAGGCTTAACATAATAGAAATTGTCCCTTAAAATGGGACCCCCTTTTTGTCATGTATTCATTGTAGAATCTTGTAGGTCTCAACATTATATGACCCTTATCATCACCTATCTTGACCTATTCTTTTGTTGCACTCAGTGGGGACAAGAAGTAGGTGGCCTTGTTCTAGTTAGGCATTTGTTGTTATCCCTTTGGTTTTTTATCTTCCTTCCACTTATGCAAATTGAGATTGGGAGGTGGGCAACCTACTTTAGGTTGACTCGCTTGTCTTCCTAGTGTTTTTCTCTTTCTTTTTGCTTTTGTCTGAATGTGTTTATTGTGACCCCTTGTGATGTTTTCTTTGATGTTCCTCTCTCTTTATGCATTCCTCTATTTGTACCTTCATTCTTCTCATGTCGTAAGCTTTTTTATTTTCATTTATCTTTTCACTTTTGTTTTGTGTGTTTCTTTTGGGGATGATGCAAGTTGTTGAGACACCCTATGTCTCTTCCATGTTGACCCAAAATATTTCTCTTTTCTTTTCACTTTTTTCTTGTGTGTTCATTTTTGAGATGATGAAAGGCACCAAAACACCCTATGTCTCTTCCATGTTGATGCAAAAGACTTTTATTTGTTCTCACTCTCTTTGTGTTATTCTTCTAGTTTTGTGTGTATTTGGGGAATGATGATAGTTTTGAGCTCTCTAATATCATTGTAGAAAAGATAGATACTAACCCTCAATCCATCATCCCTTACGATTTTCTAGGGTGCAACCCTCTTTTCCATTTTATTTTCCATGTTTGTCTACTTTAAAGTAATGGCTCATAGTATGGTGTTATAAATTTATTTAAAGTGGGGGGAATACATTGGAATTATTTCGGCTTGATTTCATTTGCATTTTCTTTTCCATGTTCCTTGATAAAATTTTCTTTCATACGATGCATTTTTTTCTTTTTGGTGACATTGGGAGTAATGTCCTTCAAGAGTGTGACCTACCTCAGAAACTTATATTCCCCATAGTGGTGGTGTGACACACTACACCCCCTTAGTGGTGAATATTTTATCCTTTGACTGGTCCTATCTTCGAGACGTTAGGAATGATGTCCACTAAGACTAAGACCTCACATGAACTAAGAAAAATCCCTTTGAACATCTTCTCTCTTTATTGTTGCATTTTCCCTTTTTTCCTTATTAAATTCATGGAGTTATGGCTTCCATATGGACCCCTTGGGGCTCACCTATTGAATAACAAACATGGCAAACTTTAGTGGAGAATCTTCACCAATTCGCAAATTCTAGAAATCAAGCAAATCGAAATTGGCGAATTTACCATATCTAGCAGGGTGTTCAAATTGCTCGGATTTCATGAACTATCGGTTCAATGCATGTCCATTCACGAATGGCTTTTTTTTACAAGGCATGTTTGGGCAATAAATTTTCCATAATTGACTACACATTTCCAATGCACCGATTAATATTTTCGCTTGGAATCCTGGGGAGAATGTCATAAAACACAAACATATTTGCCAATACTATTAAAACAACATTATATGCGGACACATTTTTCCAATTAAAATTTACAAATTGTTGCTTGTGACAACCAACTTTGCCAATTAAAATTTATAAATAGTTGCTTATGAGGACCTATTTTTCCAATAATATTTAAAACTAATTACATTTGAGGACACATTTCACCTTGAAAATTCCAAGGTATCGTTGTATGAGCATGCAGGATTTGCCAAATTTTTAACATACCATTTAAAACTCCCGCAGAATTCGCCAAATATGGATTGATATAAATACAATTGAAATTGTTATTTGATCTTACACATTTTTTTCAGTTCTGAGGTTCTAATTCTCAATTCAGAAGTCACTAAAACCCAAAAACCTAGACTCAAAGGTGAGTGATCATTTCTTCATACTATTATTAGTTATAATAATAAGATTTATTTATATGTTTTCCATTCTTTCTTCAGTCTAAAATATGATTTTGAGTAGGGAATGGGATCTATATTCTTTGTCGGTCTATCCTTCTTAAATAAGAAGAATTTTTTTTCCAGCTTTTATTCGAAGTGAGATATCCATATGCCGAGCAACAAGGGTAAGACTCCTGAGGGTAATGAAGAGATTGGGAGGGCATCAGAATGCCCAAAACATGGATGTACCATATAGTCTTACTTTAGAATTAGAAAATCATCTAATCCATCAAATCAAGGTGGAGCTACACCATCAACTCTTCCCCCAAATATTATTGAAGATGGCATTGACAATACCTCATTGCCACAGGAAGGTCAAGGTGAGATTTTCATTGTGTTAAATCAAAATGTATCAAATGAGGATGGAAATACCATAGAAGATGTTCCAAGGGATACCCTGGTTAGCCAAAATGAGATAATTGACCTAGATGAGGATGATGTTGGTAGCAAGAAAAGAAAAGGAAAATCAAAATTGGGGCTCGAGTCAGAAATGATAAGGAATTTTCAAATTGGTTGGTTGTCGAAGTACCCTTTCCTTGAACTAGTGGGGGTATCAAATGAAAATGATATTGAAGGGGAAACAAAGGTCAAATGTAAGATTTGTAGTTGCAAATGTGGAAGAGACAAGATGATGTAGCTAAAGCTTGACACTATAGAAAAGAATATCAGTAAAGTTTACAAAAAAAAAATCATAGACGGAAAGGAACAATCAGTCATATGATGGAAATCAAAGGAAGAATGTCTTCATGTTAAGTATGTTGTAGATTATGGATATCATAACCATATAATGTCAAAGATTAAAAAATGTGAAGTTACACTTGAGGCTCATTTTGGAAAAGCTATCAAAAACTATTTAGATGAGTGTTGTTTTTCATATTATGTCCAGGGGGCGTCCTATGACAGACTACCCAAAATATTTTGATTTACTATCTTATTTGAGTGTTCCCAACTTTCCCTTCTCACATTGGTTAGTAAAAGCTATCAAAAACTATTTAGATGAGTGTTGTTTTTCATATTATGTCCAGGGGGCGTCCTATGACAGACTACCCAAAATATTTTGATTTACTATCTTATTTGAGTGTTCCCAACTTTCCCTTCTCACATTGGTTAGTAAACGGTGGATGGGAATGGGTGAACTGTATTGCTGCAATGGAAAAGAAATATTTAAAGGAGAAAGTAAAAGAGTCAAATTTCATTGCATTATCTTTAGATGAAGTTACTATGGTAGACAATACTTTTATGGTTTGTATGCATTTTTATACTATAGAACAACATGTTCACCAAGCTCATCCTCTTTGTCTTCATAAAATGAAGGAGAGTTCAACATTGCAAAATTTATTTGAACTAGTCAAGAAATCTTTGAATGAAATTGCAGGTATGGATGAGTCAACAATTGCCAAAAAGTTTGTGTGTGTAGGAGCTGATGGAGCTGCAGTGATGCAAGGTCAAAGGAGTGGTCTTTGCACAAAGTTACAAACTACTTGTGCACCATACATGCTTGGAATTCACTGCATGGCCCACAGAATGAATTTAGCATTCAAAATTGTAAGCAAGTTTCCTACAACAGCAAAAGTTGAAAATCTAGTTCGCCAGATCCATGCATACTTCTACCGAAGTCCCAAATGTTTCCTTGAATTTAAAATTTTTTTTGATGGAATAACACCTAGAAATAAGCTTCTCAAAGATGATGATACTAGATGGATCTCCCTGCATGGACCAGCACAATGAGTTCTTGCAGAATATCAATCCTTGATTGGAGTGATGTACGAGCATCGCAACATAGTAGACAAAGATATTGACCTCTTACATAGGTTAAGCGATATAGAGACAATCTTGACTTTAGCTAGTCTTCTCCCCATGCTGGATGAGATGAACAATCTTGTGAAGAAATCCCAAGATAGAACTATGTATATTTCTGAATATGCCAATCTATGTAAACTTGCATGCTTGGCCCTCGATCATCTATATCTAGATCTAACACAAGGCACAAACTATTTGATGTGGTAGAAAATTACTAATTCGAATAATCTTGATAATTATTTATAGTTTAATGCAAGAGGAAACTTATGTATTTGTGTACATGGATATGATATACCAATGTACCATTGTAAGACAGCCAAGCACTCTAGAAGAGAAGTACCTATTAACGAGGAAGATTTTAATGGAATTGTTAAATCTGTTAGTGATAATTTGAAGGAAATTGAAAAATCTCTTTCCTTAGAAATTTGTGAAAGATTCCCTCAACATGAAATACTTGAAGCCATGGGTATTGCGTATCCTCAATTTTGGGTAAACCAAGCTAACCCAAAATATTTTCATGATCAAGTAAAAATCTTGATCGAACAGTTTTCAAAAAAGGTAACATGCAATGAGCAAACAATAGAAGGAATTTTAAATAAAAATAAGCTTAGAAAGGAATGTGGGAGTTTTGCAATAGCTCTATGAGGGACGAGTATAAATCCATGGGCAAGGAGAAAGCCTTTGAACCAGGATCAATAAAAAATATTTGGACAAGCTTAGGTCAGAGTGAAATATTGTGTGGTTTGATGTCAGAATATTTCAAACTTGCTGATTTATGTCAAAAAATGATATTGTGGTCGGTGGAGGATGAGATAGTTTTCAATACATTGGGGTTTTTGAAATCAAAGTTAAGAAACAAATTGGATGAGAATTTGGCTTGAGGATGAAAGGAACTGCGTATAATGTCAAAAAAATTCCTTTTGAAAGGGCACTCACAATCTGGAGGTCCACATGTGAAAGAAGAGGTACCGGGTTGTGCAACACAGGCTCTCCAATTCCAAGAGCCACCGATACTGGTGGTAGTAGAAGTGGTAGTGGGCCTGTGATAGATGACAATGATATTGAAATTGACACAAATCACACAATGAATGTTTAATTCGAGACAGAGGCCGAAGAAAGTGTAGAGAAGACTTAGGATCAAGATGAATCTTTTACTTTATCTCAAGATGAGCATCGGTTTGAGGACCCTGACTCCATTTGGGAAATGGAAGGGAATTAGCAGGTTTTAGGTATTTTTACTGCACTTCATGAATCAATTTTCATTGTTCCAAAGTCCAAATTGTAGTTGATGATATTTTATATTTTATTCAATGAACATTGAAATTGTGAATCATTACACTTCACGATATCTTATTTTATATTGCACTCAAGCACTGCATGAATCATATTCCAAACTGTAGTTGATGATTTTTTATATTGTATTCAAATAAATTGTGAATCATTGCACTTCAAGTTCAAGATATTTTATTTTATATTGCACTCCATGATATTTTATATTATATTGCACTTCATGAATCATATGCCAAAGTCAAACTGTAGTTGATGATATTTTATAAATTATATATTAATCCATCATCCATGAAATTGTAATATTAAAATTTAAATTTGATCTCTTCAAAGGAAATTTAATTTTTCTTTACAAAGAAACTAGCCTCCACTGAGTCCACCCCACTTATCTTCCACATATCAATAATCACAAAAATAAGTGACACTTTGATTTTATGATTCATAAATTATGAACAATGCAAATTGTAGAAATTTGTAAGACAAGATCCATATTTTAGCCTACATTGCATCCATAAAAAAATTTGAAATTCTATAGTGATGTATTCCTTCCCCCATTCCTAACAAAATTCAATACCATCAGCCTAGCAATGCTTCATTAGCAGAACCCACATCACAGTCCCGCCGATGGCCCGATGAAAAAAGCTCACAACCTAGTATCAGTGTAACAATACTCTATCGAGCTAAATCCTAAGGTGCTCTCCCGATATATGGATAGAGTCAAGTTTTCAAAAAAAATAACCACGAATTATTGAATTTTATCAATAATCACAAAAATATACCACACTTTGATTTTATGAACAATGCAAATTGTAGAAATTTGTGTGACAAGATCCATATTACAGCCTACATTCACATTGCATCCATAAACAAATTTGAAATTCTGGTAGTGACGTAGTCCTAAGTCCTATCCCCATTCCTAACAATATTCAATACCATCGGCGTAACAATGCTTCATCGACAGAACCCCCATCACAGTCCTGTCGATGGCCAAATGAAAATAGCTCACAACCTAGTATCAGTGTAACAATACTCTATCGGGATGACTCCTAAGGTGCTCTCCTGATATAGTGATAGAGTCAAGTTGTCAACAAAAGTAACCATGGGCATGAATTATCGAATGCATAAAGTATATCAGGGGAACTATGGTGCATCGTGGAAACATTATCTAGTGTCCCACCGGTAGAACAAAGGATAGATGTCCATCGGTGGAGAGGGCGACTATCCATGAAAGAATGATGTGGCATCTCAGGGCATTGTGTTGCGGTGCATTTATGAACCAGAATTGAAGTGAATTATATCACAAGTTGATTCTGCTTAGGGCAGAAGGAGAAAGGAAAAAACTTGGAATTCTGACGCAGCAAAGACCAATGGACTATGGAGGCGACTCGGCAAGACTCGCATAAGTAATTTAGACCTAGCTAAGAAGTTATTTTCATCAAACTCTTAAGAGTTAAATAATGGAAGAGAGTACAAACCCAAAGCTAAAAAATAGAAAACCAAAAAGCCTAAGAGACTCCTAAATGAAGACCTGATAGATCAATGCCCTGGGTTGGGGCCAAGACCTAAGAGGAGTTTGCAAATGAATGCTTCCATGGATTGACTATGGGACAAACATAAGGGCTTAGGGGATATTTGGACACCGCAACGAGGGTACAAACTCTTCATGTACCATTACATAATTTTTTTTAGGTTTCAACCAGTCTGCAATCCATGGAGGTTGAACCTGGGAAGACTTGTGGTGCCCAATGTGTTAGTGAACGTAGAGCTAATTAAATCTCTTTCTATCAGCTATGACCCCAAGAAAAGAACTATTCAGTCACATGGTGGGGGTGAAATGCTTGTTATTTCTAGGTAGCTCATTTCTAATGTATTTTAGTTAGAGTGTTCACTGAATTTATCATTCACGGTCAAGATCTCTTGACAGAGTATCGCCACATGGATACCAGATATAAGAGATGGAAATTACCTTTGCATAGGCCCAAGGATGAAGTAGGCCAACTCAAGAGTTTCTCTAGCAGTGAAAACCCTCCTTTCCATGAAGATCTGTTCGAAGAGTATTTCTGATACACCTATTATTCAGCTAGTCAGGTTTTGGGAGTAGAGGTTCCACCTCTCATGTCGATTGCCCCAATGGTCTTAGCTGCAAACATATAGAGCAAGGATGCCTTTCCATTTGATTATGCTAGCTACTTGGCCAATGCCCTACATCAAGGGCTTGAAAAGATTAAAAATAATAGTGATAATATTAATTTTGAACACTATTCTTTGCTTATGCATTTTCTATTGTACGAGCGACAAGTTAGAGGAGTATGGAGTGAAGAATTAAGGATAAAAGATATAGATTGAAATGGAGATTTTAAACCTGTACAAATGTGGACTTCATTGTGGGATAGCCGATTTGGTAGGTCTCATTACCTTTATTTTTGAAGATTTTTTTGTAAAACCATTGATGAAGTTTTTGGGGTACCCGTGCAATTATAACCTATCCCCAAAAGTACCAAGATTTCTAGGACCAAAGGAAAAAAACCGGAGAAATAAAGTGAATCATAAGTGGGGAGACTAGTATGCTTTCCTTGATTGTACAGTGACAAGGGTTTATGGGTTCGAAGGGGCTCCACACTTGATGCCACGAGTAGTTCCTGACCAAATTTATTATTTAGAAATTGTGAGGAAACTAGCAAAATCTAATTCCAAACACCTCAAAGGACATAGAAAACAATCAATTATGCCCAACACCTTATGTTTTGGAGAGTTCACAGTGGTTTCTAATGAAGGATATGGAGAAATTGATGGTAAATTAGCATAGTACAACCTACTTCTAGGTGATATAAGGAAACAATTTGATGTAGAAGGGTTTATTTACAAGGTGAGATTATCACAGGGGCTATCAGGGTATGAACATTTGTTCTCAATAAAAGATGTCATAATAAACCATGATGAGGCTTCCACCAAGGAAAGAATGACTGCCTATAAGAAGATTATGCTTGCAGAGGAATGGAAGAGAAAAAGAGTCCCATCTTATTCGAAGGCATTTGGTGAGATATAGGATCCTTTAACAAGAATTGAGCAACTCATTGCTCATGTCAATGAACTGGTAAAGGATGTTCCCCTAGTTGTTTTTGATGCAGCTCATGCAACCTATTCAGGAGTACAAGATGAAGACATAGAGCACTTGGATTACATACCTTCACAGCCTACTCCTAAGGTATGTTTTTCTATAGATACATATATAAGTGAAGAAGAGCAAGGTGATGAAGAGGGTGAGCAGGTCAAACACATCAGTGCTCATGTGATTGCATAGTATGAGCCCCGTTAAGAGAAGAATATTGTAAGATTTGAGGCATCAAATGAACTATCTGATGATGTGAGGGTCAGGGCTAGACAATAGTTCACTTTTTATTGTGATTTTTTTAAATCTTCTGAATTTAAATCATTTGTTTATCAATATAAAGTTAGAAAAATGAGACAACAGATGCAGGATATCACTTCTCAACATGAGGCAACCACTCTGGAAGATTTGAAAAGGGAGGTAGAAAAGGAAATGGAGTCCATCACTTCTGAAAGAGGAGGGAAATTGCTTCAAGAAGCTACAGTGTTGCTCCCACCAGGGTGGGATACTAGCTCTTCAATTGTATTTGATAGCTTTAGAAAAAGAGGGGATAGAAAAATGAACTTAACAGAAGAAGAAAGTAACAAAATTTATTCAGGATCTGGGTACAACCCAGACGAAGCCAACTTGCTTCTTTGGTCATTGTATCCACATGATAAAAGACTTGCTATAATTAGTAATCCAGACCAAGTTTTTGGTCATATCTTGGTTCAACGAGTAGTGGATACCAACCCCATGGAGAGAACATAATTGAACATAAATGTGGCAAAATTTACCAAAGCACAGATTGAAAAACTGATTAAGGAAAATGCAAAACTATAGAAGGATCTAGCAAATCGGAGAGAAAGAACATCTTCCTCCTCCAAATCAGAGTTGTACTCCCCATGGATTGAAAAGGATAAGAGAGTGTTTGATGCATTCACTAATGCAGCCTACTGGAAGAATTGCCATCTGAAATCCCAGCGGAAATCCAAAGAATTGGAGAAAGAGGTGAAAACCATCAAATATAATACTCTATCTAAAATGATAAAAGAAAGATTCAACAAAATGATGAAATGTGCAAATGAATATTGGAAATTATTCAAATAGACATGCATTGCATTGGTGGATAATGAATGATTGCAACCTAGAATGATGGAGAAAAAAAAGGAGCTCGTAGATAAGAATATCATGAAAGGACAAATATTGTTGACATATAACAAGCTGGTAGAATCACATAATGGATATCAAAATAGGCTTAGGGAATATTTCGCCTGCTTTGATTCAGTCCCACTCCCGACACTTCATAATGGCATTGGAAATCCATGAGAACATGATGATTGGAAGGAAGAGCTTGATGGGATTCTAACTATTGCGTTGCAAGAAATAAATGACGAGGATATGGTTTTACAAAAAACTCATAGGAAACTCAAAAAAATAATGTCTATGGAATATTATATGAAAGAGCTTATCTCTAATGTGGACACTTATGTTGAACATGAGTACATCCATCACCTCTCTATAGTCAATCTATTTATTAGCCAAACTGTAGATGTGTCAGAATCAAATCTAATGGGACAACCATCAGATTCAAAGTAAGAACGCCAACCAACAACATGATGAGTGCCTTATCATGGAGTAGAAGCCTTGAACAAATATTTGGTGGACATGGGCTTCTGCTTGGAGATTAATGGATTGGTGCATTCACCTGTGACATTGTTTTATTTATATTTTGAGTTATGTTTAGTTGTGAAACGTCATGAATTTTTGTAAGGGGTTTGTAGCCTTTTGCCTCGCATATATAAGAGAGATCAAGACCCGAATAGGAGATCAATGGATCATCACATCATTTTTAATTAGACTTTAGAGTAGAAAATTGTAAGAAGATAGATAATAGATTGCACCAATTCGCCCTTGCATCTCATATCATAAACTATTTTTATAATGCATATCATTTGAACTTTGAAGATCAATACAATGGAGAAGGTTACACATAATTACTGATTTTCTTTCGAGTGTTCAACTATTGTGGATTCATATGCCTATAAGTTATTAACTTATTTGGATGTCTCCAAAGTGGTTGTTTATGTTATTCAAATTGAGTGTGTGGAAGTACATTTAATTTGTCGTTACATTGAATTTGAATTCTTTAGGAATAGGGGCTGCGACCATGGGATTTTATATTTATTTATGGACATGATCATTGATCAAGTAGTAATATGGGCCACAAAATGGATCTTGTCACACAAATCTTTACAATTTGTGCTAATCATAAAATAAAATGAAGTGTATTTTTGTAGTATGTGGGATGTGGGATGTGGGTGAGGTGTAAGACTTTAAGTTGGTGGATACTGATAAGGATATTTAGTCAAAACATAACAAAAGCTAACAATTCAACATCCATAACTTAGAAGCTCTTCCAAGAAGTAAATATAATGAGCTAACAGTTCAACATCCATAACTTGGAAGCTCTACCAAGAGGTAAATATAATGAGCTAAGAGTTCATCACCTTATAGTTCAAATGATAAAATAAATAATATAGATAATTGAACATCATCACATTACTGAAGTCTGAATTTGGGATTTTTAATTGATTTTCACATGAACGAGTACATATTGGCATTGGCAATGCAAAATATTGCCAATTCCCAAAGACAAGTCTACACAGAGCTGAGTTGGAACTTGGAAACTCATATTATCAAAGATTGAAAATTAAAAATCAAGTCACTATATCACCTTTTCTAGCAACTTCCACTCTTCAAGTGGTGGAAGTTCCATTTTTTCTAACTGATGTTGTTTGACTTGAAGTTTTGTTAAAACTTCATGATTGTAATTGGAAGCGGAACCTGTCTTGAATTCTTTAGTCAATTTTGCATCCAAGGTTATCAGTGTTCTAAGGGAATCCAAATATTTCACATCTGGGTTATGAGGAAACTGGTCCAATTCAATCTTCTGTGCACCTTCCATCTTCTTTCTGAAACCATTCTTTCCAAAGAATCGCTCATTTGTGTCAAAAGCCTCTGGAAAACCAAGCTCTATGAAGTTCCTTACCTTTTCATCCACCAACTTCATCTTGTCTGAAACCAAATGCAAATATTCCTTTGTTCCATGCATTCTCGAACACTTTTCAATGATATATGACAACTTCATTGGGGTTTCAATCCGATTAGTAATCCCTTTTCATTTAAAATCATTGTCATTGTCTTTGTAGACTATTTGTAGAACTTGATTTGCAAATTTCTCTAATTCTAGCATGTTTTTGTTGTCCACTAAATATGTGTTGAGCTTCTTATAATGTTTTCTGATAGCATCAATCAATTAAAAAATGTCACACAAATGATCAAACCTTTGCATTATTTCATCCCAGATCTTTTATTTCATATGCCTCACTATATCTCTACAAAATGCAAATAACTTATTTTGAGAAGCCTTAATTTCTTCTTTTGCTTCCGTCAGCTTTGTCTCCAATATTTCATTTGTTTTTCTCTGTTTCTCCATTTTTTGTTCCCACTCTGCATTTCCATTCGCAATTCTTAGTCTTAATTTTTCTCAAGTCAATTTTTCCTCATCATATTTCTTCTTTTTCTCATCTAGCTATGTCTCCAATCTTTCATTTTTTTTTCTCTATTTCTCCAATTTTTGTTCCCACTGTGCATTTCCATTCATAGTGCTTAGTCTTAATTTTTATAAAGTGGATTTTTCCTCATCATATTTCTTGTTGCTCTCATCTAGCCTTCACTTCAGGTCATTCACTTCTCTCTCATTTTGTTTATCCTCTTTGCTTGTTGATGTAGAGGCATATTTTTTTATTCTTTTTTCTAATTCATTTCTCTTGTTATCTGTTTCTTTCCTCTTTTCTTTCTCACTTGCTAGGTCTGCTTGTAAATTTTCTATTTGGGTCTGCAACCTTTTCTTCTCTCTATCTTACTTTATAAATTATGTGTACACCAATTCATTGTTCTTCTTTGGTACATTAATTTTTTTAGTATTTTTTAGGCTAGAAAATCCCAATTGAAAATTGGTTACTTGGTATTCAGATTGATCCATCTGATATTTTGGTTTTTTTCAAACTGTGGGAACAAAAGTTAGGTACTCCACGATTTCTTTATTTATGTCAAATGTGGGTAATACCATGGTTGTTGCAGGCTCTGAAGTTACAAAAGATGCACTCTCCATCAGTTTCTTCTTTTCTTTTTTATTCAAGTATGATTTCTTTTTAAACTCTTTAATGAAATCATAATGCGCGGAGGCAGGAACAATGGAATGCTTGAATGGGGAAGGAATAGGAGTACTTGCACTTTCTAATGATGTCATAGACACAGTAACTAGAATTAGGGGAGTTCCTGGAAATAACTCCTTTTTGGTGGATCCACTGATAGTGTGACTTGGACCTTTCAAAATCCTTTGCCTCTTTTGATTGCCTTGATCACCTGGTGTTTCTGTGGTATATTGTATTGTTTTCCTTGTGTGTAATTTCTTTTTGTAGCACATGTTAACCACTACTAGTACTACTACCCATACAATTGCCACCAATGGCACTCCTAGTTGCACTAAGTTGTCCACCAAGGCCATGTCCTAGTTGTGATTATATTTGGCCATGAGGATGAGGATTAGAAGCTCTAACAAATTGAGTTTGACTTGTATGCCCTTGGTCTACCTTTTCACCTCCAATCCCAAGCCCAGATTTATCAACTTGTTTTCTATGCTCAAAATTTGTTACCATCCAAAGGTCTTGTCTTTTGGAGTCTTTGGACCCCAAAGGACCACCTTCATAACCAATTTTTTCAAGTATGTCTGCTCCTGAAGTATATGTTGAAGCATATGCTTATTTTGCGGCCTCACTTAAACTAGGTTTGTAATTGGCATGGTTTTGTTCTTCTTCTTCACTATCATCATTAGATTCATCATCACTTCCTTTGCTTCCATGTTGATCAGGATGCTCTATATTCCACAATTTGCTAAAATATTTATCTTCTTCGTTAGCTCCATACTCTGCAAGAGCTCTTGGATCACCTAGGTCCTTCCTCATAGACCAAAAGGTAGTAATTTTTTATCGTGACCAATTTTTATTTGTAACTTCCTTCTCTAGAGAACCTGGAATTTTTACTCTACTAGATGTTTTATCATTTTTTTCATAAAAATTGTTCTATGTACTGATTGTCTTTGGGTGCAATGCCATAATTTCTATTGACAATTGTTCAAAAGAAATACCATTCGTAGTAGCACTTTTCTCCATTGCTATTTTTACCTCATCCCAAGAATCCTTGTTTCTCAAGTTTTCAAGAAAGGTTTTATTTTGATGTTGAACTCTACTTAAAACATTCCTATTAGCCACAATCACTGATTTAATGATGTCACATGGATCATATTGCTAGTGACAGATAGCATCAAAGTCAAAAAAATTCAAAAGCTTATGTGCCACAATAAATGTTTTTCTCTCGAATGTGAACCCTCCACATGAAAAAGGTAAAGAAGGAAATAAGGTCTTCTTTTGTTGACTAAGAAAGTGTATTTCATCAGCACTCTACACCTACCTTACATATTCCAATGAAAAAACCCTTTTTGTCACATGTATTGGAAGTTTGTATGGTTGTACAACCGATCCATAAAATATTAGCACAATATATTCTTCCCTTAAGTACCAATCAACCAATTGTATTTCTTTTCCTAGTTGCATGCAGTTTCTACATGACATAGGCAATCTAGGCATTGGAGTATTTGAAATTGCTTGATGAAATGGAGCCAAAAAGTAGTCTACAAAATGACTGTAGTTCCTTTCACAATCATGCATCCTTATCTGAGTTGTCCATTCATATACTGGAGCCATTTTCTTTTCCTCTACATTACTATAAGGTTGAATCTGAAGCTTGTTGGTCTGAAACTTTCCTCTAAATTTGAATAGAAAAAGATAGCACAAGTAGGTTGTGAACCTAAATGTCTTGGTGGAACCTGCTTTAATCATTAAAAAAATTTTATGCATCGATTCTACAATGTTCTAAATATAATTATATTTGATGTGTTCATCACCATAATGGATATTATATACCATTTCAAGGAGGCTTGCACCCACTTCCAAATTGCTATCCAGATTGAGGAAAAATGCTAGCATGGAAATAGTATCCTGAACCCATGGTTTAAAAATATCCAAATTATAAGGAGGCTTATGATCACCTTTCAATTTGTTTCTATCCTGGACTATTTTATTTAAGAAATTAATTTTTTGCCTTTCTTCCATTGCTTCATAATCACTAGTAATCTTTTCTAGCTCAATGTGGTGGTTTCCAAATTCTTCGATTGTAAACCCCAACACTTTTCCATGTTCTTCTACATTAATGGATAAAAATTCTACTTGAATATCTTTATTAACAATTTCTCTTTTCTTATCATCATAATTTTCGGCACAGACCATGATAAATTCTGGGCAAGGGAAAACTTCATGTAAGAACATGCACCCTAATCTAGTTACCCACAGTGCACTCATACTATTAACTAAAACTTGCATTTTCTTTGCAGCCTTATTCTGAGATGAGAATCTAAGTTCTTATGTATGCCTACCATAGGTTTCAGCATCATAAATATCATGGTACCCATTAGTGAAACCTGGGGTTTTAAGCAATTCTGCATAATGTATTTTTTTATCGGAAATTGCTCTCGTGGTACTGGTCATAGAAATTCTTATACAAATGTGAAGTTGTGAAATTTGAATTCCCTAATACCTATTAGTCCTCAATTTTAACGAATTCTTAAGTTTCTAAATGCAAACTTCAAACTTTGACAAAATAAAATTTTAAGAAATGTCAAATGATGAAACGTGGCTGCAAGAATTCTTTCACTTAACCAAATTTTGAGTCCCGACTCTTGAAAAATGGAATGAAATTGTTGGAAGTGGAACTATGGAATCCAAAATAGGGTGCTGCACTGCAATGAGCAATCTGAAGGGTGAAGACTTTAAAAATCACTGTAGAATTTCAAAGTACAAAGTGCTTTAAATGTTTTTTTTACTCGTAATTGGAACATTAAAGTGAATGACACATATTAGGTCTACAAGACTACAAGTTGCAAATTTTTAACCATTAATCTTTCTAAAATCTAATGGTTATAGGGTGATTCCAGAGGTTTAAGTTGGGAAGCCCACCGCTTTGTGCATTTTATTACGGAATGAAACTACAACCATAGATCAAATGTTCATCCAATGGTTGAAACTTGAGTAATTTATGATATTAACTTTAAAAAAAAACATGACACATGTTTTAAAGTTGTTTTAAAATTTTGTGTCCTAGGATTGGCATCAAGGCCAAGGGGCCTGTAAATTAACGTTGCAGACTGTAAAGGACTTGAAAAATCTCACCTTGTGCTAACCATCTCACCTAAAAAAATCAGTAATCACTTGACAGTTGACACTTAGCACTACAAAGTTCTTTAAATGATTTATTTCTTGAAATTGGAACATTAAAGTGGGGTAAAAGCACAAAGCTATGTCACACTTTATAAAGGAAACAGCCAATGCTGATCCAAATTTTAAACTTGAATCACTAAAAAGTAGCATATATGTTTTGAATTTTTAAATGATGTAAACTAGTAAAATATGTATTTTTTAGTATATTTTATGTTTTTATTTTTTATAAGAAATTAAAAAATTATTTTAAACTAGTTTTTCATAAATTAACATTATAATTTAGTTGCTGATAAAATGCTAAAAAATGAAGTTGCATGGGACGTCAAACTTTTTACAGTAAGTTTTATTTTGTTTCTTTCAAATTATTTGTGTGTATTAATAACTTGAAACTTTAGTGCATGGATATAGTTTTTTCCAATTTTGATAAATATATATTTGTATATAAGTATTAAAATGTGCGTGAATAAAAAACAACTGTTTCCATCGTACATCAACATTCATCTAAAATGGAAAAAAAATTATACCATTTTGAAATAGATTCTTTTATCTAGTGCATCATATTTTTTCCAAATTTTTTTAATAAGTTTTAGTATTTTTCCTTGACATGGTAATCAACCTAATATTTTTTGTTGATAACCTACTTCTAGTATAAATAAAAATATAAATAATAATAATAATTAAACTATAAAAATAAAAATATTTTTGAAAACTACACTTATGGATCTACAAAAGAGTATTTTTACATTTTTAAAAATATGTTATTTACATGAGGAGGAGTTATTAAAACTTCAAGTGTTTCAAATAATTTTGTTTTTGGTAAATTGGACTCAAAGTGGTGCTCCATATATTTTTAGCCAACAATTTTAGTTGAATAAATTGTGGAAGTATCTAACTTAGCTAGAATGAATCTTACTAGGTCATATGTTTGGCCAAAATTTATTTTTAGTTAGAAATACTTAAATTCAGTTGTCCTGATATGCTGGCCGAAAGTGTGACACAACTTTGTGCTTTTACCCAGTGAATGAAATGTCTTAGGTCTACAAGTTGCAAATTCTTAATCTTAATCATTGATATTTCTAATTCTAACGGTTATACGATGATTCCAGAGGTTTAAGTTGGGAAGCCCATCACTCTGTGCATTTCATTATGGAATACAACTACAACCATACATCAAATGTTCATCCAACGGTTGAAACTTGAGTAATTTATGATATTAACTTAAAAAGAAAAACATGACACATGTTTTAAAGTTGTTTTAAAATTTTGCACGCTAGGGTTGGCATCAAGGCCAAGCGGCCAGTAAATTAACATTGAAAACTGCAAAGGACTTGAAAAATCTCACCGTGTGCTAACCCTCTCACTTAAAAAAAATCAGTAATCACTTAACAGTTGACACTTAGCAGTACAAAGCACTTAGTAGTACAAAGTGCTTTAAATGCTTTGTTTCTCGAAATTGGAACATTAAAGAGAATGAAACATTTTAGGTCTACAAGTTACAAAATTTTAATCTTAACCGTTGATCTTTCTAAATCTAACAGTTATAGGGTGATTCTGGAGGTTTAAGTTGGGAAGCCCATTGCTCTGTGAATTTCATTATGGAATGCAACTACAACCATACATCAAATGTTCATCCAGCGGTTGAAACTTGAGTAATTTATGATACTACTTAAAAAAAAAAAACATGCCACATGTTTTTTAAAGTTACTTTAAACTTTTGTGCGCTTGGATTGGCATCAAGGCCAAGGGGTCGGTAAATTAACGTTGCAAACTGCAAAGGACTTGAAAAAATTTCACCATGTGTTGACCCTCTCACTTAAAAAAATTAGTAATCACTTGATAGTTGACACTTAGCAGTACCAAGTGCTTTAAATGCTTTGTTTCTCAAAATTGGAACATTAAAGTGAATGAAACATCTTAGGTCTACAAGTTGCAAATTCTGAATCTTAACCATTGATCTTTCTAAATCTAACGGTTATAGGGTGATTCTCGAGGTTTAAGTTGGCAATCCCATCGCTTTGTGCATTTCATTATGGAATGCAACTACAACCATACATCAGATGTTCATCCAACAGTTGAAACTTGAGTAATTTATGATATTAACTTTAAAAAAAAAATATGACACATGTGTTTTAAAGTTTCTTTAAACTTTTGTGTGCTAGGATTGCCATCAAGGCCAAGGGGTCGGTAAATTAACATTGCAAACTGAAAAGGACATGAAAAATCTCACCGTGTGTTGACCCTCTCACTTAAAAAATTTTAGTAATCACTTGATAGTTGACACTTAGTAGTACAAAGTTCTTTTACCTTTAAATGCTTTGTTTCTCGAAATTGGAACATTAAAGTGAATGAAACATCTTAGGTCTACAAGTTGCAAATTCTTAATCTTAACCATTGATCTTTCTAAATATAATGGTTATAGGGTGATTCCAGAGGTTTAAGTTGGCAAGAATATCGCTCTGTACATTTCATTACGGAATGCAACTACAACCATACATTAAATGTTCATCCAATAGTTGAAACTTGAGTAATTTATGATATTAACTTAAAAAAATAAACATGACACATGTACATTTTAAAGTTGTTTTAAAATTTTGTGCGCTAGGATTGGCATCAAGGTGAAGGGGTCGGTAACTTAACGTTGCAAAGTAATTTTTATAGGGGTATGTGAAGGATCATCATGGAAAAAATAAGCCCTTAAGTGGCAATGAAAATTCAGAAAATCAGAGTTAGGCAACTTGACCTAAATATTTGAATAAGTTATCTATATTATTTTAGAAATATGTAACAATAGAATCTATAGAAAATTGAATATAGTTTCCAAACTACTAGGTTTATTTTTAAAAAATAAAAATCTATTTGGTGAAAATTTTAAATTTCAATGTAGTAGTACTTAAATTTTAGGGAAAAAATAAGAAGTAGGTGTCTGTCTGACCACACTAAGCACAATAAAATGATAATATTTTTTTATAAGATTTTAGATATAAGTAAAGGACTTATGTCTCGATGTGATGCATATTTTTTTGTAATTTTTTTCCACGTAGATAATTAATTATGAATTTGTTATTACAAGTTTTAAAAAATATAAAAACTCGTATGTCTGACCACCTTAACTTGGTCAAAAATTCATGAAATTATTAATACCATTTTTTAATCCTATAGTATGTGAACCATCGAATGTGATGCATGTTTCAGATTCAAAAAATGTGATACCATTTGAAATCTATAGATGTTTTTCAATCAACCTGTCAATCAGAACTTTAGTCGATATTCAAATAGAAAATGAATAATAATTATTTATTAAATTCAAAGTAAAACATAATTTATATTGGTGGAAAGCTAAGAATATCCTTTAAAAACCCTTTTTGTTTCATCAATTTTGGGTAAAGAAAAAGTATTCAGCCACATGGGCCATCATGATCCTGCACATACCCATAGCCTACATAATGCAAATCGTAGAAATTTATGTGACAAGATCCATATTGTAGCCTACATAATTATATTGAATCCATAAATAGATTTTAAATCTTGTACTCATAGTCCTTCCCCCATTCCTAACAAAAATCAATACCATAGGCATCAACCTAACAATGCTCTATCAGTGGAACCCCCATTACAGCCCTGTCGATGGCCTGAAGGCGAAGACTCATAAGGTGCGCTCCCCGATATACCGATAGAGTCAACAAAAGTAAGCACATCACTATAACACATAAACATCAGTGGAATGAATGATTGCATTCCCTCGATGGCCCAATATAACCATGAATTATCAAGTGCATATTGCATAGAGTATATTACATAATTTCTCAAAAGAAAAAAATTGATTTAAATATATCAATAGACACTAAAGTTTTGAACTCAGAAAACAACTCTTTACTCTAAGTGTAAATGAATAATGAAGAATAAAACAACACAACCATTTATTTTATTGTAACTGAATTTCAAGGTCACATTATTACATATCTTTTTACAGATGAGTAGTTGTAGATCAGGCAAGCTCCTATTTTGTATAAATAACATATGTTAGTCTCTCACTTTAGTACTTTACATAGATAAAATTTAATAATTTATTCCAAGTTGTTTCTCATTATAATGGATTACAAATTAATTATAATTTCGAAGCTTTTGCTACTCTAAAAATAAATGCATGATTCCAAGCTTCTACTGGTGACAATGTAATACAAATGTGGCTCTGAAAATAAATGCATGATTTCAAGCTTCTGTTGGTGGATTTGCCAACCATGTTGGGGAAAGGGGGTTCTAATCAATCCTAGGGAAATGGGAGCTGTGAAGATACAAAATGTACTTATCCCCTTCGAGAACAAGAGTCATATAGAATATGTAATACAAATGTCTGTTTGAAAATAAATGCATGGGGGTTTCCTGGCCAAGCATGTTGGGGAAATGGGAGTTGTTAAAATACAAGAGGAGAAGAAAATATTCTCCCATATTTTACATGCAGCTTCCATGCACTAGTATAACACTTACCTCCATTAGAGCTCCTCATCCTAGTTCAAAACCTATCTAAGAAGTCAGGTTAACCAGATCAACTTCTTTCCAATTCCACCCATTTTAAACTTGAAGGAATTTTGTCTTTTACTGATTACTCTATAACTACATAACTGTAGGCAGGAAATTTTATAGTATCCCCAATACCGCATCATCTTCTTTGTGAATCCTTATTAACCCTATAAAATAAACACCCTTATAGCACTATCCACTATTCACTGAATCACTATCCCTATTTATGGGCCACCAGTGCCGCTACCAGCCTGTATAATTAAAATGTTTAATTTGATTGACATCTGGCTACATGCCAGCTGTACCTCAAGCTGACAAGCTGTCAAAATCATCGAATTACCAGTGCCACTCAAAGTTCAAATGATATGAAATCATTACAAATCTTGTTTCATTAAAGATATGAGTTGTCCAAGAAATTTGTTCAGATGTTGTTATCACTTAACATTACCAGCAGGAAGTGATAATCTGCTACTAAATCTATTTCTCCAACCTCAATTAATATCTATCCTTTCAAAGGATTTAAAATATTATGTTAAACCTAAAGTTGGTGTTTGAAAGCATTTGAGAAGACATCCTTTAATGGCACCTTACAATTCATTAAATGAGCTGAAACTTCAAAAGTTGTGCATCCCGCCGAGGTCGCCCAATCGCTGAGAAACAAAACTTTATAACCATTTGTACAGTAATAAAATCTCAACCATTGATTTATAGAAATCTAACGGTTCTAGTGTTATTCCAGAGGTTTCAAATCACAAGTCTAGTGCTTTAGAGATTTACTTCCAGAATGCAACTACAATCATCCATCAAACATTCATCGAACTACCCCTATGATTTTTTGTTCACATATCTATTTATTTCGCGACTGGATTTTTTTATTATTTTTAGATTCTTTTCAATTCACCAATGAAAATATTTTTTTTGCTCTGAAAAAATGTTTTAATCGCCAATGCAAAAAAAATTCTGGTTTGGAAAATGGTATTAATCGCCAATGAAAAGTATTTTATTCAATTAAAAAAAATTGTAATTCGCCAATATTTTCCACAGACTTCTAGGGATTATAAAAAATTCACAAATTGGGATTATTTCTTTTTCCCAAAAAATGAAAAATTTCGCCAATAAAATTATTATTTTTTATCAAGAAGTATAGAGGATTTGCTAGGATTTTACACCTTCACCAAGGGGGGGGTTTCTTAAATTTTTCCTTGACAACCAACTTCACTAGCCTATTTGAGCATGCATTTTATTTCTCTACCTTATTAGAGTCATGGATATATGGCTTTGATATGGTCCCTCTTGGGGCTCACGGAGTGGACAACTAGTTCCCACTAGCCCTCGTGAGCATACGTTTTGTTTGCATAGTTGACAATGCATTCCACTTGCAAACCCTCTTCAAGCCTAGACTTGGTCCACTGTGTTGGACAACCATTTGAAGCTTGATATGTTGCAGTTTCTTTTCCTTTTTCCTTTTCTTTTCTTTGATAGTGTATGTTTGTGATCTAGTTTTGGCTTCATATATCATCTGCAAGTGTGTGCCTTTCTTCCTATGTTGGTCTGCCATAGAATCATAATCCTGGGGGCTTGGCCACCCTCTTGATTGTTGTCATCCTATCTTACTAGAATTTGTACATTTGAACCCCTCTTTATTTTTTGGTTGGATACTTTAGTGTGAGTTTGAAGCAAGTTCATCCTCTCACTAAAGTGGGGGCTAAATGTAGTGTAGTAAAATGCATACCCTTGCATTTTCACACCTGTTTGGGTCTGCCATGCTTTATTTATATTTCTTTATGGCTTAATTGGTCCTATTTTATGTACATAAGCCCTATAAATAATATTATTTTTTGGTTAATCCTCACATTCTCCAATGCATATGTGATCTCCTAATGATTCCAGTCGGTGTGCCCCTAATTTGTAGTTAGGACTAAAAGATCACTAAGGGAATGTTTGTCCCCACGATGTCCTAGGACCCTAATTTTAAGGTATCTATTTTGGGCCCCTTTTTGGTGTCTTTTCCAAATGTTTCATCACTTGGGACTAAGATGCTACCTAGGGAATGTTAGTCCTCCTCAAGTCATTTTTGAAATTTAATTTCAAATCTTGGTGGGATTTAACATCCTTCATTTATTAAATTCATATGTCAGCTTGGTGTGTTATGATTTCAGGATATTAAGCATAAACAAGTCTAAATACAAGGTTCATTCATTTATTTTCATCCTAGCAACTTGAGTATTCATTCCTAAGAAAAATTTATGAGATCAAGAGCATTAAAGAGAAATTCATCAAGAATTTGGAGCCATAATCAAGTTTCAAACATCATGTCAAAGACTATTCTTGCATCATGTGTGTTGTTGTGCTAACATTTGTGATGTAGGGTTTTGATCTAAGCATGCAAGAAATTCAAGATCCATGTCCATTGAAACCATTAAATATAGGTTTGCATCCTTTGCATGGATTTGATCTAGGTTGAAGACTTGAAGATCACTTGGAGTGAAAATTTTCATTACAAAGTTGGAATCTTCATGGAAACTCGCCTATAGGTCAAATGTGGTTGTTTTAGAACTTGAGATCCAAGAGGAATAGATTACAGATTTGGGAGCTCATGACCACATTCAAACTTTTAAGAAATTTTGATCGGGACTAAGAAAGTATCAAGGGCATCTTAGTCCTCCAAGTGTAATCTCTCATAGATTTTTTGGGATTTTGTTCTATTATCTGAATATTTTGTGCTTACCCTAAAAAATATTAGTGGGACTAAGATGGTAGGATGAGCATCTTAGTCCTCCAAGGCATATATTGGTTGTCTATTTACATTTCTAGAATCCTATTTGAACCTCTACGCTCCCTAGGTACACATACCCTAACTTGGAGTTATTCATTTTCAGTATTTGTAAGCTTCATTTAGCTCATTTTAAGTGTTTTGCATATCATTGTGTTTTTCCAAACATTACCTTTTACAAGTGTTTGCTTGGTGGTGAATCACTTAATCTAAAAGAACAACCCCTCCCAAGTCCTACTAATTGTGTATTGGCTCACCTTGAGAGGTTGATAGTCAATCCTATTAGGGTTCTTAGGACATATTTGAATGACCTAGATAGAACAGGAGGTAACCATCCCTTCTGTCGACCTCCTACAATGATTTTAATAACTAAGCCTTTATAGTCATGATTCAAAGATTGGACATCTAACCTGAATAGCCATTTTAACCATCATGAAGGTACATTTAAATTGTCAACCCAGGGACGTGAACTTGAAATGGGTCAGCACAGTATGTGCACTAGGAACTTCAAAGTATTCATCTTCATTCTACAATTAAGAGAGACTAATATTGAAGGTAAATTGCATGGAAGGAATGGTATGTGCAGGATCATCATGGAAAAAATAGGCCCTTAAGTGGCAAAATTTTTAAAAAAATCAAAGTTAGGCAACTTGACGTAAAAATTTGAGTAAGTTATCTATATTATTTCAAAAATATGTAAGAATAGAATCTGTAGAAAATTGAATGTAGTTTCTAAACCACTAGGTTTATTTTTTATTTTTTAAATCTATTTGGTGAGAATTTAAAATTTCAATTCAACAGTACTTAAATTTCAGGGAAAAAATAAGAAGTAGGTGTCTGTCTAACCACCCTAACCACAATAAAATAATAATATATTTTTATAATATTTTAGATATAAGTACAGAACTCATGTCCTAATGTGATGCATATTTTTTTGTAATTTTTTTCCATGTAAATAATTAATTATGATTTTTTTATTACAAATTTTAAAAAATATACAAAACTCGTATGTCTGACCATTGTAACTTGGTCAAAAATTCATGAGATTCAATTTTATGTTCTTAATCCTATAGTATGCAAAGCATAGAATGTGGTACATGTTTCAAATTCAAAAAATGTGATACCATTTGAAATCTATAGATATTTTTCAATCAACCTATCAATCAAGACTTTAGTCATAAATGAAATAGAAAATGAATAATAATTATTTATTAAATTCAAATTAAAGCATAATTTATATCGGTGGAAAGCTGAGAATATCCTTTAAAAACTCTTTTCGTTTCATTAATTTTGGGTAAAAAAAAAGTCGTCAGCCACATACCCTACATATACACATCATATCACCACTTTTTCGCCCATCATGATCTTGCACATACCCGGAATATAAAGTAAATGTTGAATACTACTCAATAATAAAACTCAAACTAAACATGAATAACAAAAATGAAAATTTGAGTAGCAAATAGGAAACTACTCTGCCCGCTTTGGCTGCATGAATAGTCACATAATGGAATTCTAGTGGCTGCAGGAACAGTCGGTGCCAAATTCTTAACTAGGGACTAAACAAAAGCTAATACTAATTTAACTAAAATAAAAGAACAAATTACTCACCAAGTGGGCCCCCTTGGATGAGTATCCTCTAAGATTGATGCAAACTTCAGATACTCAACTTAGAATCTTATTTCATTCATTGGAAAGTGCAAAATACAAAAGAGTATGTATAATTATTAGATTGTACAATAGCTTGGTGGCCAAAAACCCCTTGAGAATGAGGATCCAACCTTATTTATCAACTAAATAGGGTAGTCAAATCCCACTAACTGAGAGGACACCATTTAAGGAAACAAGAAAGGAGAGCAGTAGAGCGGTTACACATGCAGGGAATCCATTTAGACATGCATTCCCTAACGTGGACTCGACCAGTGCAATAATGCCTGCATTGCTCAATATCATTAAAGATCAGCATAAGGTAGTTACATGTGGCTATCATAGGAATCTCTCGCCATCGTTCTTAGTTGACCTTTGTATGTTTCCTCTTCATGATCAGTTGGCAGCTGTGTTTCTCAACTTAGCATTCTCAATCATGTCTGCATGGAAATACCAGTACGCATAATAATTGTATAACTATAACCACCTTTAAATAACATTCATTAACCACGTGCAAGATTAATATAAATAGTCCACATAATAGGTAAATGTCATTAAACTGGTAGAAATGGAATTAAACCCACATGTCTTATGGTTTGAGAGAAATTATATAAGGATGAACATGCAGTATCAAAGTCCATGGTAAATTCAACAAATAGACTATAGATTCTACCCATAACTAGCCCAAAAACTAGACTCATCACTCCCCCCAACCTATCATTTTTTTGGTCCTCCAGTAGGGGAAGAGTTATGCTTCTACTTGGTCAAGGCTTTGAAATCTGCAGTTGATAACTGTCCAACATCAATGTTAGTTGTGGGCGAATGAGGGTTTCAGTAGAATCCTCCCAACCTGTCACATCTCCTCCATATTTGATTTTCCTCAACAATTTTATACTAGAAGAATCTAAAATTTGGTACAAGCCACATGAAGATAGGTGGCTGAAAAGTTAGGGGAATCCAGTCTCGCCCCTTTGCTCTACCAATCTGAATGTATTTTTTAATTATTTTTATTGCAGCAACATAGTTGTGGATGGAATGTGGTTTAGCTTGCTTTAGCTCATCAGTTAATGTGTTCCATCTCTGGGATAGGTATCTTCTCATAGTGTCCTATTTTCTTGTTGTTTTCACCTCATACTCACTATAAACTCTCTTAATCAAAGGCATAATCCTGTTACCATACCTTGGTCTAAAAATCATCTTATTCCATTTGGTGCAAATGCCTTTGGGGTTCCCTGATTCAGCTCTAATAGCTAAGGGAATATTTGATTATTTTCCCTTATAAGCATTATATTGTTCACCCCAACTAATATAATTTTGAACCCAAGACATGAAAGCTCTTAATTAGATGTCCCCCACATACAGTAGTGGGTTCCAGTCTTGGTGTTTAGTTACAAAAATTTTGTGTATATAAAATTCACATAGTAAATTTTTCATCTCAGGGGAGGCGATTCTGTAAGAATTGAATTTTTTTGCAAGAGCTTCAATGGATGGGTTCAAACCTGATATAATTCTTGACAACTTGAAGGAGAGATACTTCTCTATTAGGTGCAGAGCATAAACCCTTGGAGGGGTTCTGCAATCCAGGATTTTTGGCACCAAGGTTGCAATGTCGCTCACCCTCTCCTTTAAAAAGACAATCTCTTCATTATTTTCCTCAATAAACTCATCCCTCTCTTGGATTTACTTTTTCAATCTTTCGTTTTCGTCTTTTCTTTGTATCTCTTTCCAAAAATTCAAAATTGTTGCATGTACTGAAAAATTAGGAGGGTTATGTATTCCTACCAATATTTTTGTGGACGATTTCTCCTTATATAGAACTATCTACATAGATTTAGGATGTCCCATTGGTTCAGGCGGTAGAGGTACATTTTCACTTTCTTCCTCTTGCTGCAGGGCCTATTCTTCTCGTTCTTGCAGTTGCTGCAAGAACTCTTGATCTATTTCCTCATTTTTCTATAGGAAATCCTAGCCTTGGTCTTTCTACAAGAACTCTTGAATTTTTTTTCGTTCTCGAGTCTCAAATTCTTCTGCAAGGGTAGCAAAATCGGCTAGGGTCATTTTTGCTACCTGATCAAATATATTTTATTCTTTGACATTTTCCTGCTCCATTGGAGCTTTAGTGCTTTCACATAATGTCCCACCAAGCTCAGGGTTTTTCTATGAAGGCATATCAACAACCAGTTTTTCTTTCTTGAGAGGGCTCTTATATTTTTCTTTGGCTGCACTTGATGAATAGTGCTAGCCTTTATTTTCTTAATACTTGGCACCTCTTTTTGCATAGGTTGAGTTTTTCCTTTCCTTGCTTCGACTTCCCTCTTTTGTGCCCTTGTTCTTATTAAAATTTCAAGTGGAACATCATGATCATCAAAATTCAATGGAGAATTTTCTTTTTCATGCTTAGTATATGAAGAAATAACATCTATAGTCCTTTCTTCAGTAGGAGGATTCACACTAAGATCAGCAGCAGAGGTTGAAGCACCAGAGGTGTCCTCAACCATGCTTAATTTTCTACTAGACCTATGTGTTTGAGGTGAAACCCTAGGTTGTAACTACTCACGTCTATATTGATCAATGTTTACAATATCCTCCTAGGTCATTCTAGGTGTTACATTATGCAAATATTTTACAGCCAATCATTTAATGAGACAATGGTGGGATACAAAGTTGTCCCTACCTTTTTTAGTTTCCACTACCATGATGGAGATAATTTTCTACAAGGAATTGGGCACATTCATCCTCCTCCCATGCCTCATATGACTCAACAGTTTGAAATGCAGTGAATGCAAGTTCGACAGTCGACACTCATAAATGATATATCTGATATTGTATACAGCTGCATGCTTCCATGGCTTAGACAAAGAGAGTATTTTAGCACCATTTTTTTCAATAGTCAATGGGGGGTCACCATGTATTGTGAATATAGCTCTTGCTAACTTGGCGTCTTTAGAAATAGGGTAGGGATCACCATCAGCTGGTAACCCTGAAACTTCAAATATCCATTCCTCGGTTGCTACAACCTCTAGCCCTTTCGCTTTGGCCTTTCCATCCAAAAATGTTTGGGAAAAACTTCGATGCAATACCTTTGTCAAAATCATCTAGTTTTAGAAAATAATCCAACTAGCCACAATTTCAAAATTCGGCTAGGCACTGTGCATCTTGCAACAAAGTATCATGAATTGAGGGCTTATTTCGAACGAGTCTACCTCCCATTGTCTATAATCAATTTGTTACTTTGCAAAATTTCCTCTTGTAACTCTCGTGTGTAAGAAAATTCCTTTCTACTCGCTTGCTAGTTGAATTGTTGACTAAAATTTTCCTTTAGTCTATTTTTACCAATTACCATTTGCATCTTAAGATTATGATAGGGTTAATAATGGAAAGAACTAGTAGTAAAAGGGAGTTATAATGAAAGGAAATGGTGGTGACAGTTTAGTGTCACATCACACATGTGAGCCATTTTTTATTTGAAATTTAAAATCAACTCAGCAAGATTTGTTGATGCAAACAATCATAGACTGACATGTGGCAATATATTTGCATCTTTCTTACCCCTCCCCACAACCTAAATTTGGACATGTGTCCACACATGCAAGATGGAAGTAGTGATTTGATAGGGGATCATAAAAATTATGTGAACTTCCATACTAATGTACAATGATTAAATGAAATTCTCTAAAAGATAATTAAGAATGCAATTCATGCACACATACTTGAGTGTGTACAAACATGATTGTGTAGAGGATTCATTGCAATAAGAATGGAGAAAGTACCATTCAAATTTTTAAGAAATAATTGAGCAATTAATGATGATGAAGTGGAAAGGTGTGAGGTGGAATGAAGTGATGTTAGAGACAGAAAGGTGGCACAGTTGACGGATGGGTGAATGGGTGGAGAAATGGAATTCTAAAAAAGTAGAATGATTTATTATGACAAGTATGTACCTTAATTAGGCAGAAGGAGGGACACTAGGTCCACTATCTTTGGCTATAGGAACTGTGCTCAGGTGTTGCATGTTGGATGAACTGTTGTAGGAACTCTTCTTTGGAAGTTGGATTCTGATATAATTTGAGATGATTCTCATTTACCAATAATTTGAATCTGATAGGTTCAATGGTGGTGAGCTACACAACTCCATTGGGAAATACCCCAGCAACTTCATATGGTCCCAGCCACCTTGTTAGTAATTTTCCTACATTATACTGATACCGCAAGTCATAAAGTAGTGCACAATAACCTAGTTGAAATTTATTTTATTTGATAAATTTATCATGCCATTTGACTCTTTGACTCTGCACAACTTCAGTATGGTGCAAGGTTGATTTCCTCATCTCATCTAAAACATTCAACTGCATGATCCTTTCTTTATGTGTCTCAGAAATTTATATGCCTAATTCAACTATAGTTCTAAGAGTCTTGTGCTTGAATTCAATAGGCATCATGCTTGTCTTCCCATACAATAGCTCAAATGGTGTGAAGCCTGTAGTTTTTTTCCATGTGGTTGTGTAAGCCCAAACTGCTTCTGATAATCTATTTGCCCAATCATTTCTATGAATATTCACTATTTTGGTTAGGATGGCCTCAATAGCTCTGTTTGTCACCTCAAATTGGCCATTTGCTTGAGGGTGATAAGGAGTGGACTTTGTGTGCCTTATGTTATATTCATTAACTAATGTTGTATAAAGTGTTGAGGTAAATTGAGCTCCTTGATCAGTTACTATTTTTCTGGGTACTCCATACTATGTAAAAATTTCTTCATAAAGAAATTTTGCAACTTTGTTATCTCTTGCATGTTTCATGGCTTTTACTTCTACCCATTTAGTTACATAATAAGTGCATACCAAAATATAAGACTTACCATTTGATGGGATTTCAATGGGTCCCACAAATTTGAATCCCCACTTCTCAAAGGAAATGACTACTACTTGGGGATATAGTGGAATCTCATCTAAATTTGTTGGCTTGTCCATTCTTTGGCATCTATCACATTTATGTGTATAGCTCCCTGCATCTTTGTGGAGTGTAGGCCAATAGTATCTTTTGTTCAAATTTTTCATTGTTGTCCTCTTGGCTGCAAAGTTTCCTCCACATGGTTCATCATGGCATGCATGTAGAATTCCATAGGTCTCATCTTCTCTCACACATCTTCTCACAACATGATCTAGTCTAGTGTAAAATAGGCATCCTGCTATCCATGAACAAGGGAAATATTTTTCAATCAACACTCTTCTCTCCTTTTGAGAGAAGTGAGGAGGGACTCTCCCTATCACAAGATAATTACTTGTATCTGCATACCAGGGTGTCTACACACAAATGGAGAATATATGCTCATTAGGAGAGGAATCATCTATGGCTTGTTTGTCTTCTCATGTGGTCAGCCTTGAAAGAGAATCTGCAACACTAGCCTTCCCCGATTTTTCCGCAATAGTTATGTCAAACTCCTGCATCAACAACAACCATCTAGTTAACCTTCCTAAGATCAGGGGTTTATTCATGAGATATCTCATGGATGCATGATCAGTGTGCACAAAGATCTAGTAACATGTTATAAAATGCTTGAATTTGTTCAGGGCATAGATTACTGTCAACATTTCTTTCTCTATTACTATTAAATTGAATTCAGCTCCCTACAAGTTTTTGCTGACAAAATAAATGAAATTCTCAAGGGATCCTTCTTTCTATCCTAGGAATGCTCCTATGGAATAATATGAGGCATATGTATGGATGTGAAATGGAATTTACCAATTAGGTCCCTTGAGTACAGGAGCATGAGTCAGCGATTTCTTTGAACCAGAAAATGTTATATCACAACTTTCTGTCTAGTGGAACACAACATCTTTAGTCAGGAGACTATATAGTGGGGCTGCTATTTTGCTAAAATATTTGATGAAATTCCTATAATAGCATTCATGTCCCAAGAAACTCCTAACATCTTTTTGTTTTGTAGGTATAGTCAGATTATTAATTACCTCATTTTTTGCAAGATCAACTTGAATGTCATGGTGTGAAATGTAGTGTCCAAGAACTACACCTTCCTACATCATCATGAAGCACTTATCACTGTCTAGAGATAGATTTTAGTCTTCACATCTCTATAGTACTTTCTTCAAATTTTCCAAGGCTTCATCAAAATCAGCATCATAGGTGGTAAAATCATCCATATAGATTTCCATGTAGTGAAGGGAGATGTTTGAAAATATGTTGATGATTTCTCTTTGAAAAGTTGCAAGTGCATTGCTAACCCAAAGGGAAGCAATGAATAGGGATATGTCCCCCATGGACATGTGAATGTTGACTTCTCCTAGTCTTCTAGTATAATTTGAATATGATTGTAGCCACTAAATCCATCTAAAAAAGAAAAGTATTGTTTCCTGCAAGAGAGACTAGGACTTGATCTACAAAAGGAAAGGGAAAATGGTCCTTCTTAGTAGGAGCATTGAGCTCCCTATAGTCAACAAAAACTCACCATTTTCCTCCCTTCTTGGGCACAATTACCAATGGAGACACCCACTAGCTATCTAAAATAGGGTAGATAAATCCTACAGCTAGTAACTTTTGTAGCTCTGTTTTGACAATTTCCTTCAATGTAGGGTTGATCCTCCTTTGTGGCTGCCTTATAGGTGTACAATAATATTTGATATATATCCTATGAGTGCAGAGCTTTGGTTCCAATCTGTTCATATCATGATAATCCCAAGAAAATGCATTTTGATGGGCTTTCAACAAATTTTCCAATGTCAATTGTTGTCCCTTACTCAGTTTACTATTGATATTCAAATATTTTCCTCTAGATACTTATACTTGTGTAACTAAATCTAGAATATTTGTTTCATTAATACATGGTACCTTAAGTTCATGTGGCAACATTGTGTGAAACATACCTATTGCTCTAGGAAGTTTGTTTGCAAGAAGAGTGGTTGTAGGAAGATCAGGCGAAACTGATAGAAGTGTTTGCATGAGGTTAGCAGGACCAAACACATGAGTGGCTGATGTCTCTTCTATTTGAAAATGGTTCTGAATGATACTAAATAACACTTCATCCTCGTGTTGAAGCTACAGGAAAGTATTGTTTCCTAGCATAATGAGTTGTGATACAAAGTTAATGTCTTCAGCCTCTTCACCAACTTATGGCCATACAAAATTATTTTCATCATGGGATGGCTAAGTATGAGGATAAAGAACAATATTATTGGTGTTCCTACGATAAAAAATGGTCATGTCACTTGACCGAATTCCAATATAAGCATCTACAGTTTCTAAACATGACCGAGCAAGGATAATGGGATATATGTCTAGTGTAGCTTTGGGAGAAAGAACCATGAAGTCTACTCAATACTCTCAAGATTCTAGAATCACCACAAGGTCTTCTACTATGCCATCAGGCTTATCAGTGGAACTATCAGCAAGCTACAGGATAGTAGGAGTGGATCTCATGCTTGCAATATTCAGTTGCTACAGGATGTATTTAGTCATCACATTGATTGTTGCACCTAAGTTAATCAAAGCATTCTTTATGTTTATCCCATTTATGATGACTTCAACTACAGAACTAGCTAGATCATTATACTTTGGGATAGTTACTTTTCCAAGCATGATGTCATCCAATTGTCCAGCTACATGAACTGTAGTGGGGTCCTTCTTTTTCCTGCCCGATTTCTTGAGGCATGCTTCTTTAATTGCCCTGTCATAGATAGGGACATCATTTATGGCCTCGAACAGGGTATTTGGACACATATATTATTTAGCTGGTCTAGAATATCAAAAGTGGTTTCCTCCTTGTCTTCATTTTGTTTGGTCACTTCCAATCTCTAGGGGAATGGTGATTCTTGCGCTGTTTGCTTGGTTGGAATTGGTTTAAGATTTTTATGTGCACAAGGTTGAATAGGATTAGTTAGAGATTCTTATTTTTCTTCCATAGGAAGCCTGGTAATAATGGAGGTGGAAGGATATGACAAGGTAGTTCCTGAACATAGACGTATGTCACTTAAACTCACAACATATGCATGAAATTGATTTGGGTCAGTAGAATATACATGATGTTGTTGTGGTTTGTTATTCAAATTTGGTGTGGGTTGGGTTGGTAACGAAGTAGGTTTGGGAACATTTGAACTTGGATTAGTAGGAGGAGGCATTATAGTAGGTTATTGGGGTTGAGAAGGTGGTTGCATGTAACTGGTCATCTTGTTTGGCCATTGCTAGGCACCTCAACATTGAGATGTTTTCTACTAGCTTCTTGGAGGTGGTTGCCAAGGTCCTTGAAACTGCTACCAATTCCCCTGAGGTTGTTGCCACTGAGGTGAATAATTTTGATAATTGGACCAAGAATTTGGAGGGTTACTCTAGTATTGTTGTGGATATCCTCCATAGTTGGATGGACAAGGGGGCTGCCACTAGTTACCAGATGAATAAGAATTAAAATATGGCCCAACAAAAGAAATAAGATTTTTTGCCATACCCTATCTTTAAGCCCATTGATTTTTATGTGCAACAAAGTAGACTTGGTCTTCCTCAGTCTAAATTGATTTGAACTCAGGTGGTATCTACTTATGATCAATGTTAGCTATCACCTTGCATCTGTAGTCCTTCTTCTTCTACCTACAATGAGGGAAATATTCTATCAGCATTGCCTCTACCTCCTCATGTTTCTTCTTAGTTTGAAATGTATCTAGCTGAGTAGCTAGATTTTTGATGATATCCTTTCTTGAAATTTGTCAGAAAATTAGTAATCTCCATTCTTGAGATTTCACTCATGGATGACTTACCCTTAGATAATTAGTAAGCTCTTCCTTTCTTTGAAGCTTCCCTAGATTATTTCTAGCATAGATTCTTGATATCCTCCCAAGGGACTTGAGTGATATCTCCTCCAGCCATCAGGTCCAAGCCATCAGTGCAACTTTCACTAATTCCTCTAAGAAAAATCACCTTTTCTGAGTTTTCATTGAGTGTATGGTGTGGAGAGTTTTGTAGACAAAACAAAATCCTTGAAATGAAATCCTTCAAGCTCTCATCTTCCTTCTGCTGCATTCTAAAAATGTCACCTCCTCTCATGTCACTACCCCTGCAATAATCCTTATATATTTCAAGGAACTTTGTCTTCATATCTTCCCAAGTCACCATACTGTTTCTGCCAAGGCCCATAAATAATCTCAATGCAGTTTCTTTCAAGGTAGTATGAAACAGTTTAAGTTTGTGGGCATCAGTGGTATGATCATAGCTTCTACAAAGTATATCAAACTAAAACAAGAATGTATCAGGATCTTCTATGACAAGTACATAGAACTTAGGGATGACTAAAGTAGGGATATTCTTGAGGTTATCTACCTCATTCTGTTGAGCAATGGGAAAAGGAGAAGCTAGTTGGTTGTACCTATTGGGATTGCCTTCATTTGCATCAGCCATACCTACCTGATGAAGTTCTAGAATAAAGGGTTCCTCAACTAGATTTTGATCTTCAAGGGAAGCTTCATAACTGGTCAAGTCATGGAATATATTAGGAAAGGGGTGTGGCTTTTCTTCTACCTCATTGCTGGGCAGATTTGGAAGCTCTACTAGCTGAAATGGCTCTGGATTATTAGGAAGGAATATCCCATAAGCATCTCTTATTCTTCTATGCATGCGGTACAACTCAGTATCAACCAACTAACACAAAAAAGGGTGGGGAGAAATAGTGGCTCAAAAATTCTAACACTAAGAGAAAGCTTAGAAATACTTTAGCAGAAAAACTATCAATGAGTCCAAAGGATTCGCTAGTTTGACACCATCCACTGCAACGGCACCAAAAATATCGGCCTCCTACAATGGTTTTAATAACTAAGCCTTTATAGCCATGATTTAGAGATTGAACATCTAACCTGAATAGCCATTTTAACCATCATGAAGGTACATTTAAATTGTCAACCCAGTGACATGAACTTGAAATGGGTTAGCACAGTATGTGCACTAGGAACTTCTAAGTAGTCATCTTTATTCTACAACTAAGAGAGACTAATGTTGAAGGTAAATTGCATGGAAGGAATATAAAGTAAATGCTGAAAACTACTCAACAATAAAACTAAAACTTAACATGCATAACAGAAATGAAAATCTAAGCAACAAATAGGAAACTACTCTACCCACTTTGGCTACATGAATAGTCATATAATGGAATTCTAGTGGCTACAGGAATAGTCAGTGCTAGATTCTTAACTAAGGACTAAACATAATCTAATACTAATTTAACTAAACTAAAGGAACAAATTACTCACCAAATAGGCCCCGTTGGATGAGTATCCTCTAAGACTAATGCAAAATTCAGATACTCAACTCATAATATTATTTCATTCATTGGAAAGTGCAAAATACAAAAGAGTATGTCTGATTATTAGATTATACAATAGCTTGGTGATCCACAACCCCTTGAGAAGGAGGATCCAACATTATTTATCAACTAAACAAGACAATCAACTCCCACTAACTGATAGGACAATATTTAGAAAAAGCATAAAGGAGAGTGGCACAATGGTTATACATGCAGGGCAATCGGTTCAGACATGCATGCCCAAATGTGGACTCGACCATTGCAATAATTCCCACATTGATTAATATCATTAATGATCGGCATAAGGCAGTTACATGTGTCTTTCATAGGAATCTCTCATCATCATCCTTAGTTGAACTTCATTTGTTTCCTCTGTGTGATCAGCAGGTGACTGTATTTCTGAACTTAGCATTCTTAATCATGTCTGCATGGCAATGTTAGTACACATAATAATTGCATAACTATAACCACCTTTAAAGAAAATTCATTAACCACATGCTAGAGTAATATAGATAGTCCACATAATATGTAAATATCATTAAATTGGCAGAAATGGAATTAAAACCAAATATCTTATGGTTTGAGAGAAATTATATAAAAGTATCACCTGTAGACACATAAAAATGACCAAGGCCTACAAGCAACATTTTACCACCTTTCGTCCTAACATAATTAAGACATTTTAATTATGTTTCTAACCCACTTTCAACTATTAATTGAATAATTCATAATTATTTTATTAATTCATAATCTTTCATTTTTCATGATTATTAAATAAATAAATCGTATTTATTTATTTTAATATGTCACTAATTGTCAAAGTCTTCTAATAATTAAATAAAGTCGTCAATTTATTTAATTAATCCTTATCATTAAGGTTCTTCTGATTATTAAATTAATATAGTTTAATATATTGATTTTATATGTCACTAAGTCGTAAATCCTCTCTTAATTAAATAAATTCATTAATTTATTTAATTACTTAACTATCTCTTATAAATTAAATAATTATGATTAATTATTTAATTGCCTTATGTGAGATTTCCCTATTTTGAAATAAAACAATTTATTTAAAAATGACTTCAGATAGTTAACTGATTCTTGTTTTAGTAATTAATTTCAAAAATCAATTACTCATTATCTCATAAATCCATATTTTGAATTAATTTAATTCAAAATGGAAATATTCTTCTACAAATCATGTAATTGCTAAAATTACTGATTTTCTAAAATCTCATCCTCTTGTCTTTTGATTTTTTACTAATTTCATCTCAATGTCACATTTATTCTCCACCATTGATTTAATTTCTTAAATTCAATCTTGTCCACACATTTGGGGATCTTTACCGTAACCCTAACTGACAATTTCCTTATTGAATCTTGACCTTTGATTCTAGGGTATTTCTCAATCTTTCATCTCATCTATCCGTTCAAGATTGCATTTTCTATAAAATGACAATATTGATCTCATTTTTGGGATCTATCTCTTATTATTGTTGAGTAATATCATTATTGTCATCATATCATATTTTAGGCTTTATTAATTGTTTGCATACTAGAAATTTATATTTTGCATTTACTTTATTAGAGAAATCCTTCAAAAGGCTTTGTTTAGGGCTAGACATATATAGTGTGCTCACAAATCTGAGGACATCCATCATCACAACAACAAGCTTGAGGAGGTGCAATGGAAGTCATCCATGGAGCATAGGAATGGGTGAGATCTTTCTAGTTTCCTTCATTTCTTTTTATTTTCTCCTTATGCATTCGATTGCTTGATGTTTTTAATGCAGGTGTTACTAACCCCTTTTGACATTGCAGAAATAATTATACATCATTACATTGGTGAACCCGACCCACTCACACATTTTTTTGTAGGTTCTCGTACGACCTCGGATTTTATTTTGTAGGTACAGGTGTACGGAACAATGCAACCGCAAGCTCAAGTGATGCAAGTGCTTTGTCGCACCACATTGGTGCTTGCGAATGATGCATACGACCTGCTGCACCGCATACGATATATTTAATGACGCATTAGTCATACAGAGCCACATATGTGATTTCATGCCGCATACGACTTGTTGCAACGCATATGCTCTACCAAGCCGCATCTGCCATTGTGCGGTGCAAATGACTGGTAAACTTCATTATTGAATTGTAATCTAGATCCGATGCATCCGCGACCAGTAATTGATTAATTTAGGGGGCTTAAAATGAACCAATCCTAGGATAGACACCTTAATTAAAATTTATCAATCCTAGGATAGACATTTAAGTTGGAATTTATCAATCCTAGGATAGTCATTTAATTTAATTTGGAATTTACCAATCCTAGGATAATCACCATTTTTTTTTTTCATGTTGGTTAAAATGAATCCAAAACTTGTTGTGAAGCAACATCTTCACTTAGTGTAAATTTTTTTTTTTTGGGATTTAAAATTGAACAACTTGTTTTATGTGCTTGGTTGGGTAATAGGTATATGCTCTCCCCTTTACTAGGTGATCAAAAAACCAAACTTAGCCATTTTTCTTTATGCATTTTATTGTTTTTCTTAAATCCTATAGAAGGCATGTCATAGTGGGAAAAAGTGCTCACCCTATGGGAATGACCTAAGTGGGAACAACCAAAGCTAGGTTTTCCAACCCACTATAATCAAAAGTGAATTTTGGGGAAACCCATATTCAACGGAAGTGGCAAGATAACCATCCCCAAAATCTTTGTTCTAAAGATTGGGAGGTCTCCTAAGGGAGTTTATCTATTTGCCACGCCGAATGGAAACCTTGACTATGAACCATAGTGTAGAAGCTAGCCGTGTCAGTATCCAGACATTATTTCAATCACAGTGCAAGGGGAGGGAAGAATCTCCCCCCAAGACACTCACCATATAAATGCCATAGATTGTTTGCTCAGGGGATTCGGTATCCACTTTCGTCACCTTGAGTATGCACCTAGAAAAGACAAAAACACGGGTGCCCTCTAGGGGGTGACATGACTGTGTGAGTCGACGTGATTTTAAGATGTGGGTAGTGATTGCTATGATGACCTTTTGACTATTAAGAGTGAGTCTTCTTGAAACATCTTTATGTTTTTGTTTCTATGTGTTTGCCAACTATTTTCACACAAACTTTAAAAAATTGAAACATCAACAAATTTGGATCCAAAACATGTCAAATCAACCAAACTATTTTCTTTTTTCCAAAATTTACTTCATGCGACGCAATCACTCTGCTAAACCGCAAATGCCATAATTTGAGCCGCAATCTCTTTAATGGGCCGCAATTGAATAATCCTGAATCACATTTTCTATACTGTGCTGCATTTGCCTGTATCAAATTGTATTCGGTATCTTGAGCCACATTTTCCTAATTTAAACCCACATTCACCATACTATGTCACAATTGACACTTTCTGAACTGCATTCGCCTCTGTGAGATGCATTTGCTCTGTCATACCGCACTTTCTGCGACACATTTGCGAAGAATTTCAAATCATCTTCCAACTATCAAAACTAAAAGTCCACAGCTTGTCTTGAATTCAATCCAGTCTTCCTTCACTATTACAGTTCAAAAAAAGACACTGAATTCCTCAACTTCCGTTCAAACATTGCATTTTAGGTACCATTTTTAGGATCACAATAGGGTTCCCTTTCTAGACCATTAGATAGCATTAGAAACTTCACCATCTCCTTAGACACTAACTTTTGCAGATTTTAGGAGTTGAATCTTACCATCCATTGTCAAATTTTGCATTCAATAGTAGGTTATCATTGGACCGAATTCCCTTTTTGTCATTTAGTCAAAACTCATGAATTATTTCCCACTCAATAGTCTAGTTTGGAAACTTCACTTTGTCCTACTTTAGTCCTTTTATGGTCCATTGTTCTTCCAAACTTGAATCATTGCAAAAAGCTTTGTTTGCTCAAGTTGTCCTCCTTAGATCCCTCAATAGTAAGTACATCTTAGGATCCTTTAGTTGCATACCATTTAGCATCTCCATTTTACTGTCATATCATTTGCATTCACAAGTCTTTGTTCTCACTTGCATTCCATAGCATTAATAAAAAATCAAAACAAAACCAAAAACATAGTGTCATTCTTAGATCATTCTCCCCATCATCCCAAACTTGAGCAAAAATTTTATGGTTGAAACTAGGCTACAAAAAAAGAAAAGACTCATGGATTCCTTTGGATAAGACACCAACTTTATTGATTTCACAACTGGCATGGATTCCTTCCCTAATGCCACGAAAAATCCTTGTTATGACATGGGAAATTCCAAAATCAATCCTTTCAGTGAGATGAACACCCCACCGTCTCCATCACATCTTCTTGAACAATTTTTCCGCAAAGATCAAAATGGGCAAATCTTTGAAGAAGACTTATTAGCCACTTCCCAACACCCAGAAGTTGGTGCTTTTGTAGAAGAAGTAGTCGTAAATGACTCTTCCATATTTCTAGCTATGCTCCTTGACCAAGGGGCTAAGTTACCAAAGGGATTTGATCTTAACACTCTTAGAGAAACATCTCCCAATTCCTCATCACACAATCCTTCCATGGGAGTTTCTTCACAAAATTTCATCAACACCATCAATGCTACCTCCCTTGGTCACACTACCACCATAACCAACACAACATCTATTGTGGGATCATCTATCCAAACTAACACTACATCCCAATCCATCCCCTAACAAACATCCACCATCCCTTCACAAACAATGGGTGTAACCACCTCAAACCTCTTTGGAACTTCATCTAGTTCCATGAGTACATCAGAAAACCTATTATTAGGTTCTTCAAATTCTATGGCAACCAACTCATCCAATGCTTTTGGGAGAAATAAATGAAGAGTTGTCATACAAGGCACCCAAACTAATTCCTCACAGGTTAATACCAATATTCCTATGGGCCAAAACACCAACATTCCTATGGCCCAAACTACCAACATTCCTCATGGCCACAATTTATCATTTGGCCAAGGCAATCAAGGCCCTCAATCCTTCACTCCATTTGGGCATTCACAAGCTGAAAATCAACAAGGTCCTCAATCTTTCACCCCATTTGGGCATCAAGATGCTCAAAATCAACAAGGCCTTCAAATTCAATCCAATATGGCAGGATCTCACATCCCCACTTATGCCTCTCAAGTGCATACACAACATCACATCCCTCATCAAAACACTCAATTCCAACAACCGCATAATCAAAACACTCATTTTTCTCACCAACAACCAAATCCAAATCAACACATCTCATTAGAATAGGTGGGCACTCAAGCTATCCCTATCACCACCATGTGTGATGCTACCAACAACCCCATGGTGGAAGCACTCACACTCCAACTCGCTACTCTTCAAATGCAAGTGGAGACCTTGCAACAGTCCAACAAAAAGTCATACATGTCACATGACTTGTGTCCATATCCATTTGAAACAACCTTTTATATTCCACCCTTTCCTCATGGATATGTGGTACCTCATTTCCCAAAATACAAAGGCAAAACAAACCTAATTGAACACATAAGAGAATTCACCACTAGTTGCATGGACATTGCATATGAGAAAACATACCTCATGAGACTATTTTCTAGAAGTCTCATAGGTCATGCACTGGAATGGTTCTCACTTTTTCCTAAGGGAATCAAAACATGGGATGAATTCGCAAACAAGTTTTTTGAAAATTATGCCTATAACATTGACACAGATGTCAACATTGCCTCTTTATGCAGACTTACCCAAGCAGATGCAAGAGAGATTTTTATCCCATTTTTTCAAAGATGGAGAACCTTAGCAAGTAGATGTCCAGTAGAAATACCTGAAAAGGAGAAAGTCACCATGTTTGTACAAACTCTCCTAGGACCACTAAAGTATGGCTTACAAGTCCATTGTTGCACCACCTTTATTGACCTTGTTGAAAAGGGTGTTCAACTTGAGAAAGACTTGATCGCTAAAGGCGAATTGAAATATGGTGGAAAAACCATCAAAACTACCACAAATAATAACCCAAGTATCTCAAATCACACAAAAAAATACTGGGTTAAGAACAAACATATCACCAGTGACGGTGTGGTTGATGCAAAAATCGTCAATGCAACAAGTCATGTACTCACCATCAAAGGAGTACAAAATCAAAACGCACCTATAACTACACTGACACCAACTGAAAATGCTATCCAAAGCAATCCTACTCAAACTAATCAAAGGTAGCTACACCAACCGCGACAATTCCAAAAACATACATACACCCCTTTGGGTGAAGCTATCGAAATTGTCTTGAAAAAACTTCTTCAAAACGGCATCATAACGCTGGAAGAGCCTAAACTGTATGATCCTCATCAATTCAGGCCATCATGGTGGGATGACAACGCATTTTGTGATTACCACCATGCCAAAGGGCATAAAACTTCCTCTTGTCATCAATTACCAAATCTAGTACAAGACCTCATTGAGAATCACACCATCAAGTTAGGTGGTCAATCATTTACATCTAATGCGGATCATACTATCCACAAAAACCCACTGCAGGATCATGGTAAAGATTCCTCATCTGGCACAAAGAATAACAATAATCAAGCCAATAACATTCGTCTGGCCTACAATAATGTTTGTCCTGCACACAATTATCCTGGTGGTACCATTATTAACAATCTTCACACTATTGATGAAGATAACTGTGTTAATACCATTACCATTAAAAAGGCCCCATAATGCAATGTTACCATGCGTAAAGGAAAGGTCACTATCCCAGGTCCCTCTACACGTCAACCTAAGATCACCATCCTTGGTCCATCTACCAGACAGTCAACCTCTAAACCAGAGTTCAACCTTATTGAGCAATTAAATAAAAGACCTGCTCAAATATCCATTCTCAAACTATTGCGTATTTCACCCGCACATAAGGCCATCATGGATAAAGTCTTGCAAGAGTCATCCGTCCCAACCAACATTGATTTCAACCACTTTGAGACTATGGTCAGATATCTGAATTCACCTCATCACATCACCTTTTCAGAGAGTGACTATTCCTGGCCCAAACCATCTCATAATGATTCCCTTCACATCGAGGTTTTTGTCCCCAAACATAAGGTTAGATAAGTCTTAGTAGATGGCGAAGCAGGATTGAACATCTGCTCGTTAAAATTGGTTAAAGCTCTTGGTTTCTCTGATTCATGTGTAGACGCTAGCAAGAGCATTGTCATCAAAGAATACGATGATGAAGAATGTGCTTCTAAAGGCATCATTACAATTCCACTCCGGGTAGGACCAGTTATCCTAGATCGTGACATACATTACAACATATTACTTGGTCGACCCTGGATTCATGCTTTAAAGGCCATTCCATCCATATACTACCAATGCCTAAAATTTCCTTTTGATGGTACTAAGATCACTATTCTAGGAGATCCCGATCCATTTCAATACTGTACAAACCTATGAGCCACTACTGAGCACCAGGTACCCATCAATCGAGAGGCCTCCACTTCCACTTCATCCAAATATATTGATCCATCCGCACTCACAAAATCATCCATCCCATCAACTTCTACCACACCTCCATCCCAAGTAAAGACCTTTAGATCTAGGACCTTAGTTGTGGAGAGTTCAAATTGAATACAGCTTACTGTATCACCACAATACCTAAGCCACCTAAAGTCTATGGTAGACCATGTTTCATAGTTGAGCCCAAAACAACTTTCAAGGTTCCACCAAAAAGTGTTTTCACACTATGGGGTGATATGGGTAGTGAAGTCATCGATGACATAGCTAACTGGATCTACAAAGACCTAGAGGAGTTACCTCCACTACCAGTGCATTTCTATGGAAAAGGCTATGAGATATGCAGGGCACTAGGTTTTGATGGCACAAGCGGTCTTGGAAAGGCCAACAATGGAAGGATGGAACTTGTTATAATAAAAGCAAGACCAAAGTACATAGGGCTAGGGTTCGACCAACTCAGAACTGACGATCAATGTACCTATGGACTTTCAAGTAAGGACGTAAAGACACTGGAAAGTGTCGAGACAAGTGAAGAATCCAAAACCGAAACTGACTCCAATGAATGGGAATGGGGATCTAACAAAACCTTAAGTGACTATGACATTGACGAACTATTCCTAGAACCTGGCCAACTCTCATTTGAAGAAAGATTCTGAAAGGAATATAACATAGACCCTATTGAATGACATTTCAAAAAGAAAGAATGGGTAAGCATTCCTTGGAACCCAAAAGAACATAAGATGTCATCAGCAACACCTGAATTATCCCACCCCATTCCTGAGCCCACCCAAGAACCTAACATGGTTGAACCTACTATGCACACTACTGAAATACCAACCACTAGTCATGATGTTGATAGTTTTATCCCCTATTATGACTTTGAATTTGACTCATTTGACTCTGAGTATGGTCCATCCATTGCATCGGACATGGAAATTGAAATTGACAACTTTGCCTTCACACTTGAGACTTCAATTTGCACACTTTCTGCATCTTCCCCATCCTTTACCAACACTGACAATGGGATTCCCCTTGTTTATCCACAACTGATTGACTGGGACCAGCAAGAACCACTAGTAATGGACATCTTTCAGAATGATGAGGCAATAGCAGAATTCATGGGGCTCCGAGAAGGCATCCCATGGGGTGATCACAAAATAGGGTTTTCCATTGATCTAGATTGTGCAACTTACTTCAGGGAGACTATGCAATCCTCTAGTTGCAAAAATACAAAGAATAAAACAAAAAAAGAAATGTCTTTAGGTGAAAACCACAAGGCACCTTCTGACAACAAAATAGTAAAAACAAAGGACTTATTCGAAGGTGAAAACCTCTCTAAGGTGCCTAAGGATGGAGGAAAAATTAGCTATGCTCATTGAAGACACAATGGAAGTTAACATAGCCACACCAGAGAATCCCAAAATGATTCTCTTGGCCGCATCATTGTTAGAAGAAGAAAAACTTGAATTCCAACAATTCTTCATAGACAGGAAAGTTAACTTTGCATGGTCATATGCTGACATGCCAAGCCTTGATCCAGAATTGGTTTTTCCTCTAATCCCAGGAATCAAGTTAGTCAAACAAAAGTTCCACAAAATGCATCCAAAAATTGCACTACTAGTAAAATCTGAACTAAAGAAGTTACTGGATGTTGGGTTTGTAAAGTCCATAGACTATGTTGATTGGATATCTAACATTGTCCCTGTCACAAAGCCAAATGGACAAATCCGTATCTGCACGGATTTCAAAGATTTGAACAAGGCTTGCCCAAAGGATGACTTCCCCTTACCAAATATAGACATGACCGTTGATCTCACAAGAGGGTATGAGATGCTATCCCTCATGGATGGTTTCTCAGGATATAACCAAATTCGAATTGCAATAGCCGATCAGCACAAAACAGCATTCACTTGCCCTTGGGGAACATACTATTGGAATGTAATGCCTTTTGGCTTAAAGAATGCAGGTGCAACATACCAAAGGGCTATGACAACAATCTTTCATGACATGATGCATATCCTAATGGAAGATTATGTGGATAAACTATTGGAAAAATATTTGACATGGAAAGAACATCTAAAAGTCTTGGACAATATTTTTAGATGACTCAAAGATTACAAGGTTCATTTGAACCCAAAAAAATGTGTCTTTGGAGTCACCTTAGGCAAGCTTTTGGGATACATAGTTACGAGATGAGCCATTGAGGTTGATCCTACAAAAGTTAAAGCAATTCTAGACATGCCTCCACCAAAAGGAATCAGTGAGCTGAGAACACTTCACGACAGGTTGTAGTCCATCTGATGCTTCATCACACAGTTGGCAGAAAAGTGTCAACCATTTCAATATCTGTTATGCAAAAGTATTCCATTTATATAGATGGAAAAATGCCACCTAGCCTTTTAGAAAATTAAGGAATATTTATTGACACCACCTATTGAGGGCAAGCCACTGATCCTATATGAATCCATAATTACAAATGCACTGGGGGCATTATTGGTGCAAAATGACCATGAAGAAAAAGAAAGAGCCATATACTACATCAGTCGCACACTGATAGGGTATGAGTTGAACTATACAACCATAGAACCTTCATGACTTGCAGTTGTCTTTGTGGCGCAGAAACTAAGACATTACATGTTGAGCCACCAAACACACCTGGTAGCCAAGATTGATCCACTAAAGAATCTTCTAAGCTGAGTGACATTGATAGGCCATTTGGAGAAATGGGTCATGATATTGAGCGAGTATGATATACAATATGTTGAGCACAAGGAAATAAAAGGTCAAGTAATAGCATATCAACTTGTGGATGCACCCATCTAGGCTACCCATCCACTGGTAGTGGATTTTCCTGATGAGTCTATCTTTCACGTAGAACCTACATTACCATGGAACCTATATTTCGATGGGTCCCACACTGGTCATGGTTCGAGAGCAGGTATCTTATTCATCACACCACAAGGGGATTCAATTCCTAAATCATTTCGGATTGCCTTCCCTTGTACAAATAACATTGCAGAATATGAAGCACTAGTCACAGGTCTCAAGATAGCAATTAAATGGAAAATTTAGACATTGCTCGTATTCAGGGATTCTTAGTTGGTCATCAACCAAGTGAATGATGATTATGACACAAAGGATGAAAAATTGCTTCCTTAAAAATGAATGGTGGATAGTTTCATGACATATTTCATAATGATTTCTTTTGAAAAAATCCCAAGGACACAGAATAAGGTAGCTGATGCAATGGCTACTATTGGATCTCTATTGGACATTCCTAAAAATGTGTCGCAATTTGAGTTTTTAGTGGAACAGTTACTGATGTCGGCATATGATATCCTAGAGTCAGAAATGGTTTGTGAGATTGTTGGTCCCAGTTCACCTTGGTACCAAGACATCTATGATTATCTTAAATCCCAAAACCTACAACCCAACCTTTCCAACAACCAAAGAAAGTCCTTTATTTGAAAAGCTGCTAGACATACCATCGTCAGTGACACCCTATACCGCTATGGCTTTGATAACACCCTTATTCATTGTCTCAACATTGATGAAGCCCAAGTAAATTTATGAGAAGTACATGAGGGTATATGTGGATCTCATTCGAGTGGTCCAACGCTATCTAGGAAAGTCACCAGACTTGGGTACTACTGGCCAACATTAGAAAAAGATTCTCTTTAGTTTGTCAGAACATGTCAAAAATGTCAGGTGCATAGTGACCTAATTCATCCACCTACATAGGAATTGAGACTGATCACTTCTCCATGGCCTTTCGCATAATGGAGAATCAACCTCATGGGAAAGATCCATCCATCCTACTCTAACGGCCATAAATTCATAATCACCACCACTGAGTACTTTACTAAGTGAATTGAAGTTGTCCCTCTCACTTGAATCACCGATAAACAAATATCCAAGTTTATTTTGAATTGCATCATTTGTCGATATGGTGTCCCACAATCCACCATCACATATAACGATAGTCCATTCAAAAATCAGGACGTTCATGAACTCTGTGTGCAATTCCACATCCAACACCATTTTTCCACCCCATATTACCCACAAGGTAACGGATAGGCTGAGGCATCAAATAAAACAATTCTTAGCATTCTGAAGAAGACTATCAATGAGCTGCCCGATATTAGCACCTGCAACTTAATCCTGCTTTATGGGCCTATCATACTAGCATTCGTACCCCCACTGGAGCCACTCCATTTTCCCTGGTTTACGGATCTAAAGCCATATTTCCCATCGAGGTAGAAATTCCTTCTCTCCAAGTCTCCTTGAAAGGAATGATTGATGATGAAGAATACAAAAAATCTCACCTACATGAGCTAGAAATGTTACAAGAAAGATGACAAAATGCCTTAAATTATTTGCAGGCATATCAAAATCGTCTCTGCAGAAGTTATAACAAAAGAGTAATGGTGAGAAAGTTTGAAATTGGTGACTTAGTCCTAATATAGAACCCAAGGGATTAAGCGGATTGCAAAAATCCTCGCAAGTTTGAGGCTAATTGACTTGGTCCTTACATTATTAATGCTGCATTCAGTTCTGGAGCTTATCAGTTAGCCACACCTGATGTAGAACAGTTGACATAACCTATCAAAAACTTAAATTTGAGAAAGTTCTACACATAGCATCAGAGAGCCTAGCCTAAATAACCTAAAAATACAAAAAAGTTGAAAAATAGACAAAAAATCATCCATTGATGAAAGCCTGGCAAACAGGCGTCTTGGCGACACCAGAAAAATCAAAAAATGGAAAAAATAATAAAAAGAAATGAATTCCTCCAATAGTGAAAACTTGGAAAATAGACGCTTTGGATAAGTACGATGGTGAAAACCTAGAAAATAGGCGCCATGCATAGTCGATCATTGCTTCACCATCTACTATTACTCAAATTGACCTTTTCCACTTTCCATAATCACAAAGGCTTGACACATTCATGACACTTGTCCTATGTCTTATCGATTCTGACCATGGTTAACATTTCGGTGACATCATCCCTTGCATATTCTTGCCTTTGCCTTGTGTCTACCCATTTCCATATCCTTGGAATCAGATAATCCCCACTCTATCTGGGGGCAAGACCTTTATTGTATAACTGTAGTGGGTATCGCACATGATCCTGCATTCGTAAAAAGTCCTGAAAAAATCCTAAAAATCTAAAAAAGTCCTGAAAAAAATCCTAAAAATTTGAAAACGTCTTGAAAAAAGTCCTAAAAATTTGAAAAAGTCTTTAAAAAAGACCTAAAAATTTGAAAGCGTCTTGAGAAAATACAAAAACATCCAAATCAATGTCAAAATCTCAAAAACAGAGTCAAAGTCAATCTCTATTTGGTTTGTTCAATCGGTCATGTCAATCAATATCTTTTCTCAAATGTCTGAACTACATTGTCTCTACGCATTTGATACGTAGGCAAGATTCATCTTTGAATCCCCGAAACATTAGGTCAGTCCTTTTAGGTTTATCAAAATAAAATCATGATTTCAAACTTTTGTCGTTTGGGACAACGTCATTGGTCGTGTCAAACTACGAGGTCTCTAAGTGCATGACATAGGCAAGGCCATCAATCAATGAGCCCCCGAGGCTGCACTAGGTCAGTCCATTAGGGTTCTTGGCACTATATCTTCAAATCGAATAAATATTATGTCAATCTCAACTATCATTCTATCAATAACTTCTTTCATCAAACATTCTCAGTCAATTCAGTATGTCAGTAATGACATGTAATCAAATTAAATCAAGACAATTCACCCTGGAAAATTTTTGCGTTCTTCTTCAGATATGTCCTTTTGAAAAGTACTTATCTTCTTTCCTTTATGCTTTTGGATGTGTCCTTCCTAAGAATCGTCATCATTATTTGACATTTTGATGGATTCTCCTAACTCCGAGAATTGATCTCCTAGATATCAACATCATTTAGGATTTGTCCTTCCTAAATTTGATATCGCTCGACATTTGGCAACACATGACATTAAAACACTTGGCAAACAGTTGGCAATATTTTTCTATCTTTTTGATGATTATCATGATATTAGTTCCTTGTGTCTTAAGAACCATGACATATCATGATGATTATCCTTTTCTTTTAAATCACTCAGCTATTAGTTTCTCCAAGATGTCCTGAGTTAAGGATTTAGAGAAGCAACGATATAGTACGATGATTTTCCTGTCTATTTTTGGCTATCATGTGGCTAGTTTCTCAAGGATGCCCTGACGTTAGGATTTAAAGAAGCAGTGATGTCTCATGACTAGTTTGGTTTTTCTGACAGTTGGTCATGACAAAAGGACTAGGGGCAATTGCGTTCCTCATATGAGTCATGATCATCTTTGTTTGCAATTGTTGATCTACGTGATGGTTCGACCTTGCACACTATTGATCTACATCATATCATAGAGTTTGTCAGCCATCATAAAATTTTCACCTAATGATGATTAAGAGAAATAACTAGGATATCACTATAGCAAAGCTTTGAAGGATTTTTGTTTCTGCACTAACATACATATCTTTCTTTGCACTAACATCCATCTTCGCCTCCTCTTCTCTCGTTCTCTGATGATATCCTATGACATACAAAAAAACAAAGTTGCATACATGATCACATGAACATTTCATAATTTACATTGCATAATGCTATCATTTACAATCATCTCACATCATAAACCATCATTTGTGTCAACATAGAGGCATCATAAAAAATATTTGCATTAGCATATAAATCACATCATTATCACATCACACAATGCATACATACATAACCACATCCATAATTGCATTCATAAGAATAAGAATAACATCCATACACCTCATAGCATCATAAGATCATTTGCATAACATCTCATAAAAGTATAGAATACCATAACACATACAACCATATAGACCACATCAAAATTGCATCGCATATATATAATCTCAAAAATATAATGTCACAGGATAGAGTCATATGGTATCCCAAAAATGGAGCTCGTAGGCTCGAATATCAAAATATACAAGTGTTTAAAAGCACGTTCTATGATGTCCCGCCTCCATCCCATGGAGGTAAACTGCGAGGTGGTTGTGATTGCCTCATCAAGTGAAAAGTGACCTGAATCAGAGTGACATCCTCAGTCAGACTCTGAGAGCCTGAGGCCTCAGTAACATGAGGTTGGCTCTGCTCTGCCTGGTGTCCTGATGACACTGATCTGTGACTGTGCTCTGACCTATGGCTCTGGCTTGATGAATTCTTGTGAGAGGTATGTGACCTATGGCCTGATGACTGACCTGACGAATTAGACCACCTAGAACTAGTATGGCTACTGCTATGTGATCTGATGCTGCTATGAGTTTGACTGCCACTGCCTGTTCTACTATAGGATCGAGACAATCCTGGGTCCCTTCTATTTGGGGGAACTACCTGCTCATATAATAACCTATACTGACCCCTTCTCTGTGCCATCCTAGCTAGCTCTCTGGCCATTTCCCTGTCGGCCCTAGGCATAACTCTATAAACTTAGTGACCCATCAGTCTGACTCTTGATGTCGAAGGATGACCTGATCTCTCTCTACTTAGGTGACCTCTAGTTCCACTGCCAAGACCTTGTTTTGAGACAAGGCTGCATCAAATTTGCTCTAAAGATCTGTGATCCTCTGATCGACAGTAGCATCGACAGGCAAAGTGGGTGATCTTTCACCCTCATCACCCCCCGTAATCATCCACTCCCGTAGCCTCTGGTCTACCTCATCTGCCTCCTCTACCTAGATCTCCTCCACATCTATATCAAGAGGATGTCCCCTGACAAATGGATCCATCTCTGCCACCTCCTCGACCCTCACCTCCACCTCCTCGACCCTCACCTCTGCCTCCTCTCCACCCCTCACCTTCGCCTCCTCCTCACCCCCTCTGAGCTCCTCCCCTGCCTCTTGCTCGGTTGGCATCTCTCTCTCCTCACCCTCCTCTTGGATGGGTGACAGTGGTGCACCTCCAACTCTCTTCCCAACTCTCCTAGGCTACCTCTACCCTCCCCCATCCCTCCTCCTCAACACCCCCCTTCCATCTCCTCCATCCCCTCCTCGTCCATCACCCCCATCATCCCAGTCTCCTCTGCCTCCACCCCCCTTGCCTCCATCTCCCCTACCTCCATCTCTCCCCCTAACCCCTCTACCATCCCTCTCACCCTGACCTCTCCTCGGTACCCATGGAATAACTGACCTCTGATCTATAGGTGGTAGACCATCTGGATCTGTCAAGGTGATAGGCCTATGAATCTGCCACCATGCGTCAAACTAGTCTAACATCCCTGGATCTACTAGACCTCCCCTCCACATCCACTGCACTACAACTAAACCATCGACCTGCTGCTCAGCCAATGTCACTACTATGGGCAGCCCCCACATGGTCTCCCTAGATGACCGTGCATACTCTATCATGCCTACTGGCACATCTTGTTGCTCTCTGAACTACCGTAGTACCTGCTGGGGTAGGTACATCTCTATGATCTGCTGGCTCTTAACTGTGTGACCAATCAAGTACCAAAACTATCTGCAATCTTTGTAAGGCCTCCAAACAAAGCTAATCATGGTGTCAATCATGTGATGTTAGTAACTAGTATCCCCCATGCGAGTCTAACTAATTGAACCTGCATACAAGTAGAAATACGACATCCCATCGGCCAGCTCTTGCATCTGTACTGGCGGTCAAAAGATGGGAATGCGCTCCCATGCCCAGATCATCAGAAGGGTAGTCCCACAACTGATACTATGACCTTGATGATAAATAACCTCATGCAGTTGATGGTATAGCATGGCCAACAAGCAAGGCCCCCAAGCAAAAAGGTCCTCTATCCTCTCATACAGATAAGTACATCCCCCCATCCAATGGGAAATCCTTGACCATGATGATCTGGAATCAACAACCCATCAATTAGTGTCATCAACATAGCATCCCACCTAGGAAACTGGTCAGCTACCACATCCCACCCAATCTCATAACCATCCATACCTAACTAGGCACCATCGACATCCTCATACATATCTAACAAGGCCTGTCGCCCTCAGTGCGGGTCATACACAACCCTCTCTTTGTGAATCGGTATGCAGAATATACAGTACACATCCTCTAAGGTGACCATCGCCTCTCCTATAGGCATGTGAAATGAGCAGGTCTCCGAGTGCCATCTCTTGCATAGAGCTATCAGCAAACCCCTATTTGCTTGAATAATGGGCATGTATGTAATGTAGTACAACCCCAGTGACATCAGGTGTTTTCTCTCTGGGTCGCTCAAATGATCTCTGAAGGTGTATGTCGTCGGCCTAAACTCATGTGTGTAAATTGGCACCAATCGCATCTTCACATATGACAAGACGAGTTAGCACCCATGGGTCAGCTTTACTAAAATTAAAATGCATTCAAAATTAAAGTCAACATAAGTCAACTTCGGTCAACATCAATTGCGTCACGTTCACCACAAATGCATCACAATTCATCAAATGTGGCTCTACACATGGCAATTACATTGCACTCTATCAAATACGTCGCTCTATCTAGCAATTGTGGGACTTAACAAAATTTGTGTCGTGCATGCATGCAATCACATCACGATTTATCAATTGCGTCGTTCGACTTGGCAATTGTGGCGCAACAGTGCAGATGCATCACAGATTACCTCAATTATGTTGCAATATGGTGATTGCATCATTTTCCCTTGCAAATGTGCAACCTAACAAGAAAACCTAGCTGCCTGATGCACTTGCATCGCGAGGCAAGCAAATGCGTTGAACGTGAAGGAAATTGCGGCTTACACGACATCATCTGCGTCGCAATGCATTTTTTAAACCCCCATTAACCCTCATAAATTCATTAAATTCAAAAATTGACAGGTTGGATAGGGTGCTTACCGGTATCCACGGTGGGTAGTCACACGAATCAGCATCATCACTCTGAGCTCTAATCTCTAAAATTTCTAGTTTGCAAATGACCAAATGATACTTGGTTTTGCCTTTTCAACCTATTTATAGGTTGAAAATTAGGGTTTTGACCTGGTAGGTTGTACTGGATGCTCATTTGAGTGCCTTTGACTAACATTTTCACTGACAACATCTTTCATTCTCAAAATCGATAGTGTCGTTATTTATCTAGTCATTAATTTGACTAGTCGGGATATTTTTCAAATTTTTCTGACCCCGGGTTAAAATTCAAAAAATTTCCCGAGGCGGCATAGGCACTTTGTACCTTTGTTGGGGCATATTCTGGACTTGTTTTCTTTGGCATAACATGATAAACTACATTATGACAAAGAGGGGCAAATGTATAGACATAAAACTAACCAAGGCCTGAAAGCAACATTTTACCACCTTTCGTCCTAACATAATTAAGACATTTTAATTATGTTTCTAACCCACTTTCAACTATTAATTGAATAATTCATAATCTTTCATTCTTCATGATTATTAAATAAATAAATTGTATTTATTTATTTTAATATGTCACTAATTGTGAAAGTCTTCTAATAATTAAATAAAGTCATCAATTTATTTAATTAATCCTTATCATTAAGGTCCTCTTGATTATTAAATTAATATATTTAAATATATTGATTTAATATGTCACTAATTCCTAAATCCTCTCTTAATTAAATAAATTCATTAAATTATTTAATTACTTGACTGTCTCTTCTAAATTAAATAATTATTATTAATTATTTAATTGCCTTATGTGACATTTCCCTATTTTAAAATAAAACAATTTATTTAAAAATGACTTCACATAGTTAACTGATTCTTCTTTTAGTAATTAATTTCAAAAATCAATTACTCATTATCTCACAAATCCATATTTTGAATTAATTTAATTCAAAATGCAAATATTCTTCTACAAATCATGTAATTGCTAAAATTACTGATTTTCTAAAATCTCATCCTCTTGTCTTTTGATTTTTTACTAATTTCATCTCAATGTCACATTTATTCTCCACCATTGATTTAATTTCTTAAATTAAATCTTGTCCACACATTTGGGGATATTTACCCTAACCCTAATTGAGAGTTTCCTTATTGAATCTTGACCTTTGATTCTAGGTTATTTCTCAATCTCTCATCTCATCGATCCGTTCAAGATTGCATTTTCTATAAAATACCAATCTTGATCTCATTTTTGGGATCTATCTCTTATTATTATTGAGTAATATCATTATTGTCATCATATCATCTTTTAGGCTTTATTAATTGTTTGCATACTAGAAATTTCTATTTTGCATTTACTTTATTAGAGAAATCCTTCAAAAGGCTTTGTTTAGGGCTAGACATATAGAGTGTGCTGATAAATCTAAGGGCATCCATCATCACAACAAGCTTGAGGAGGTGCAATGGAAGTCAGACATGGAGCATAGGAATGGGTGAGATCTTTCTAGTTTCCTTCATTTCTTTTTATTATCTCCTTATGCATTTGATTGCTTGATGTTTGTATGTAGGTGTTACTAACCCCATTTTGACATTGCAGAAATAATTATACATCATTACATCACCATGCAGTATCAAATTCCACGGTAACTTTAGCAAATAGACTATAGATTCTACCCATAACTAGCCCAAAAACTAGACTCATCACCTTCTTATTTTACCTCTTGTTCAATACCTTATCTAGAGTGTTGCAATGTTTTGTAACACACTTTCACACTTTTCTATGGTTTTATTAAATAATTGGGCTTCTTTATACTTTCGTTATTCTTATTTTACATCGACAAATATCATTTAATGCATCTTTTGAGGATAACCGTGACATAAATCATCATTCAATCAAAATTGAGGTGTTTTTAGATTGTGTGGCCTAGATTTAGTGATCTGGGACTCATATGCCACCATGGGTATATGAGTCCCACATATGGTTTTGGGCCTCGATTTGGATTCAAGTTGTCATAAAAAAAATTGAGTAAATAATTAATTATAGTTTTTATGACAACTTTTTAAAAATATAAAGACTCATATGTCTGACCACCTTAACTTGGTCAAAACATCATGAAATTCAATTTTTTATTTTTTAATATTATAATATGTGAAGCATAGAATGTGACGCATGTTTTGGATTCAAAAAATATGATATCGTTTGAAAGCTATAGATGTTTTCCAATCAAATTAAAAATCAGGACTTTAGTCGTAATTTGATAGAAAATGAATAATAATTATTTATTAAATTCAAAGTAAAGAATAATTTATATTGTTGGAAAGATGAGAATCTCCTTTATAAATCCTTTTTGTTTCATCAATTTTGGGTAAAAAAAAATCATCAGCCACATACCCATCATATTGCAACTTTTTGGCCCATCATGATCCTACACATACCCAACAGTATAAATACAAGGTTATTTCACTCATTTTTTGACCTAAAAAGCAATCAACAGGCCTACCAAGTTGACTGAACATCCTTATAGAAAGTTTGAGTTCAAAAGAGAATTCAAGTGTTTACAAGAGTATTCAAGAGCATTCAAGGACTGATTATCAAGTGTTTTAGAGTATTATTCAAGATTCAAGTATCATGTCAAAGTCATCATGCATCATGTTTGTTTTTGAGCTAACAATTGTGATGTAGGGTTTCACGATTCAAGCTAGCATTCAAGTCAAGGTCTATCACATTCAAGAAAGAGTCAGGATCTTCATCCATTGGAGCCACTTAATACATATTTTTATTACTTTATTACTAGGGTTTGGTGAGTTGCAACATTGCATTTTTTTAGTTCATCATTCTCTTTTCCTATTTCATTTTATTTCAAGTTTTGATTACCAAAATGGGGTTTGACCAAGGTAAACCCCTTTCAACTAAAAAAACAACATTCACCCTCTCTTTAGTGTGTGATTTTCAGATCTAGATTGAAGACACATTGAAGAGAAAGTTTGGAGAAAGTTGTCAAAGTTTCCACCTTGCATTCAACATCATTGGAAGACATCCACAAGATGCAAATCTGAGTTTCAGATCCAGAAATAAATTGGAAAGGACATAGAAAATACTGAATAGGAAAATCAGACATTGAATTTCTAGAAAACCCTAACTAGAATGATGTCACTCCTAGTGTATGAGTCCCAGTATAGGTGAATTTCAAGTTTTTGCATATGCAAAATCCATACTGCTAGAAACCTATTTCTCTCTAGAAACTATAATTTAATTATTTTATGCTTTGGTTTAATTACCTACAAGGGGTTTGACTTATGAAAACCCCTATCCACTAAAACTCAACAAATTTTTCTTCTCTTTAATGTGTATTTGCAGATTTACAGGTTGAAGATCAAGTGGAGAACAAGATTGGAGCAAAATTGTTGAAAGTTTTAATTTTTTTCTTCTATGCTTGGGATATAGAATAATAATACAAATTCTCACATTCAAGGAAAACCCTAGAGATGTGAATATAAATTGTGCAAATAAGAAAGAGATCTTGCAATAGGGCTATCCTACATGGTCTGATTATAAACTAAAGAGGGGTTCACCACCAACCTAGGGCTTCTAAAGACTAATGAAATGAAAGAATTAATGCTCAAACCTAATATTATGTAATACTTCACTAAATGTGTAATGACCCATCGATTAGGAGCTAGTTGAAACCTAACCAAATAACTTTTTTTTTAAACAAAAACCAACAATGATAACAATGTGACAACAACATGTCCCAATTTCAGAACATGTGCACAAACAAGTGTCATGACAACACAATGAAACTTTGGAATAACTACACAAGACCACACCATTGCACAAGAAAGGTGATAATAGTGAAATACTTACCAACGTAGAACAACTCACTACGAGGAAGCAATAGGAGAGAGATTGGCATCTCTACGATGAGCAACTAAAATCCATAGTAGTGCTCTCTCACAAGAATACAAGATAATGGGATAAGGGAATCATCAACCTCCAACCCACATCCAACCAAGCTAACAGACACAAGGTCAACAGACTACACACAAAGAGGATCACTAGATCAACTTCTAGCTAGCGATGTTTGATCATAAATCTAAGATGCACAAGTAGAAGACTAATGGCTCCACAATGTGAAGCAATGGTAAAATATAATACTAACCCTTAAGGAAAGGTATACTAGGAGTCTCCACCCCAAAAAGACTTTACAAGCCTTTGCATTACCTTCCTAGACATGCTCAAACGTTCACATCACAAGAGTTGGATAACATAAGATTCTAAATTCATTTTAAAACCCAAAAGAGATTCCTATATTCATTAAACCATTATGCAACAATTAGAATTGAAAAGATAACAATAAACAGGTGGTCAACACACACACACCGAGTGACCAAATCTATACTAATTAAATCAAACAACTATTCCCAATATCATTTGATTACAACATCCTTCATGAGGAAGGTCTAATAACAATATTAAAATTACAAGCTTAGGAATCAAGGTCCTTGAATTATACATTTAGAACCTTTACACTAATAAGAAAACATGAAGAGAAGGAGACATGGAAGCATGAAAGAATGAGGAGGACAAGCTCGAAGTAGATCCACCATGTCGAGATCTCCACTTCCTAATGGTGGTTTGCAATGCCACCCAACCATGTGGAACCCATAGGTCCACCCCCGTCGTCATGGAGATAGTCACATAGACCAAACAATCAAACAAGGTTCAAGCACAAAGGTGTAGGCTTACACACAAGCTAATTGCAAGGAATACACTTCATCCAAGATAAAGGGTAGGCATCCAAATTAGGGGAAGCTAACATATATGTCAACTTGCAACTCAATTCACACAAGTTAGAAGAGTAGAATTCATGCAACTAAATAAGGAATTTAATGCATAAACATGAAGTAAGTGTAAGAGAGGGGGACCAACTACAATAAGGCCCTAGGTCACAAAATGCCAAGAGAAATCTAGCTGCCCTAACTTACCTCAGTAAGAGTGTTAGGATGGACAAGATGATAATGATGAGGACTATAAGGTTCTTCGATCACTTTGCAAACCCGAGAGTTGAAAGGAGACTAGGTGAGTCAATTTTTAGGGTTGACTTTGTATCTTGAGTAGCTCTCTATCATAGGACACAAGCATGGTTCTTAGATAACAACATGGCGTGCTGGTGTCTCTCAGGTGTGGTGGTGTCCATATGGCCAAAAAACCATAGAGACAAGGTCTAACCTCTCAAGATGGAATAACAACCTACTTTAAGAGTTTTTAAAGGTACAAGATGAGACAATAAAGTATGAAATGTAAAGACAAACTTGATAAATGAAGTATATTATTGTAAGACTAATGAAGATGATCTCTCAAAACAATCCTTTCACCAACTTGCTCCAAGATCTCTCCACCTACACACATAAAGAGGGAAAATGTTTGGGGGCTATGTACGGGTCTACCTTAGTCAGATCCCCATTTTTTTGTTTCCACCTTCACAGGTAGCCAAGTTTTCAAAGATGTAGAAATAAAGCGATAACGAGAAGGAATACAAGTAAAGTACACCAAAAACACTACAAAACAATACATTCTTACTAAACCAAACAATAGAGAAGATGGGATGAGCTTACCACCTCCATCCAAAGCACTCAAGGGTAGTGGAGGAGAAATATGAGGGGAAATCAAGCCTCTATTGTAATGGGTTTGTCCAGCTCTTTCTCTATCGAAGTGATGGAGTGATAGATGGTTGCTATGAAGTGTGAAATGTTGCTTCAAAGCTTCTAGATGAATTCTCAAATTGTGAAGAGATTATGTAGGCTTCAAATAAAGATGAAAATGGATGAATCAATGTAGAATATGAAGAAGGAATGGAAGAAAATGGCCATATTCAGGTCAGCCAATGAAAGAAAGGTGTTACACTTTGACTTCCAATGGGAAGTGTAATGTTTCAACAGACTCTAGTCGTAGGAATATGCCAGTGATGTAAGTGTGCCACTAGGAAATCTATGCATTTTCCGGGCATCCCTAACAGAAATGCCTCCACTGACACACAAAATGGGTACCAATTGATGTGAACAATGGGCTTATGTGGAATTGAACCTCTACGTTTGGTTTTCTGAAGTGTAAAGGGGTAAAAGGGGAATTTGTGTTAGGGGTGAAAATTCGCTCCTATACATTTTTCCCCCACTTTAGTGAGCACGAATACTGGTGAGTGCTTCGATAAAGTAGATCGAAGGAGTAGTAGTAAGGTTAGATATGTATACCTATACCGACGATGAAGCAGATCATGGTATGGAAACCTCAAAAGTGTAGGAAAGGACTTCATAGTTTTACAAAACTATAAATATGAAGAACGAAAGTGCCTTATAGGCTGATGGGTCTGCAAGGGACGTATCCTTCAAGAAATCTCACATGAAGGAAGCCAAGAAAGCATCTTACAGACCTGCAGATCTATAAGGAAGGTATCCCCCAAGAACTCTCACATGTGGGAGACTAACTAAAGGAGACTCCATAGAGTCAGAAATGGTGACATGCTTACCCATAGATAGAACACATTAGGAAGCAGTTGCACAGGACAGCAAATGGACAGTCACGCAGACCATTGCTAAGTTGGAAAAAATTCATAGGGATCCCTCAGTAACCCTTCAAAAGGAAGAGGGGTCCACTCAAGGGATGCGTTGTTTGAAAGGTAAATAGTCAGGCTGCCCCCAAGCTAGACACAGGGATATGAAGTAGGTCTAGTTGGGCTACCCTCGGGCTAGACGTAAAGATGTGAAACCGGTCTACTTGAGTTTCCCCCGAGCTATATGCCCTAGAACTCATTAGAGATTTTTTTTTTCGAAGGGGTCCTTCGAGAACCCGACATGAAGAAAGGGGGTCCACTCAAGGGACACACTACTCAAAAGCCGACACCTTCTTTCTTGAATTGATCCATCATCATGGAATCCTTTTGAAACATTTTCACTTCATCAAGGAATTCAAAAGGAAGGATATGCCCCCAAACAAGGGGAAGATAAAATTTGTTCTCGCTTTGGTGGAAGGTTTCCAAGTCCTTTCTTTATGAACCCATGATGAAGGAAATAAATTCCATTAGGGTTTCAAGTTGAGAATTCAGTTATAACAAAGAAGAGTGTGGAGGGGTCTTCGAGAAAAGATTCATTGGAAACAAACATATTTTCTAAAGACCACGTAATGTAGAAGTGGCATTGTTACACATTAAAGGGACAACTTAAGCAAAGAAGAGAGAAAGTTAAAGGGATAGTAAGAGAAAAAGAGAAACAAATACAAACAAAGGGCATAGGGGGATCTGGCTTCATGGGGTCATACCTTCTTTTATTTATATATATAATAGGTAACCATGGTGAGAGGTGAAAGATCATCAATCCCCAACAAGATGAGGAAGAATGCATGGAAGATAAAGTAGAAATAAAAAAATTGGGTCAACATGGAAGGAAGCCTAAATGCCCCCAATGCTTTGCATCATCCCCAATTTTCTAAAATTAAATCACAAACATGGGAGAATGATGATACAAATAGAAGAAGGTTTACAACACAAACCCATGCCTATATCCAAGCGCCAACAGGGGTGACAAGGGTCATCCAAGAACATATAGCACAATCATGGTGGAACACACATGTAATATAAATATCAAGAAGAGGGTCTCCCCTAACATAGGTCGACCAAGAGGTTGTAAAATTACCACTCTAAATCATCATAGGGGGAGGATAATGAGCCTACAATAGTGTAATGTTAAGGGGAGGAGCTTTCGATCCTCCTGCAACAAGGGCTAAGGCAGAAGGACCTATGAGGTCTCTGTCGCTCAACTCTTGTGGGTCTAGGGTCAACGAATTAGTGAAGTCCAATAACAAGGTAAGAACTTCATCCACTGAATTAAACATTCACTTAATGCGAGTTCCATGTTTTATCTCGAAAGACAGAGGGGTTTGTACCTGAGGTTCACCGTTAGGCTCAACGAGCGATTCGAGAGCGGTGAAAAACTCAGGGGAGGCTGGGACTTGTTCTATCTCTAAGATAGAATAGGTTAGCGTAGGACCACATTTTAGGGAAGGTTGGATCCTATTACATCCTCCATTTCTGGTGGGACCATTCTCTACCTTTTTCTTCATCCAAAGAGGTGAACTCCCCACAAACAAAGCGAGACAGACAAAGGGAGAGGAGGAAAAAACTGCGGTAGATACAATTGAAGTGTTAATCATACCTATGGGTTTTGGGAAAGGTGAGACATTTAGAATGGATTTCAACAAAGGAAGATCCATGGAAGGAGTGATGAACACATGCACCTTTCTAGGTGCATGTGCGATCGCAACGGAAGTCGAAAGAGAAACAACGTTGGTTTGGATAGAAGAAAAAAGGAGGAGAGAGGAGGTCATGGTAGGAGGTCTCGATTCATTATTGATTGTCTCCTCTTCCTTCTTCTATAAGGAGGCTTGTTCGGCCAAAAGAGCCTTTCACCGATGCTTTCGCTCATGCGCAAGGCGGTTTTTATGACTCTTCGACCTAGAAGTCAGGGTTTGTGAAGGAATGGAGGGCGCCTACTCAGCCATAAGAGTATCCTCCATAGTTGTTTCAAGTGGAGGGATAGACTCCTGGATGGGAGTAGGGGGATCAAGTTGAGAGACAACAAGAGGAATTAACTCTAGCACCTCGGTAGAGGGCTCTTCCCATTCTCATGGTAAGAGGTAATCAGGAAAATTATCTTCACGAACCTCTCTTTCTACCATATAGCTAGTACCAAGGTCTAGGGGACCCATTAGGGAGATTTGATATCCTGATCTTAGGTATATGCTAAGTAGGCACCATAGACTTAGCATGTAGAAGCCATGCTTATTCATCAAATACTCCTCCCAAGAAAGGGGAGTAGACGAGGCAGTCTAAGAAGGAGAAAGCTTCTCATTTCCCTTTCGGGAGGAGGCAGTTGGCTGCTCTACTATAGGAAGGGTTGACGTCGACTGTCCCTTGCCTCCAATATTATACTTGACATAGTTCTTATGAAATAGGTCCATTGTGGTTGGAAGCAGACTGATTGGAGTAGGCCAAAAGTGATCCAACGAATATCCACCACGGGTCACCACAGGTTGCTATCTAGTATCATGCACCACGTGCATGACACCTTCATGGGAAAATTTGAGGCACTTATGAATTATAGAGGTGATCCCAATCATGGAAGCTAGGCAAGGTATCCCTAGCTTCACTCTGAATAGGTCCGACTCAGGAGTGACATTGAAATTCATGTCTATGTTCCTAGGTCCAACCAGGATGGACATCGTTATCAATACATAAGGTTTTAGAGAAAGACCATCATGTGTATGGATGATGGATTTCATAATTTCATATTCCTCCCTTTATAGGGAGTTCAAGAATAGAGTCTCCTCTGTGATGAAATTCACTCTACTCATGGGATTGACCAGAACCCCTATCACAATGTTGCCATTGAGGTGAGTGAGAATGTAGAGTGAAGTAGGTTTGCCATTTGTTGGTACATCTTATGAAGTGAATGTTATATCTAGTGAATAGGTCCCAAAATGAGTAATTGTGACCATGTTAATCTACACTTTAGGCTGGGAAACAAAATCAGAGGGATCAATAATCATGTTAGCAAAACGTGACAGAAATGGGGTTGTGTATATCTGCAATTCATTATTAGCTTTGACCACTGATTTTTTTGTGTTTTTCTACTTCCATCAAGATGAACAGTACCATCCTCAATGTGATCATGTATCTCATGACACAAGTGCATGCAACATTTAGTATCATGTCCATTAACTCAATGGTATTGGCAGTAGGTATTTTCTTCATACTTGTTGGGATATAGTTCCCTAACTAGTTTTGGGGTTGGAAAGTTAATGATCTTATCCTTCAACAACCTTTGTAGGATCGAAGAATAAGATTCTAATAACTTTGTGAACTTTCGATCGTATCTGAGGCCATTGTTATCCTGAGTGGCTATTACATTCACAACAACCTTTCCTTTTCTACAAATTAATATAATAGACTTTCCCTCTGGATGAGAGTACGAGGAAGACCCCCCAAACTGAATTACCATCTATTAGTACTCCTATAGGGTTGCACACAGATGCGCGATAAAAGAGTATTTCATAAGGGAAAACTTCTCTAGCCAAGGCCTTTGTAAGTTACCTATGAACACCTTCTACACATCGAAGTCCAGTAACAAGTATGATATTTCTGAAAAGAGAGCTTGATATCATGCTATAAAATCATTAATATTTGAATTATCCCCTTGTTTACATTGAAAAGAGTCAAAGAAGGTCATCTTAGGCCTAATGTTGGCTTGGAAATGTCATAGGAATATGTTCAAAAGATAATCAAATGAAATGATGGAGTTGTTGGAAAAGGAACAATACCACTAGAGTGTTGTATGCTTGAGGGATTGAGGGAATAGTTTTTCCATCAATGCATCGTGATAGAAGAAGTTTGTACATAAGGAGTTAAATGTGAACACATGTGCTTGCGGGTCCTCTTTACTGTCATATTTTTCAAATTTAGGAATCTCCATCCCTTGTGGGAAAGGATTTTTCAGAATTGCTACCGACAATGGGCTATGTCAGAAGTAGGGCTGAAAAATAGGCTGGGCAGAAGCATGGGAAAGGCTCACCAGCTAGTTCTACATCTTCCCCATATTGTGAAGAAGGGTATTCAGAATCAGGTCATAGAAGGCGTAGGACTAGTGGAACCACTACCAGACCCACCGCTAGGACCATCGTTGTGACTGCCTCCAGGACCGCCATCAATCCCAATGCCACTCGTGTGACAACCACTAGAGCCACCACTACTTCAGAAGCCATTACCATAGCCTTTATCAGAATCACCTCCACCAGTACCACCTCTGCCACTGAATTTTCCACCACTAAAGCTTCCATCGGTCATCTCACCAAATTGTCCACCAGCGGAGGCAGTGGGAGGGGTGAAGTGAAAACCCAAAGGGTTCTTCTTTACCTTGATGGTTTCAGAACTTTTATAAGTGACAAAGATCCTGATTGAAGGGATTAGGTTAGACATGTACACAGACATGGGAGGCATTTATAACTCCATTTGTCTCGCGTGTTCTTCAAAGGGGATACCTCATACCATGCTACCATGGTTTGAAGGACTGTATGCTTTAGCTAGAACAGTGAGACTATCCAAGAGTTCTATGCTTGCTCGATCTTTTCCCACCATGTACTTTATTTTACTAATAACTTTAGCAGCCCTAGCCAACTTTGGTTTTTTTCTAGGTGATTCTCTAACGCACCCAACCCCTTGCTAAGACTATCAAAATATTTAGAGGGGATGTGGAAAAATTCATGCTCATCTACAAATGATGAGGTCAGTAATTTAGGAGGGGTAGCGACATGATCAATTTGATCAAGGGATCTAGAATCGCCCTGTGACACATCCTCTTGTGTGGACAAGCTGACCATAGAACCAAAGAAAATACCAATAGTGAAACTAGAAGAGACCTTTGTCTTCTCGATTAGAAGGTTTCATAGACTTATCTTGAGAATATACCCAGAGGTCATCGACTGGCTTGTGACTCTCATAAACCTTCACAACACAGAAGAGTGCAAAAACCAAAGGGTATACGAAAAAAATATCAGAACATTGTTGAATGAAAAGACGTTGGTTCATGTTGGGTTCACCAAAAATGTAAGACAGGAGGACCAATCACTGCAAGGTCCAAGGTCATGAAAGGCCAAGAGCATTCTTTCCACCCTAACTTACCTTAGTTTAAAGGAGTGCTAGGATGGACAGGATGAGAATAATGAGGACTATAAGGTTCTGCAATCACTGTGCAAACCCGAGAGTTGAAAGGAGACTAGGGTCAATTTTTAGGGTCAAATCTATATCTCGGGTAGCTCTCTATCAAAATATAGAAGTATGGTTATGGGACAACAGTGTGGAGCATTGGAATCTCTCAGGTGCGTTGGCATCCGTACGGCTAGAAAACCACAGAGACAAGGTCAAACCTCTAAAAGATGGACTAAAAACCTAGTTTAAGAGTTTCTAAAGGTGCAAGGTAAGACAATAAAGTACAAAATGTAAAGAAAAATGTGATAAAGGAAGTATATTACCAAAAGGGTGATGAAGATGATCTCACAGAACAATCCTTTTTCCATCTTGCTCAAAAATATCTCCATGTACACACAAAAAAGGGGGAAAATCTTGGGGGGTTGTGTAGGGGTCTACCTCAATCAGACCCCTATTTTGGTGTTTCCACCTCCATGAACAACTAAGTTTGTAACAATGTAGAAATGAAGCGATAAAGAGAGGGAATACAAGCAAAGTAGACCAAAAACACTACAAAACAGTACATTCTTACTCAACCAAACAATAGAGAAGATGAGAGGAGCTTACCACCTCTGTCCAAAGAACTCAAGGCTAGTGGAGGAGAAATATGAGAGGAACTCAAGCCTCTATTGTAATGGATTCATCTTGTGATTTCTCTATCGAAGTGATGGAGGGATAAATTTCTCCTATGAAGTATGAAATGTTGCTTCAAATATTGTAGATAAATTCTCAAAGTGTGAGGAGATTGTGTAGGCTTCAACTAAAGATGAAAATGGATGAATCAATGAAGAATATGAAGAAGGAATGGAAGAACATGACCATATTCAAGTCGGCCATCCAAAGAAAGGCATTACATTTTGACTTCCAATAGGAAGTGTAAAGTTTCTACAAACTCTAGACACATGAATCTACCAGGGACATAAGTGGGCCATGCAAATGTCTATGTGTTGTGCGGGCATCCCCGATAGAAACGCCTTCACTGACATGCAAAATGGGCAGCAAGTGTGATGTGCACAATAAGCTTATGTGGAATTAAACCTCTGAGTTTGGTTTTTTAAAGTGCAAAGGCGTAAAAGGGGAATTTGCATAAGGGGTGTAAATTCACTCTTATACAGTAAGAGAACATTCCAACACATGAAATACATGGCATACAAGCTGCTCACACTTGTAAATCACATGTTGCACACATCACTCATAAGAGGAATCAAATGGAATACAAGCCATTTTAATTGATATACAAATCACTCATAAGAGGATTTAAATGACATACAAGACATTACACATGACATGAACATAGTACATTCAAAGTCAACACCAAAAGAGGAAGAAACATACATCTTCTAGGTGCTATTCAAGGTAGGGTCTAGATGTTAGAGTGAGAGCATAGGGAGAGTCATAACATGTGACCAAATGGATGGAATCAAAGAAAATGGTATCCTTTCATAGAAACAAGAAATCAAAACTACACAAGTCTCACAATCCACAAGTGGGCATGTCTTCCTTAACATCCTTAGCCTATAAGATCACTAAAGGCATGCAAGGGTATCCAATAAACCATGTATGACCTCCATGACACTTCTAGTACCTAGTCGAGGGGGTTCATCTCATTCTATACAAACAAAAAAATATATTCAAAGAAATAATACAACTCCTAATGGAAATCACATTCGAAAACACAAGGCATTCACACTTCTTGCAACACTATTCACATTTTTGCACTAAAATAGCAAATCGAGAATTTGAACAAGGAAATGGATAAAAAATGATCCCATTCAAAGAATTCATATTCATTTTCTATCATTATCTATTATAATATGAAATAATATTCTCAAAAATCCACTTTTAAACAAAGTCCAATTTTTCACACATATCTAGGTTCCACCATTGATGAAGCTTGAAAAAGCTTAAAATTTCAAAATTCAAAAGTTAGAAATGTAAGAATTCCCTTTTGATCCAAAAGTGTCCAACAACACACTTTTAACACAAAAACACCAATTTAGGCCTCCAATTAAAAATTGATCATGATAATCCCATATTTGGGAAAATTCTCAAATATTTATCAAAATAAATTTTACACTATCAATTTGATTCAAATAAAATACATGGAAAGATTATAGCATACTACCAATGTGATTAGAATCATTCAAACCATTTAAAATCAAGTAAATATGAAGAAATGATAAAATACCTCCACTCCCAAGCAAGAAATTCAAATGGGAGGATCTTTGCACACAAGCAACAAGAGAACATGAGATCGTAGCCATCACTTCCTTTCCCCATTCCTATCTAAATGCAACCAATCCCATTCAATTACATGTCCAATTTATCCCACAATGAACAATTCAATTTTCCTTTAAAAATATGGCTTTTCCCTCACATTTTCTCTCAAAACTCTGCTTAGGCAAAAAAATGAATTCTATTTTCCTTTTTTTAAAACTCCTTTTCACATTTCACTTTTTAAAATGCAATATTAAGTATTACCCTTTAAAATATATTATTTGATATCATTTCCTTATTTTCCAATTTATAATTTAAACATTAAATTTATAGCATAAATCAACATTCAACATTAAAATCATAGTTTAGGTATTTATAAGTACAATTTAAAATTAAATAATAAAATAATGCTTATAATTTCCTAAATGAACCTAATCACGCAAATTATGCAATTACGGTCAAACTTAATATATACGTAAACCCAATTAACCCTTTTTTAAATATTAAATCCCCTCATTTAATCATAAAATGCATTTCTTCTATTAAAATTTACGAAAAAATGCAATTTAACTCAAAAGCTCAGACACTCTTCAAAGGTCAACCACATAGGGGGTTAAGGTTTTCTGAAATGTTATCGATCATGGTATCTGAGGTTTGCACTATTTAGTCAAAGACAAGTCATACTCAACTGGGTATGATTATAAGGGTTTAGGTCAAGGGTTGGCCAATGTGTTATCTCCTATTAACTAGCATCAGGGAAGGTACACTCAGACTTATGGCACTAGGTGGAGTCGATACTTGGTATCTATAAACATACACACACAATGGTGTACCTATGCATATACATATATACATAGACAAAGCGCATACTACATCTTGATTGCAGTTAACTACCATATATATCAATTATTTGTATTAGCATAGCTAATAATGATAAGCTTTCAGTTAATCATCAATGTCTAATCTCATTATGATAAAATTTAACATTTAAAATACCAAATCAAAATCAAAATTAAATCTTACCCAAGCTAGGGTTAGAAAGGTGTTACATCGTCCCTCCCTAAGATTGGACTTACTCCTAGATGTCATGTAAACTCAATATGAATTCATGTCACACATTAGTACTCAAAATATAATAATCAACATTCAAAGATTGTAATTCATCCCAAAGATGAGAAATATAATATACACCATTAATCATTGAATGAAATAGAAAGGACATCCATTTAATATTCACTTTTCTAAGAATCATTATCAATATATGGGCATATGCCTTACTCATAAGGTCTCAACATGAAACAAAATAACATGGTTAGTCTTGCTAATATCACATGTGTCATAATTCTCAAAAGAATAATTTATTTTAACATTCACATTCATTCAAGGATAGGTTAAGATACACATTGGTTTTCGCTAAGAATAGGGTAAATAAGATGCATAAGCACTCAATTATTTCAAAAACACTATTTTTTGCAACAATATTTTTTTTCCACACACTTCCAATCTCACATATTAGAACATATGTAGCATCATTTTCAAGAAAATATAACAATTTACACTTTCTAAAGCATAATAAGCTAAATTTTGAACTTTTCATATGTAACCATATCTAAGATGAAACATGCATTTATACATACATACATACTTATATCACTGGGTAACACAATACAATGTCTATATTGGGTCCACCATAATCCCATAGTACCACGAATCCATACCAATCCTCACTAGGTAGCTTGATGGTGTTAGGCCACACACAAGGGCGATACCATCCATACGAGTCCACCATGTCTAACCCCTTGTTTATGTAATGTTTTTAGCCTCCAATGAGTAGTCAACACACACAGGAAGGTATCGGAAACTAGCTGTAAACCAGTCTCACATACCCTATCCTCAAAGTTACCTACATCTATTTCCTCGTATACACTCGACTGATTCCGACTCTCCCATTCCTGATGAGGAATCACATTACAACAAATGACCAAAATTTGAAAACAACAAATAGAAAACTTTTTTAGCCACCAAAGATCATCAATAAGATAAGAAAATTCAAAAATTTCAAAACTAAATCAATGTAACTACAAGAGCTATGTGCAAATAAATTTCACCATCTATGGCTAAACCATTACAAAGAAGATAAATTTAATTTTTTGGTCCTTAAAATCAAAATAAAATTCATCAATAACCAAAAGAAGATTTTAAATCTTCGAAATGGTACAATACATAACTATGTGACTAAACTAGCCACCAGATGAGGATGGAGGGAACACAAACTGACTATCGCAATAGCCCCTCATGTGGTGCGGAGTGAGCATGCCAACCACATGGCATGGGGTGTACTCCTCAACTACACCCCACTCCACGTCATCATGTGGCATGGACTCACCAAGTGGCCCACACAATTTTTCTCTACCTGCATGGTATGTGCACCTCAGCCACTTTTCGCATTGCATCTCCACATGGCATGGAATTTCTAAGTGGCCCAGACACTTCTTGGATGTTTGCATGGAATGTGCACCTTGGCTGCATTCCACATGGCATGGTGATACTCCAAGCAGAGAAGGCACACAATTGATGTACCTCATATGGTAGTTTACATCATGGAGAAATCATGCTAAGGTCACACCCTGCATAAAGATTCCTCATGGAAAAGGTCTCAAATAAGCTATCACCAAAGCCAAAGGTATACATGGCTAGGGCCCACCCATATGCCAACTGACACATGAACAATTGGGCAACCATGTGCACCCCATTACAAGTGCAAGTGTCTCCTTATCGCTCTACATCATGTAGGAATACATAACATATATATGCGCCTTCACATATCCATGTATGTGGCATTATGCTCTCGAGCTTAGTTCGCTACCATCAGAAACATTAAATCATCACCTACACTATGTTGGAACATCAGTGTGGTATGGCATCATGGTAGAACATGTGCAGATATAGAATCCATCTCAACATGGGACAACTCAGTCTTCTCATGTTTGATGCTAGATATACATATCATAAAAAAGGAAAGAGAAAACCTATCACTGGTAAAAAGTACAAGAATTTGATGTTCTCATCAAGATCTGTGGTGAAAAGGCTTTCACTATGAGCCAAATATATGGTCCATTCATAAGGGGGAGTAGGTAAATTACCCTTCTCAAAAAAAACTGGGTGGCACAATTACTCTATACCAATGTCACAACATATTTCATATCCTTCCAAAGTGTATCGTGATTCTATTTGACCCCACACATGTTGACTTATCAAGCACCCTTGGGTGTACTCTCAACAAGGTCAAAAACAAGAAAACACAAGTAGTATACTTCAACCATACTCTTAGCAAAACATATCATCCATGGATGGGTACCGTCTACCACAATCTCACAAGAACACACTCAAGCACATGATATTCACAAAACTAAACATGAACAGTATTACAGGATGTTCACATAATAGGGAGTACCTTTTTCCAATTTCCTCTTACCAAAATAAAACCATTATCAACCTCTAATTATGAAATGTCAATAAAAACTTTCCAAGAATATGTACTCTCAACATCCATACAATCTTCTCTTTTCAAGACAATAATGTCATTAAACATAAGTTTATAATTACAACCTTTATCACATATAATTTATCATAATGATACATGGATTAAATCAACAATTCCATAATAACTCTCACATTCACATTCGCTATTATTAAGTGGTAAATCACCTTACTACACACATGCGTTAACCACATTTATTTCCTATACACAGTGCAATATCATTACAATGTTTACTCAAGACAAGGTATGCACCATTATCACTTCAACATAAATTTTGACATTTTGCATTTTTAATCAAGGTACAATAATTTAACATCTACATGATTTCTTAAGTTTTAACAATGTAGTTGGGGACTATAGGTCTCACCAACAAGATGCACCTATTATTTAATTATCATTTACATGCAAATTTTTTCTCTATTCCCTTTTCTCTAAACTTTTACTTAGTGCAAAATGATTTTCTATTCAAATTCATACATTTCCATGATTATGAATGCAAATTGGGGACTTAGGTCCTTTATCCAAGTTTTGATCTAATAAAATAAAATCTTCATGAATGCATAAACATTTTCTCATAAGAGACGAGCATACAATGGATTTCAATACACCACACACTCAAAGATAGGAATCTTTGTTAAACCAATGAGAAGAGAGAGAAGGAGAGGGAGATTTAGAATTCTGACACAAGCACAAATTCAAACATGGTTTCATCATCACACAATCACTTTCACAAAAGTGCATCAATCATATGAGAGCATGCAATAATCTCTATGAACTAATAACATGATCATTCATTTTCTTTTACCATATTTTATAATATCAATGCAATATATCATGGAAAAGAAACTCCAAAACCACATAGGGTCAATATACCCATCACTAGCACAAGGAGGTAGAGCACAAGAAGAAACGAGCCAAAAATTTTCCGCCAAAAAAATTGTGCCATAAACTTTGCACCCAAAAATTTGCGCCGGAAATTTTGCACCAAAAATTTTGCATGGTGATTAAAAATAGAAAGAATCAAGAAGAGAATACACACAAATGGAACTTCTTGGTACCCTAAAGGTCAAACAGACCTTCAAACAACATGAACTAAGAAACCAAGCAAGGGTAATTTCAGGCAACACATGTCACCTACAACCCAAAAACATACTATGGTCGAACATGCCCTCTTGCGTCACAAGATATAGAAAATTAATCAATCTCAACCTTGAGAGACTCTCAACCAAGGGAATCACTCAAATCCCATAGGGTAAGCCAATGCCTAGGAGGCATCATTCCTCCACAACACAAGTTAGGGTTGGGAAAATCAACCCTCTAAAATGACATACTAAGGCACTCAAGGCAAGAGGTCCTATGGCTATCTCACCACAAAAAGAACTTGGAACACACACATCAAGCACATTGCAACCACATGGGCTACAACCACTTTTAGCAACTGCTGGTTCTCCAAATTGATAGAACCACTAAATCCTAGAAGTAAGCAAAACTTCATGTTCAAACCTAGTGTAGGATTTTTCCAACTGACAAGAAATGATATTGTGACAAATTTCCCCTACACTTCAGGCTCTGTAAGACCTAGGGGGGTGACCCTTTAGCAACACTAAAAGATTCAGACACACACTCAATAGGGTATTGCTTAAAAAATGATGCTCTCACAAGAATATGTTGAGGAACATGAAAAATCACTCAACATTGGCTAAGATACTAGAAAATTTTCCTTAAACATGTTCATGGAGAACATGGTAAGTATAAGTAACTCATAAAAAAATGAAAGGTTTGAATTTAGTGTAAAATTTGGGACCAAACTAAAAACAAAAGATGCATATAGATTGACCAATTTCAATAAGAGGGCTACAGAGTCATACAACCAACACTTCATTTTACAATGCTAAACATATTTTGAAGGTCTTTGAAAATGTTATCACATTATAATAGCAACACCACTCAAGCTTTATGAGATAACCATTCTTACAAATCCACCTAGAAACATAACACTCCTATTACATTCACTAAAGAAATTACTCAATTCTTTGAACAATAGAAAATAAAAAATGCAACTGACATTTATTAAAGCAATTACATCCTTCTCTGAACATAAAGTAATAAAATTGCAACTCAAATGCAATAAATGTGCATGAAAAAACTGAGATAATCTTTGATTATTGAATTCAAAAGAGTATAAAATATATTCATGAAACCCAATTAAAAATACAAAAACACTTCAGATTAGTGACTAATAGTCATACTTCACCCTAGCTTTACAATTTTTAGAAAGCTTTTGTTTGCCTTGCAAAAATTTCAAAAAATGGAACCCTTACAATTAGAGCAGAATGAGAAGATAAAGAAAATAGAAGAAACAAGAGCATCCCTAAAATAAATCTGTAGAAGACACCTAGAAGCTTCCTTCTCCATCCATCAACAATAGAAATTGAAAATCCTCTCTCTTCTCTCTTCCTTTGCATTTTCTTGCCTCTTGATTCTTCAATAGAAAATTCACCTCCTTCATGAGAAATGTGCACCATTTTACCCTATAGTTGAAAAATAACTCCTCCATGAAAACCTTTTATTTCTGTCCCTATGTTGTTGTATATTTCACACTCAACAAAATAAAATATTCCCTCAATAGTTAATATTTCATTCACTTTATAAAATTATCTCTCGTGCGAGTTTGAATTTGCAACCAACTTCATATTTTCACCTCCTAGCCTGTGCACATAATATTTTAAAATTTTCATTTAAAATATTTGTCCATAGAGAATTCCCTCTGGAAAAAATCATTTTACCCGTGCTTATGTATTTTCACCTTCAATTGAAATGTTTCCCCTTTCACATTAAAAATCTTCTCAAATTTCAGTTTGTGCTTTTTAGAAAATATTTGCCCATAAATCTTTGATTTTCATTTTTCGGACACAAAATGTTTTACTTGTGCCTTTTAATTCACATTGACCTTTTATTTCCAACAGCCATCTTTTGATTTTTTATATATTAAATGCATTTAAAAATTCCAATGGGAAATACAAAATATCTACACATGCCCTTAATATTCACCTTTTAGAAATCCTGCTTTTTAAATAAATGGATCAATTCATTTCACCAAGCAACCAATCTTTAATATTTATATACTTTTGTGTATTTCCCTCAAATATTTCCTCGGGCCCACCATACCTTTATTCACTCCAATATATCGCTCATCACCAGTCCATTTGAAAAATAGAAACATGAAAATGTGATGGGCAATGGCAACAAAAATGCCCTCAATCACCATTTAAAATTGTAAAAAATCACATCGGTCAAAACTTACTTTACTCGTGAGTCCATATTTTTTACATTATATTCAAAATTCTTGTTGTAACATTTGGAAGCACAAAGTTTCACCTGACATCTCATTATGCTTTAATGTATTGTCGTTAGAAATTTCCTCGGGCCCACCCAACCTTTCCTTTCCATCGGGCATCGCGGGTTGAAACAAGAGAATGGAAACGAAACCAACGATGGTAACACCATTTCCGATCACACGTTGCTAAGTGAAAAGGAGGAAATAATTGGTGATGAGTGATGGCTTTTCGATGGGAATGAAAAGCCATCGCTCATTGCACATTGTTGAGGAAAAAGGCAATGAAGACCGACAACGAGCGATGAAATTCTTGCCGTGAAATAATTTTTTTCCAAAACCAAGGAAGCATTAAATGGACCTATCGCATCAATATTTACGGTTGAAAACATTACATTTCTGAAAACAAACGGGAAAGACAAATATTTTGGCTACTAACATGAGTTCTTCCGTGCAACCATGAAAGTCATGAAAGTCGCTTCTGTACCAATCAGAAGCAAGAATTAAACTTGCTTGCCCTCATAAACATTTGAAATGTGTTTTATATTTTCCCCTTTTCATTTGCACAATATTTGAAATATTCAAAATATTTAAAATATTAACATTTGAAACATTAGAAGAAATTTGTGACTTCTAATTATGCTTGCAGACCATTTGAAGAAATTTACTTCAGGACAATCGGGACACCTAGAGCCATGAAAATTTGCATAGGATCATAATCAATTATTTAGAGAAAACCCATTTCCTCAAATTTTTATCAGCACTTAAAATTCAGGTACCTTCTCTTTTTATTAAAATGGAGCTGTATAGGTTTTAGACTAAAAAAATAAATGGGTTGTCATTATAATTGCAAAATTTGAAACTTTATGGAACACCATTTTTGGCCCTATCACAATCAGAAAGTAATTACATAACCCATTAGAACTTATCCTAGGACCCTGAAACTGAGTAGCCATGCACGCAGTTGATCCAAGAATGGAATGAAAAATAAATATTGGAAAAAGAGATCATAAGGTGCAAAATATTAATCAACAAAGTTTCTTACTCATATTTTTCTATATCTGCACCTGTTTAGAACCAATTAAACCTCACCTAGTTACCTTCTTGAAAAAATACCAAATCAACTTCTAAAGAGCTAAAACTAGAAAAAAAATTCATTTGGGTACAATGAGTATGTGTGCAAGAGCGATTTCCTTGAATCATCATTCTTAACCAGATATTAAGGGTCAAACTTGACCTCCTTGAAACACTGTCAGAAATGCAGATGTAAAAATCAAAACAAACTGCATTTTCTTTTGATCACGAGACTCTGAAATCAGATAGGGGAGAATATGAATGTGGGGAAAATGGAGAGAAACAACCCATTTTTCATGAAAATTATTAATTTGTGTAATATAAGCTTGAGCAGGAGGCCACTTTACAAAACTGAAAGTTTTGAAACAACAAAACAATGTCAGAACCCTCCAACTTCGGTTTTCAAAACCCAGTCAAAAATCATCACAAGAAGCTGAAAATTAACATACATGTTCACATATGTCACATGAGTTAGTCCACCAAGGAGTTTTTCTTGAAAATCAACTGACTCCAAAATATGACCTCACAAAGTAGGTCACTTAGGCATATTTTTTAGGTGCACTTCTGAGAGTTCAGAGGCAAAAATTTCAATATGGGAACTTCAAATTTGTAAAATTTGGGAGTGCCACTAGGAACCACTCAAGGTTAATAACCCTTTACACAATGAGAGAGCCACACATAAAGAAGGAGACCAATCAAAATACACTTCTTGGTAGGCTCGAGGGTCTAACTAACCCTCACAAAATCATTCGTCGAGAAGACATGCAAGGGGAAAGAAACAACAACACTTGTTGCCATATACCACACACAACACACCAAGTAAGTAACAACCATAAGCAAAGATCATAGTTTTGAAACATGGGCTTTGATACCAGATGTAATTACCTATCGATTAGGACTAAACCAAAACCTGACCACACAACTTTTTTTTTAAAAGAACAACCAACAACACTAACAATGCGACAAAAAAATGTTACAATTTAACACCATGTGCATAAAAGAGTTTGATAATAACATAATAACACTATAGAACAATTGCATAATACCACACCATTGCACAAGCAAGGTGATAATAGTGAAAGACTTACCAATGTGGAATGACTCACCACAAGGAAGCAATAGGAGAGAGATTGACATCTCTACAACGAGTGACTAAAATCCAAAGTAGTGCTCCCTTATAAAACTACAAGAGGATGGGATGAGGGAATCATCGACCTCCAGCCCACATCCAACCAAGCTGACCAATACAAGGTCAAGCAACTACACATGAAGAGGATCACTAGATCAAATTCTAGCTATTGATCTCCGATCGTAGCTCTAAGATGCACAAGTGGAAGACTAATGGTTTTGCAATGTGAACCTACGCTACAAGACAACACAAACCCTTAAGGAAAGGTCTACCTAGAGTGTCCACCCCAACAATACTTTACAAGCCTTCACAAAACCTTCCTAGACACGCTTAAATATTCACAACGCAAGAGTTAGATAACATAAGATTTAAAAATCTATTTTAAAACCCAAACGAGATTCCTATATTCATTCAACCCTAAAAAGACAACAATAATAATGTGCTCGACACTCACATTGAGTCACCAAATCTAGACTAATCAAAGAATACAACTATTCTCAATATCATTTGATTCTAACATCCTTCATGAGGAAGGTCCAATAACAATATTACAATTACAAGCTTAGGACTCAAGGTCCTTGAATTATACATTTATAACATTTGCACTAATAAGAAATCATGAAAAGAAGAAAACATGGAAGCATGAAAGAAGGAGGAAAAATTTGAAGTAGATCCACCACGTTGAGATCTTTCGTCCCTAATGGTGGTTTGGAACACCACCCAACCATGTGGAACCCAAAGGTCAACCCCCCATGCTCATAGAGATAGTCACACGACCCAAACACTCAAGCAAGGTTTAAGAAAAAAGTGGTAGGCTTACACCACTAACTCATTTGACTGCAAAATCCAACGAAAATGTTCGACGAAAGTTCTATAATCAGATGTATCATCGGGCACTTTTGCAAAATTTGCATTTTTTTTTAATTTTATCCTCGATGTTCGTCAGAATTTTGACGAACCTTATTTTTTGCTGAAATTTCGACAGACTTGCAAAGTTAAATTCTGACCGGCATAAATAAAAATGAGCTCAATTATTTATTGCGACAGTGTTTTGCTCGATGATTTTCTTTTGTCGAAAATAAGAAAAAAAATCAAGAAGATAGCAGGTGGTTGAGGGTAGTCATTGTCTTTTTCCAGAATTCATTTGTGAAGTCAAATTTGTACTTCCAGGTTTGAAAATCATATTTTAAAGCAACATCTCATCAGATTTCATTTTTAGTCTTGTGCATTTTCATAATTTTATTTCTAGATTTTACACCTGACTTCACAAATTCTTTATAAGGGAATTGTTTATAACTGATGGAAAATTCTTGATGGATTTGGACAAAGATTATATTTGCAAGGTTTCAATTTTAACCCTAATGATCAATTTTTAATAGATTTGGGAGCCATAACTAGATAATATCAAAGGCATAGGGATAGCTGTAGAGTGAAATAGCTGTCAAGATTCAGGCCTAGAGGGTTGAATAAAGAATTGGGAATGTTTGATAGTGGATAGTTAGAACCATTTAGCTATTATAATTTTTGAAGACTAATTTATAAAGATGTATTTTTCCATTTGCCAAGTTTCAGAAATAGATTTTAGACCTTAGATGCCAGTGTCTTATAAAAGCAGTTATGGTATATCTATTACCTGAAGTTCTTGAATTCATCTTGACTCTATACAAATGTATCTATTTTTTATTTGACCAAGAAAGAAAGAAAGCAACCAATTTGTAAATATTGTGAGATATTTAGAGCAACAAACTAAAAAATGAAAAAATGAAGGTCAAGGCCTCTCTATTTTTCTCAGTTCACTTAAAGTTTTTAGATGCTGCCAAACATCTAGCAAGCTATAACTATCATGTAGATTATATGATTTCTATTTGTTTTGTACTTTGGAACAGTTTACAAGATGATTTTTTCTCCTCATGTAGAAGTATAAGCTACCAAATGCCTTCAGAAGTTGGTACAGGAATCAAAAGATGAACCTGGCAAATTGGAAACCAAAACTTTTGTGGTAAGAATAGTTGATTTTGACATGAATGGCATATTGTGACAAATTTATTAAGTAATAGAATTTATTTAGTTATTTGACGATTTGGTGATTTGTGTGTAGATATGCCACCATATGAAACTGAGTGGAAAAGAGAACTCCTTACCTTCTCAAGTAATATCTAGGTAAGATGTTATAAAAAATAACTTGTGCTTGAAGTGAAGCTGGTCAACCTACTCATGCTTTTCCATGCTTAATTTTTTCCTTTTGGATTGAGCTACTTATAATAAATTTTTAACTTTCCTTACAACTTGTGTATTACCCTCTCAATTTTTTAACTGGTTAAAAGAAATCTCTTATAAAGGATATAAAATTCATGAGTACTTTAGATTGTCCTTTATGTTAAGGGAGGCATCTGACTGTTTTTTATATAATTCAACTTTATTTGAGAGTGAGCATATTTAATCTCTATGTGGTAGATTCAAACACTAAGAGAAATGATTTACCCTTATTAGGAAAAATAAAGCAAAAAATGTAAAAGTGCATCACATATCTATTGAAAGTGATCCCATATCCTTTGTGATACCTGCCCTCTAGCAACTTGACTATCCTTTTTCTTTTAGGTTATGCATGAGTTTATTCATTTGATTTCAATGGCCTTGCATAACACTTGAATAAATTAATTGTGGTAGCTACTTGAGATATTTTCCATGCACTCCTTAATATACTTGTAGGTTGTCCTCTTTTGAATATTTGTGAGATGGAAATATTTATTAGTTTACCATACTGCTATGAATAAAATTAACCCTTGACAAGATTTATGATGTTTTAAAAGCCCTCTTGACTGTTCAATTACTTTTCTTTATGTATCTTTTAAAGTTCATCATACTACCCTATCACTGTTATTATTAATTTCAATGCCCCCTTCATGGTTATGACATGGACTAATCATTGTTTATTTGAATAGTCATGACTGTGATCTCCTTTTGGGAATCTATAATAAAGTGTCATGCCTTTCTTTGATGTCCATTTCAGTAAATCTTTTCTCTTTGCTCGTTGCTCCTTAACTCTATAACATCCTTATATTGCATATACATAATAATAACAATTATGGTGATAACTAGTGGACATGGGTATAACATCAAGCATCATAGAAATGTATTTTATATCTGCATATATAATACCCCAAGATACTAATATTGTAGCACTACTCAAAGAATCATCATCAAACTATATTTGTTGATCAAATACAATAAAAATAAAAATATATTAAAATATAAAACATTGATCTTTTTTATCTACTCCACTCTAAATAATAAAGACTTCCAACACTCAAATTAGAAGGAAATTTCTATAGTCTTTATTATTTATAGTGGAGTAGATAGAAAATATCATTGTTTTATATTTTACTATATTTTATTTTGCAAATAGCATTGGACAGTAAACTAGCCAATACACTGTCAAACATAATGATTGGACCCTATGAATATATAGGTTATCAATATTTAATCAATTCACATGACAAATCATACTGATCAATAGTATCAATGAAACTTTGATACTATATAACAATGACTAGTCTCAGTTTGATGACATTTCAAGACCAATGCATGAATATCATTTGGGTCTCATGGCATTGAACATTGTTTTCATTCAGCCATGATATTATGTTCTTATTGGCAGCAGAATACTAGTATGATTGAATGTATCAGAGAAATAGGAGTTAGAGTAGATAAAAAGAGAACAAAAATATTGTAGTGTAACCTTATTATTATATAAATAAACAAAAAAATAGTAAGAGTAGGAACCCGAAATATCATGTTCATTGTCTGTGTGAATATGTGTGGAATAGACTGACCCCTTATCTATTTCAATTTCTGATAAAGTTATAGTTTATTCTTATTCTCATTTGTATAGTATAAGCTCTAACCAATTTTTAATATTTAGCTTAAAAGTCAAGATAGTATTCCATACTGATTCTATGTCAATAGGAGGGAGGAAGTTGTATATGGATTCTAGAATAAACATTGTAACCAAAGACATGAATTACATGGATGGAAGAAAATTCAATACAAATGGCAATATATTTGACATATAAAACTAGAGGATGGCCCTATGATATTTTGAAGCACTATTGTAATGGTGAAGTAAATTTAGATAGAGGCTTTCTTCATAAGTAGATGGAAGTGTACGAGACATTTGAAGTTGCTTGTGAGAACAAGATTTAGCTTAACCTACAAAACTAGGCAAATGAAGTGTTGTCCTTACAAAACAATTTTGTCGAGAGTGTTGAAGTGAAGGTCTACACAATATTGTTTGTATGTATTGGATTCAACATAAATATGTTAGCATCGGTCTCAACAATCATTTTAGTCTTTCAAAATGATATCATCCTTATTCAGCCATACACTATTCTTTTTCAGATGGATGTAATCATTAAGGAAGACCCTTTCATTATTCCCTTAATGGATTGAACTTTCAAGGATGCCATCTAATTGTGTTGCCTATTGATATCCAAAGTAGGGATGTGAATGAGACTAATGACTATGCAGGCTATATTGTAGATAAAATTCATAGATCTTTTAACATTATCAAGGCATATAATAGGGTGGTCCACTTCAAATGAAACTCTTTATTATGCCATACTATTTTATTTCCAAAATTCATTTGTGAAGTCAGATTTGTACTTCCAAGTTTGAAAATCATATTTTAAAGCAACATCTCATCAGATTTCATTTCCAAATTTTTTTGTGCAAGTTTAATATTATGATTTTAGGAGTCTAACAGTTGGAAATCATAGTAAAATCAGAATTTAATAATTTCTGGAATTAGAATTTTAAAGTGTTTTTTGGGGTCATTAACTTCAGACCATCTTCTCTTTTGCAAGGGTGGTTGAATGCCAAATATTTTTGGTGTAAAATATCATAATTATTAGATTTTTTTACCTGTCTATGATTAAAAATTATTGGAGTGTGAGTTTGATATATCTTGAAGATCTAAATATTCAAGCTTGGTAAAGAAAAATCATGTCAGATAATATTATTCTCTAGAACAAAATTAAGAGTCACTTGATAGATTGTGGGCTAGATTGAAAAGAAAGGGTGATGGGAAATGTTATTGTCCCTACAATAATTGCAAGGGCTTAAAGACGAGAAGACTTTTAATCACAATAGCTGAGAAACATTGTAGGCAGCATGGTCACATTGAAGGGGGCCACGGTTATCATCCATTGGTAATTTTTTCATTATATGTCTTTATATTGATTGAATTTGTAAAAGTTTATATTGTTTTTAAATTTTATATATATATATAAAATATCACTTGATCATGATCATGGTTTATTTTTGTCTGTCATTATTATAAAGTTTGGGCACCCTAGGGCACATGATATGGATTATCACGGCTCGAAGAATGTGGTTTTGCAAGCAGAGGAACATGGAGCTATGAATATCGAAGATGAATTTAATGATCCTATGGAAGAAGATGATCATGCACCAGAAAACACACTTGAAGATGATGCTACAAATACATTGATCCATGACACATTTAATGGCACAGCTGATCATGTTGATCGAGATGACTTTGATGATGTTCATGATTTACCTATACTTCAGAAGGCATACGAGCCCCTTTATGAAGGCTCCCAAACAACTCTTCTCTTTGTTGTATTGTTGCTGGTGAACTTGAAGGTTATGAATGGTTTATCCAACATAGCAATCTCATGGATGTTAAGGTATGTCATATATGTCATCTTTTTTCATCTATTATAATTGTTGTTAGTTCATCACTACTAAATAAAGGATGAAATATGTACCATTAATATTCTTTATATTAAATTTTTTTTTTTTTTTTTAGATTGATTGGTGAATTTTTGTTACCACCATAAAATATTTTACCTCACTCATACCGATATTTATCTGGAATTATAAAAGATATTGGAATGGAGTATCAAGCAATATATGCATGTCCCAATGATCATATTAAATATCATAAACAACATGAATTTGTCACAGAATTCCTAGAATGTCATATCAGTAGATATTGCACAAATCAACTAACAAAAATGTTACCTCACAAGGTTCTTCATTATATTTTCATTATTCCACATATGCAACAATTATTTAGGTGTGAAAGCTTAGCGCAATTTATGGATTACCATGCACAGAATAAAAGTGGAGATGAAATTCTTCGAATGCCTGCAGATGGTTCTAAATTTAGGGACATGGAGGAAATATGGCCACACTTTAAAGAAGAACCTCATAATCTCAGGCTTTCATTGGCAGCGGACGGTGTCAATCCATTTGGAGAGCTGAGATCTATTTACTCGGTGTGGCCTATTTTTGTTATCAACAATAACATTCCTCCATGGATGTCAATAAAGAGGGAGAACAAAATGTTGGCAATGATTGTTCCAGGTATTTTCTTACATCAATTTTCTTTAACGTAGTAGCATCTCATTTGTCTTAATTGTTGCATAATGACTTATATTTTTTTCATTTAATAGGCATGTAAATTAATTTTTATATATTGCAGTAAAATGGTTATAATAATTATGTAATGTTTATGTTAATTCAACTAGGTAGGTACCAAGTTAAAGATATGAATGTATATATCGAACCTCTTATTGACGAGTTACTAAATTTATGGAATTGCATCACTATGTATGACGTATCTAGACCAATAGGTCACAGACAATTTCAATTCCATGCAATGCTTGTATGGACAATTCATGATGCCCCAGGGCTAACACATTTTTTTGGTATATTATAATGTTAGACTGCATGACTTTAACAATATATAATTTTATGAAGTAGATATCATGCATTTTTTTAAAATAATCTATTCATTATATATAATTATAAAAATTGACATATTTAATCCAATTATATATGATTTGTAGGTCTTCAAACAAAGGGAAAATTTTCATGTCCAATTTGTGGTCTAAAGATGAAATCTCGTCATTCAACAGGTTTAGGAAAGCAGGTATTTGATTAGTATAGGCACTTCCTCCACAAAAATCATAAGTATCGAACTACTGGAAAAAATATTTTCAATGGGAAAGAAGAGACTACATCAAAACCATGAAGAATGACACCTCGCCTATGGAAGTTGGAATATAATAGAATTAATCATCAAGGTTATACATCAGATCAAAATGTTTATCTATCATATATGATATGTTTTTAATTTATATTTTTATATTGTGTTGTGTTTACTCATGCTGTAATTGACAATGATTGTCGTTGTTAATCTGTTTAGCTTATATGCTTCATGAAGTTCATCAAGGCATTAATTGTCGGCTTCCACAATGACTGAAAATTTATCTGAAACAATTTAGTAGGTTGCCCTACTATGAGAAGCTACAAATTGTAAATTTGTTTGATACAATGCATATTTGAAAGAATATGACATAAACGTTATGAAAAATATTGGATGGAAGCCATGACAAAGAAAAAATTGTCAAAATTTGTAGTGACATTTAGGAAGCTAATCATGCAATGAAAAATTTCATTCAATTAAATAGCGATGGAGACCAAATTAATATAAGTTCCCTTCCTTGGTTATTAATGGAGCAACAAAGCAATGCTATAAAAGAAGTCATACAAAAAATTTGATTTCCCACAGGATTTGCTGTGAACAAAAACAATATCATAACAAAGAAAGGTGAATTCAGGCCAGGGATGAAAATGAATGATTGGAATACCTTCATTAAGGTAATTATTCTGGTATATTCTATATATATTTGTATATTGCATGTACTTTTCAGTGTATTATGTTTACTACTAATGGAAAAATAATGAAAAGATCATTTTATAATTGTTGCAGTATGTTCTACCTCTATCTCTCCCAGAAAAATTTGACAACAATGTCAAGAAAGTTATATATGATCTTGGAAAATACATGAGGTAAGTAGCGATATTTTTTCAATTCGTTGTATATTTTTGTTAAATCTCGTTAATAAATTTGTGCCTTGAATCACTTGTAGATGGATGTCATCTAAAGCAATCCATAAAGAAGATTTAAATTATTGGAAGAGAAAAATTCCTCATCTAATGTGTGAAATGAGAAAGTGTCTACCTTCGACATTTTTCAATGCACAAGAACACTACCTCATACACCAAGTTGAGAAGATTGAATTATGTGGACCTGTACACACAAGGTCAATGTGGATGGTTAAGAGGCACTTGAAATTTTTGAAGGCTTTGGTTAGACAAAGAGCACATCATGAGTGTTCTATGGTGGAGGGATACATGGTATACCAGACCATGGTGTACATTACTGAATATCATCCTAAGTTTGCAGCAAAGATCCATGTAGATTGCATTTGGGATCCCAACTCCATTAACAAATGCGAAAGGGAGTACCTGATGGGGAAAGGTAGATTGAGGAAAGTGACATGTAAGTATAAGATGGTCATGGAGATTAATTAGAATACATTTTACATTTGATTTTAATGTATATTGTACTTATTTAATTATCAATCTTCAATATACATCAATTATAAATTAAGGTCGTATATTGTGGTAATTAACTAGTTATACATTGTTTGTGAATTTCAATTTTTTTTGATACAGTTGGTCGAGAGTGGGATGCACTACATTTGTATGTCTCAAACAATCTTGATTGGATGATGGTATGGATTGAACGATGTCAAAAATTTGGTCACACATTAACATGGGAAGGTGCGGCTTCATTAGTTAAAGAAGCTCATTGTAATGGAGATTCCAATGTTACACCAAGGTAAATTGATTTAGCATATGCTTTAAGAGATAAACAGGTATGTATAAATATATTAATCACCCATATTATTTAATTATTTTCAATTATATTGATGTATATATATGTTGAGATTTTTTCTTTTCATACATTCGGCCAAGAATAAATATGTTTATCAACTGACGATATTGCAAAAAATTTTACATGTTTGACATATTGCAGGTGAAACACCACAAGGCTATGTGGTGCAATGGTCATAAATTTTGAATCAAAAATTTGGATGACATGAAGAAAACATGTGATTCAAGGATAACTACAGTCTTTCAGGTGACTAATGTTTCATCTAGAAGCAACATACATCTAGAAGTCTCAGAAAATCAATACTATGGGATTTTGGATGATATACTTGAGTGTGAATTTAAGTCGTTCAAATTAGTTTTGTTCGTGATCCTATGGTACAAGCTAGGATTGAATGAAAATGATCCTGAGAGAACTATTATTGACCATGATAATGGATTTACCATGGTTAATACAAGGTATTTTGAGTGAGCTGGAAATGAGCCCTATGTTCTTCCAAGCCAATGTGAGCAGGTATTTTACTCAAAGGTTTCAGGTAAACTGGGTTGGTCATATATTGTTAGACATGATCCAAGAGGAATGCCAGTAAATTATAATGTGGTGGAAGAAGAATATATCGAAGAAATAGAATATGATGTAGATGATGATCAGGATCAATAGTTAGTTGATGATGTGCCTGACGAAAATGTTGAAGAGGAGGAACTAGATCATGATGATGTAGGAGTTAATGTTCATGAAGATGATATCTGTGTGGATGATGACATTATCAAAACTGATATCAATGACGATGATGATGATATGATGAATCCTTACAATGTCGAATCTGGATCAAATGATACAAAAAAAATTTGGATGAAGAAGAAGATGAATGACATTGAAATATATATGAGTTATGTGAATGTATTATCTATTTGATATTAATTTATTGATAGAATTATATTTTACTTATGTGGTTACATAATTAATTCATGATGTTTTTAATTTTTATGCCATTACATAATTAATTTAGTGAAGATATGTTTTAGCTTTTATTTGAATCTGATTTGAGGGCTTGAGGCATTGATTAGAGTTAGAAAGCTTCATTTCTTTGCATACAACCCAATTACCTTATTTTTGAGGGTTTTGTATTCCAAACATGATATCAAGGGGCTCTTAAACTTTTTGTGATTACTTATCTTATGTAAGAGGCCCCATGGATACTGTTGTAATTGTAGGATGCATGAATGGGGAGTAGGATGATAAATAAAGAAGGTATAGCTTCTTTCCTCAAGAGTTTTGTAAAGAAAAGCATGTGAAATGAGAGGTTCGAGCCTAGGTTTCAACAAAATATGTATGGGTGATATAATTTTATAAATTTTTACCCATGTATAGACCTAATGGGTTGTGTGTGAGTTGGTCTTGAGGTCTGGGAGGTTTTGGAAGTAGGAGATTCAATAAACCCTCAAGATTTTGGTCTAAAACAAGGGTTTTTGGGTTTTACAAGAATGTGGTCGTACAAGTGGAATATTTTTGTGGATTTCGAGGTTTTAGGTTAACAAAGAAGGCCAAATGATTTGAACCTTCTTCTCTTCAGGTGCTGCCAAACCTAGGTGGATCTACCTTTGTAAAATGAGCAGACTTAAGTGATGTGATTTTGTTTACAAAAATCTATTCACAATGGCAATCTTGCAGTGAATAAATATAATCCTAATAAAGTGTATGTGTAATATTAGAATATGTTCATTTAACAAATGTAAAAAAAAAATGCACAAACAACTTTCCCAATTTAACTATATGTACATATAACTTTAAGTTATTTTTATTTTCACTAAAAGTACTGAAGTTACAACATACAAATTAAATGATATTTATGATTGTAAAATTTATGATTAAATATATCTCTCAGAATCCTTTTTGTCCCAATTTGAAAATAATTTTATATTGTACAATATATTTATTTAAATTTTAAGATGAAAATAGCAAGGAAAAATCAAACAAATATCTTTATGAAAGAAGTATATTGGCATGAAACTAAATATGATTTGTATTCCAATGTAAAAACTATGAAGAATGGAAACAATTCTTTCAACACATAAACTATTATGTAGTAGTCAATTAAAATGATCTAAATAGTCTAATAATTTGACCATTAGCATATAGAAATTTCTATAGAGTTGTAGATCTCTTCCATTTCAAAAACACAAAACAATATTAGGTAGATAATCAAACATCTTTCATTTCTACAGTGACCTATTTATCCTAGAGGAACTAGTATATAGTATACAAAGAAGACCAAAAAACCCACAACTACCCCTACTTTGAAGGAGTTTAGTTTTCTCCCCTTCCTGATCTCCCTAATATTCCCAGATTACTCTAATTGACTGAAAGGAATTTAATTCTTCTTTAAAGAACCCAATTAATCATATCACACAGATACAACAAATGTGCACTGATAAATTGAACATATACTTGATATTTCAACTTAAATAATCAAGAAACATTAGGTTGGAGACAATCAAACAATTGCAGAAACTCAGCAAACAACTGATACCATAATGGAACCACCGAATCATAAATATTTCATTATCTCCTTCAAAATATTATACATGCAACATGGTCCTTTTGGATATAAACATTCTGAAATATTATGTTTCTTGATATCTATCTTCTATCCTACTACTACCCTCTTATTCATTTCTACCAAAAATGGATATTTATACATCAACCGTATGAAAGGACACATCCTTTCAGAAATGTCTTGTGCTCGAAACAACAATAAAATTAAAAATTAATTAGGATCTCTTAAGCCATAAGTGAACTTTTGATAAGTGATCCAAGTAGGCTCGGCTCCTATCCGTATCTACATCTCCCAATGCGTTCCGGATCATGATCTCCATTTTCACCATCTTCTCATTCCATTCACATGCTTCATCTAATGTTATATCTTTCTTGGTAGTCGTCTTCAGAATCTCCTACAGTATTGACTCACTTTTATCTTTCCACCTATTCATTTCCGTTAATGTCCCTCTATTATCAAAGAATGTAGTCAATCCCTTTTTGGTGGCATTAATTAATCCCTACTCATCCCCTCGCAATTCTTCAAAGAAGTTTTTATGCTTATTCATAAGATGATTTGTAGCCTCAATTGCAGCTTTATCAGGAGCATCCCTCTGGTTCATTTCTTGGAGCTTCTCTAGGATCCTACCATCCATTCTTTCATGTTCTCGTAATGCATCAAAGTTTTTTGAGTGTATTCCCCAAAGCTTATTCAACCAGGTTGTTAGACTGGCTTGTCTCTTCTTAATCACTGCAACAAGTGTGTCATACTTTCCTTGAGAATATGCACTCGACCCTTCCCAATGATCTTCTTTTTGTGAACTTTCACCATGGGTGAGTAGCTTGGTTGACCCCATTGTAACTCCTAATAAATATTTCAGGCGCTCATTTTCTCTCAGCATTCTTTCATGGTTAGTTTTGTACATTTCATTTTCCTTGATCAATGCCTATATTTGAGCTTTGTTTAGTTTCGCTACATTGATCCCAATCTCTGCTGTCACCATAGGATCAGCCTCCCCAACTTTTAGGGTCATAAAATGCTCGAATGCCTTCTCAGTATCAATGACAACTGATTTCCTATGAGGTGGATATAGGGCCTAAATCATTAATGAATCTTCATTTTGATTGTACTTTGATCCTGCATAGACCTTTGTCACCTTTTTTGGGCTGAGCTTGTCTGTAGCATTACTATTTTTTAGGAAACTATCAAAGAATAGTGCAGAATTAAGATCTAATCCTAGAAAAATCATGACACCAACACTTTCTAGCATTTCCCTTCCCTTTTTATGGGTCATACCTGCCATCTCTCTTTCCACATCAGTTTTTAAATTACTCAACAACTATTCTTCATTACCTGGTGTGACATTGTCAACCAATTCTCTTATCTCTTTTCCCTTTTGTCTACATAGGAATGTCTTAAATTCTAGAGATTTTTTAAATTCATCATTTTCTACAAAGGACTTATATTCTACATGCCTTGCATCTATATCTACACTTTCTTCAATATTCAAATCCCTGGCAGGATAGGCGTGATCCTAAGTTCTCAACCTTGACATCTTGTTAGGTAGATGTTGTGATACATTAGCCTCAAATGTCTCTTCTCCAGAAGACAACAAATCTATATCTTGCAACTCTTGATTATGTTGTTCAACCACCATTTTTGCTTCCTCAGCCTCCAAGTTCCTAATCATATCATCAAATTGGTAGGGCACATCGTGATACCCTTCAAAGTTTATCCTTTGTTTAGCAAAATTGATATACCCTTCTGGATCAAAATTATTTCTCAGTGGTCCTCTTTTCATGTTATATTTCAGTAACTTATCCATAATCAAATTATACCCTTCCTTTTCTAATATAGTAAAATCATCGAAGCATAGTGTACTGGGCATAAAAGCCTATTTTCCAAAATAACTTAAATTCATAACACTAGAAAAATCCATTTTCCTAACAATTTCCAAGTATGCAATCCTGTCGGGAACCGTTTTAGGAAAAATTAATGGGGTATCTTCAAATCCATAAACCCTAATCATGGTAGAATTCTCCAAACAATACCTATCCCCCCAATTGTGGCAAATTGGTCCATTGAAATATTTGGGCCTGAGAAACTTCTTTATCTCATCAGACAAAGAATAAGCACATGGATGATTATAAAACTTGTACAATGGTTTCACAAAATTTTCTTCAAAGCATACAAAACTAGAGTTAGCAAACCTACTGTCCCAAACAACAGTCCATGATTGAATAGGTAATGACATGCCTTCCTTATCAAAGTGTGAAATTCTCATCTACTAAGGCCACAACCCTAGTTCCTATCTGAAGTACAACACTATGTGCATCAACAATGAGTAATTCCTAAGGTGTAAGATAGAGGCTCCACCTTTTATTGTCATCAACCCAGAATTGAGCCCTTTAAAAATATATGAGGCATAATCAAAAGGTCTAGAGTAGTGATACTGAATATCTGTTGAAATTACCATGGGCACAATTGCCATATACTCAGGGACTTCCATTCCCAATACTTTCCCCACCGATAAATAAGTGTATTTCATATAGGGCTAAAAAAGATCTATGTGGAATGGGGGTCTTTCACTATCTTCTAGCAGAATTGGTTTACCACCATGTCTAATTTTGTGCAAGGGCAATCTCCAACCCTTGTAAATGGTCTCCATCCTTCTGAATTCTTTTTCCTGCTCTTCACATATAATATTTTTGTTGCATACACCTTACAATTTAAAGACTTCACCTATTGCATCCTCTGATATGTGTATCAATGGTTTCCCAGACGGGTCACAGATAGCTTTAAGTCTCGAATTATAATGAGTGTCAAAAAATTTCACCAGTTCAACATCGACAAAAATATTAGGGAAAACTAACTTTCCCAGATTAACCTTCCATGGGTTACATACTAGTTCAAAGCGATTCCTCCGATAGTAATGAAAGATAAAAAGTTGATAACCTCTTATTGGAGTCCAAATATCTCCTATGAGCTTACATTTGTCATCTAGTTTATCCATTTATGCCCTAAGTTGTGTAGAGCGTCTGGCTTTTGATCCAGAGCCAGCTAGTTGGTCTATAAGATCTTGATTCAGCTTATGCTCAGTACCCTCTTGCTGAATTTAAGTTTTCTACTTTTTCCCTTTCGACTGACCACTTTCCCCATGCTTTCTACCCTTTGATTTTCCTAAACTAGTGGCTTCCATTCTTCAAAATTGCAAATTCAAGGTATGAAGAACTTAATGTTTTTTGCCTGAGATGTTGAATTGAGAGAATACCCTAGTCCTTAACTCACTCCTCTGCTTCTTCCACTATCAATTTTGCAGTGATGTTTTCAATTGAATTCATCTTGATTCCTGAAATTGCTTATGCTTCATGACACCATTAATGTTTTAGCTAAAACATGAGCATAGCTGGTTTTTTTGGAACTCTCACTATCACATCATGTAATTTGTTAGCCAGACATTTTGAAATCTTAGGCAATCCTTTTGTTCGAGCCTTCACCAACATTCATTAAACACCCATTAGGACATCTCATAGTTTCCTGACACCTTAAGTCTTCTCGATAGTTACCCTTTCTGTCTTAAGAATATCGCTACAACTCCCACCACAAAAACCTATCACTGTGACTTTAGCAAGTCAGGCAAACAATCCTCATCTTATTTTGGAGATGTGTATCTCATCGAGATATTTCCTTCATAAATTCTGATCCCTGAGACATAGCAATTTTCTTGTCAATGGAATTGCACTCGTTGTGACCTTCTTATCTCTCCCTGCTGAATTTTGTCTCACCAATGAATTTCTTCATCGGTGAAACCATGAACCATGTCCTTTTGATAATCATTCTCTCCAGAAATGTCACCAAGTCCAGTCCTATCGGTGTATCATGGAAGGTCAGCAGGACTCCTCAAATTCTTTCTGGTAACTTTGTCCCATCGACAAAATCCTCCTTTGTTTTATCAGCAAGAATGGATGAATGTCTTGATCTTACTTCAGGAACCTTTCTTTGATGACTCTAGTCTGGCCGATATATTTCCTTGTGCTTCGAGTGGTAAGACATATGTAAGCTCTATATGACTTCATACCATCATGTTGATGCTCATTATCTTGTCGATAGAGACTGTGAACTGTATTTTCCTGATATAAATCCTCAAATGAGATTTCATTGGTATGGCATTTGCGACCTCTTGCCAATATTGATATGTAAGATATCATTTTTCATCAACCTAGGCGGTGTCCCCTTGTCCATTTAATAAATGTTTTATTTTTGTAATGAACAATTTTAAATGACCATTGATCAACCATCGGTTGATCTCAGCCATTCCCCACAATCTTGTGATGACCCCACCATAGAGTCTCAACTGATTGCGATATCATGGGTGAGCGCCACATGTCTCAACTGGCGATGCTGAAGAGATAATCAAATTGATTTAATATATATGTCAGGTTTTAATGTGTTATACGGCAGGTTACTAAAGTGGCTATGAGATGCACATGCTCAAAATGAACGAAGATGTTATAATCTCATTGAAAAAGTTACTCGACAGTTATGTTCAACATTGGTGACTGTCTTGAGTGAACACAATTACCAATGGTGGAGATCAACGGTTGCCCACCATCGCGTGATCAAAATATGCAAGATGTTTACTGATTGTGATATCACGAGCATGTGCCACATGTATTTCTTTGGTGATGCATAATTTGGCAGGCCCTTGGTGCTGAGATGGAGATTATGTCAACCTTTTTTAAGGCAGTCATTCGATGATCTGACAAAAGTGAACGATCGACGGTTGGAATTTGAATTCGCATCAAATGCGATTGGATCTGTTGGTGCGGCATGCAAGTAAGCTTTAATATTTTAATTTTATAAAGTTCATATATTATATGGTTTTTAATTATTTTATAATTTGAAAAAATATAAAAAAGTAAATTAGAAAAATAATTAATTTTTTTTTATAAATATTTCGATTATTTTTAAATTATGAATTATCTTTTTAAATATTTTATTTTAAATATGATTTGAATTTTTTAAATTTAATTTATTACGTTGGGAGGCATAACCTACAGTGGCAACACAGAGTGGAATGTGAGCGTGTTAACAAAAACAACTCACAACATATTAAAAATATCATATGCCGACATGTATATGAAATAATAAATAGCCAAAAAATATAAATTATATAAATAGAGGAAGAAGAAAGAAATTATGAAATACGAATTCACGAAGCCGAAAATTAACAAGAGCTGCAGAGCAGTGAAGTTCTTGCCAAAAAGTTTTAGAATAGTTTTGTTTGTATTTATTATGTTTGTTGTGTTGTAAGAACAATCGGTGAGGATAAAGAAGTTGTCACCTAAATTTAGGAATTTGTTCATTGATAGAGTCAACTTTATCTTCCATTCGAAAATGATCCTTATAACAAAAGAATTTTGCTCACTTCAAACTTATGAGATGCTTTGGTTTTGATTTTCGGCCATGAAGAGAGAACAATTTACATGTTGCCAACATTATGTAAATATTAATGAGTTCAAATATTTCCTTAACCATTCAATAATAGATAACTCATTTATAAGCCTCATAAAACTTATAATGTGAAGTGTATTGAAAAAGGCCTTGATTAAACATCGCAAACCTCAATTGAACCCATATGCTCGTTTTACTAATTGTAGAGTAATGGAAAAAAGCATTGCAATAGTCATTGGACCAAGACCAAAAGGTAGAGGATTAATTGATGAAATTATTCTTGAAGCCTCTTCATAGGAAACATGACTGACTAATTTGCCAATAAATCACAAGAGATAACTCTTTGCAATCAAACACAAATCTCCATATTTTACACACAAATCCAATAATTATCACCAATGAATCAAAATAGTAGTATCAATCTTAGTTCAATGATATATGTCAACATCATATTCAAAATTAATAGTAAATTCTGGATAATCCACACTAGGCATTGAAACAAATTAAAAATTTGTCTTTGTTTGCATCTCCTCCAGATACTCATCTATCTTGTAAGTTAGGTAACATATGTTGTATGTACTGGCTTGTGCTGCTAGAATTGGAAACCCTAATTGAACCCTAATTGAACCATACACCTAACTATAATTAAACCTTAAATGTAACTTAACTAAAATAAGCCTAACTGAACCCTAACTGTAAGTTGAACTTGATCCTAATCATAACACTAATTGAATGCTAACCCTAACCCTAATTGAACCCGAATTCCAAATTTCCAACCATAAGCCTTGTATACACCTAAAATTGGTCTAGAGAATCCGATTAATTATCCTAAATTCCTCTACTATTTAAATAAATAAAAATATTTATTTATATAGTTCACATTTAAATTCTTCTATTCTTCTATTATTTCATCTTAATTAAATAAATAAAATTAAATACTTTATTTGATTTAATTATCATTTCCCTATTTTATTCTATCGCATCAAATCTTAAATTAATTAAATAAATATTAAACACTTTATTGATTAATTGTCATATTCTACCATTTTAGTTTAATAAAAAACTTCTATAGTTTGTTTTATTAAATTATTTATCCCTCTTTGGCTAATTTAAATAAATCAAAAATATTTAAATAAAGGCATAAAGAATATTCCTCTATATTTCCTCAAAATAAAATTAGATATCCTATGTGTAATTTATGTCAAAATCATGTCAAAATTAATTGATTGAAACTTCACGAGAAGAATTGGAGAAAAATTTGGAATTTGATCTTTGAATCCTCCTCCATCAATCCTTCCTCTTCTCTTGCCTAGTGTTTTCATGGGTAGAGACAATCCCCAAAATCTTCTCAATCTCCTCCATCTCTCACCATTCAATCCTCCACATTTAATCTAAGCCTCTCTTTGCAATCCCTGTGCATTTCTACAACTAGGAAATCTATAAATAAAGCTTCATTCAACCAAGAAAAGGATCCAGGTTATCAAGTTTACTCTGCAAGAATTCAAGCATCAAGCATCAAGCATCCAAGCATCCAACATTCTAGTTTTCATATCATGGCTGCCTCCTATAGCTTCATTTATCAATTTTCATGTCAATCCATGCTATATTAGTTTCTGTTATCATCTAGATTTTATCATATTAGCTTCATATCATTGCATCAGCATCATTTCGTTCTTTAGATTGTAATTTTAAAATTTATAGTGTTATTTAAATCTAAGAGCACAATAGATAGGAGACAATGAGACTCTTTCAGCAGATTATTAGCTTGATCTTTGATATAATGTTTCATTAAGAAGTGTTTTATTCCTTTCTACTTATTCACACTTACAATTCTAATTGAACCTGAACACTAAATTTAATTGAACCTTATTGTTGGGGTTAAATTAGGGTTCAGTTAGCATTCTAGTTAAACCCCAATTGTAAGATTAACCAAAATAATACTAACTAAACCCTAAATATAACTTGAAATTGACCTAATCATAACACTAATTGAATTTTATCCCTAACCAAACAAACTATACCCTAATTCCAACCATAAACATACTTAAATCCTAACCCCAACTCTCATTAAACCTTATTGTTATGGTTCAATTAGGGTTTAATTAGCATTCTGGAATGGAGACTAAGGTTAGGTTAGGGTTAGAGTTGTGAATATCTTAATATTAGCTTATAAATTTGACCCTAACTATAATCATAGTTGAATCCTAACCCTAACCAGGTAATTAAACCCTAATTCTAACCCTAACACTAACCATAATTAATTTCTCAGTCTAACCCTAACCATAATTAAATCCTATTGTTATGGTTGAATTAGGGTTAGGTTTAGGGTTCAATTAGAGTTCTAGTATAAATATTGGGGTTAAGGTTATTTATTTCTTGATATTAGTTTATAAATTTGACATTAATGATAAATATATTAAACAAAGAAAAGTTCATAATTGATTGTAGTGTAAATGTAGTTTTACCAAAATATTTGTGTGATTGTAGTGTGAATAATAAAGTTGGATACTCCTATTTTACCCTTTAGAAATAAAACAGTAAATAGGCATTTAGAGATAGTAAAAAAAATTTTCCTCATCATATTATGAAACATTTCTTAGATAATATTTAAATTTAAAATATTCCCTAAGGGTCTATAAAAAATGATAGTTGTTGTAAATATGACTAAAAAATTCTACATTTTAAATACATTAGTTTCTTAAAATAGTATATAGTAATTGAGTAGAGCAATTAGAACTAAAATTATTTTTTAGGACTAAAATTACTTGTTTTAATATCTTTTTTATCTTTAGTTTAGGTAAAAAGAGAAATTTTAAATAAATAGCAATGAAAAAAATCAATCAAGATTAATTTAATATATTAGATGTTAATTTAATATAATATACTATAAAAATATTCAATAATATAATATATGAAAAATATATTAAATTATTTTAAGAGATAATATATTACATAATTTAAAATTAAAATATAAAATTATAATATTATTATTTAATATATTATATTATAAATTAGATGTTATATATGTTACATATTATATTGTATATACATTATAATATTATAATATGATGTTAAAATTATATATTATACATTATATATGTTACATATAGTATATATATTATAATATTATAATATTTTGTTCAACTAATAATATAATATATTAAAAATACATTATTTATTTGAATTTGTTATTAGATTATTTTATATATTTGAATTATATTTTATTTAAGATATTGAAAGTAAATAGATGAATTGAATTGAAAATATAACAAGAAATAATTTTGAAGAGTTAAATTTTTTTCTTAAAAATTAGTTAAATATTTTTTTTTATTGTAGTTTTGATTATAGTCTTTGTGCCAGAAAAGCCTTAAATAGCTGCGATTGAAAGTTTACGCTCCCTCAAAATCTGCCCTTATCAGTCAAAAATTTTCTGCAATTATATTGCAAAAAAATTAATTTTGGATAAATGTTTTGTTATATATTTTGCAAGTTTACTTTAATAATATACAATTTTTTGTCAAATTTTTGTTCTAATTTGAAAGTTGAATTCTCATTTGTTAAAATCAAAGTTATTAATCACTAGTTAAAGCACAAGTGGTGCCTATACAGGAACAAATAAAGAAGTGCAGTAATTATTTCATAAAAACATTTTACGAATTGTGAGAACTGGATTAATTATTTCAAAAAAAATATTCTACAAATTGTGAGAAGGTGGAGTAATTATTTCAGGAAAAACCAATTAATAAATTCTACAAAGTAAGTATGTGCATTTAATTTTTACTTTCTATGATTTGTATATTTCTCACATAAAATATATTTTTTACTTTCTATCATTTTATTTTTTATGATTTGTATATTTCTTACTTCAATTTTTACTTTTTATCATTTACAATTTTTCTAAATAAATAAAATAAATTTTACTTTCTATGATTTGTATATTTTTCAAATTTTTTAAAAGGTGAAAAACTAAATTCTAATGTATAAGTCATAAATAAAATTTTACTTCTATTTTATTATCAAGTTATTATTTGTTACAAAAGAGTTTGCATATATTTTATTTTTCAATTGTTTTTAGAGGACATATTTTTTTTATTAAGAAGATTAAATTATTAATTATTAATTATAAATAAATAAGATTTATAAATAAATATGTATTAATTTTGTGATATCTTTTTCTATGAAATTAGTGTATAGTAAAATTTCTCATATTTATAGTGTTTTTTAATTTTTAATTTTACTTTTAAATAATTGTTAAGGATGCCTCGCTCAAGATTAAATTTTGAAAATGAAGAACAATGAAGAGAATATGCTCAAAATTACATGAGACAGAGATGTGAACAAATGAATAATTTACAAAAAGAAGAAGTAAGAAATCATCGAAACCAAAATGATAGACAAAGATGTGTTAAACGTAGGGCAGATAGAGAGTTGAAGAGATTGAAGTAAAAATGAGACAACATGCAGATGAGATGAGAATACATCGTGTACAAGAATCTGAAGATGAGCAATATATATTAAGAAGATTACAAACAAATGAGCATTTAGACCAATTTAATGAGATAGAAAAACAACAAATACAATTATGCAATCATGAATTAGTTGAAAGGAATTATGAATCTCATGAGAATATAGAGGGTAAATTTGAAATAATGAATTCAATTACAATTGATCATGTGTTACAAACACTGGATAATAGAGTTCAAGATGCAATAAATGTTGAAACTGAAAATCATGAAGAAAATAATAATCCACAATAGGAGTTAACCTCTCAATTGAGAAGATGAAGATGACTTCAAAGAAGACAAAAATGAAAGAGATATAGGTACATGCAATAACAATAGAAATGTACAAATTGATTTGAAAGATTTACAAATTATATTTCGACATGGTCTGGATAAACTTGTAGCACCAAGCATGTGTTACATTTGTCAAGAAAGTTACCCTACAATGAAGGTTGTATGAGTTCCTGAAGGCCCAATTTGTAATAAATGTCGACAAGAGAAACATGAACATCAATTTTCAACATTAAATAATATCAATCCTGGTCCACAACCATTAGAACTTGCAAACTTAACACAAATTGAGGAAATGTTGATAGGGCATGTAAATCAAATACTTCAAGTCACACATGAAACTGGAGGTTAGTACAAATATAAAGGACATACCATAAGTTTTCCACAAGAAGTGAGAGAAATAGCTAAAATTTTACCACATCAAATAAAAGATTTACCAATTATTATTGTTCGAAGAAAGGACCAACACGGAAAAAATTACAATTTTACAGTCAATATAGAGAAGGTGCAAAAGGTATTGAAATATAAGATAGAACATGATAAGTTTTATAGAGATATGCAAATTGATTAAAATGCTCTTAGTGAATTCACATGCAATTCAAATGAATTTTTTTTTGACAAATTAAACTCTATTCATATGGAGTTTGATTCAGAGATTTAACTAAATACATGCACTATGATTCAATTTTTATAGAGATTAAACTAAATACAAAAAGTCTAGGAAAATGCACAAGCACTATGATTCAAAGGTGGCCGAGACTGACTAAAACATCTACACCTTACAATTATTTGGATTCATTAATATTATGCAAGAGCTTAGAAAAGACCATGGCACAATGGGCTAAGTCAGGTTTCCATTCTTCCCTCGAAGTCTTCATCCTCAGAGTCTTCCGATTCTGCCCGCTTCTTGTATGCAATGTAATTTGCAATCACCAAGCAGTTTGCTCTGTAGTTTTGGTGAGCTGACCCCTTTGCTTTCTCCTCTGGATCCCTTGAATTGATTGGTATCCATTATTCCCTGGAGCCTAAGTACCAGTCGATGTCGTCTCCTGATGGTAACTCCTTTGTCAGCCCTTCGTTTACACATATTGCATTACCCAGCCACGAGGTTTATTAGTGGTTAGCTTGGCTGCTCTGAGCAGGAAGGTGATGCTCCGGTCCCTTTCATCCCATCATTTTTCGAACCCTTTGGGTCAATTGTCCTGACCAGAGGGAATTTCATGACCTCCCTTCCTCGTATACTCAACACGTAGTAGTTATGGGGCATTGGGATGATATTATTTTCTTCCACATTATCCAAGGTTGCATCAATGTTTCCCAGCCATGCATGAATGAAGACCATCTAGGTCAATTTATTTGTGATTTCCTTCGGGACACCCATGTGGAGGAGCACTGCCAGAAACATTGCTGGTATTTTTGCATTGGACCGGAACCTTTGATATGCTTTCAGGAACTCCGATCCTACAACCTTCTTGGTTTTCTAGAGTATTAGCGGGTGGGACAAGACCAATACCCCATTTAGCCTTTTGTCTATCACTTCTCCTCAGAATGCTTGCAGTTTCTTGTCGGTGTCGAGGGCCAGAGGAGTCTCCATCCCTTTATCGCCTACTTCTATCACCAAGTAAAAATCCTGAGCTTCTGCATGCACACACCATTCTTGCAAAGGCACTGTTTTAAATGACCCAGGCTGGCCTTTTTTAATTGTGGTGGCTAGTAGTCTTCATGATTAATTTTCTATGATCCTGGCAGTTGGAGCATGTAAACTTGCGGGTGCTATGCTAGAGGTACCCGTCGTGATTAATGCAAAGTATTTTAAGATCCACTCAATCTTGCCTTTGCCTTGGAACTTGGTCAATTTATTTGCATCTTGCCCTCCATTGTTGAGCCCTGTCACATCCGATTAGACTCCAAGTTTGTCTTTTCTTATTAATATAGTATGTTTATTTTTTACCTTTTTATTTAATTATTTATTAAAAATTAATTATTTTAAATAATATTTAGATTTTGATATATTTTGACTTTACATTTAGTTTATTATATTTTAATTTTTAATTTTGATTTAAGTTTTATATTTTTTTAAGTTTTAATAATTACAAATAATTATTAAAATAAATTTAATTTACAATTATTTGTCTTATTAAACTTTTAATTATTGTAGAATAATTATATTTTAAATTATATAATAAAATAAATCTAAAATCTAAATTAAAAATTAGGGAGAGTCACAAAACAACTTTTAATTAGATATAGTCACATAGAAAGACCGAGAGAGATAAAGAGAAGTATGAGAGTTAGAGAGAAATAAAGAGGGAGAGGGGGAGATAAATAGGGATACCAAAAGAGAGTAAATTGTATAAAAAGATACTTCTATTTTACTTGTAAATATTTTATTTCAATTATGATTTTAATATTTTAAATGGGAAGGTATATTTGAAAGGCTTTGTAAAAGCCATATTGTAATATATTCCCAAATGAACTGTATGATATAATTATTATTTTGAGTGTTTTTATGTGCAAATATAAGTTCTCTTCACTTTTCCAATATATTTCGTATTCTCTATTAGCCATGATTTCATGATTAATTTTCCACTTTCGACACTACTTCTTACTAACTTTTCCATCCAAATTTGGCTCTTAGACTATAAATTTCATAAAGGTGCATTTTAATTTTCTTACTATCACCTTTGGCTGAATTTTTAAATTTGTTCAATCATGCAAAAAGTGTGGTTACTTTTAATTATTTCCACTTAAATGTTGGTTACAATTTTCTAATTTTCTTTCCATTTAGCTAGTCACAATTTCATACTAGCATTAAACCTTGAAAATGACAGTTTACTTCTACTTAAAACTTGTGGCAATTTCATTAATCTCTTGCTACCTCTGGTGTTGAACTAGACTAGTTATGTCATCTAGGATTTGTTCCTCAAATTGTTTTTACTTTTTTCAAAAAAAAATTATGATGGAACATAAAATTATACTTGTATTACCATGAATGGACATAAATTTGAGGATTTTAGGTGTTTTCATTCAATTTTTCATGTTTTCCCCTTTGCTCCTACTGTATGTGTGTTTTTTATGGAAGCCTTTGGATATATTTTGGCTAATAGTATTTCATGGAACCTTATTAAAGGTGCTAATTTTCCTAACTCTATAGCCCAACTATTCAATGGTCATTTTTCTAATGACTCCTTTCTCACTCTCTTGGAGGAAAAACATGACATTATTTAGGATATTCAATGCCCAGATATTTTGTGGAAAGCTTAAAGGTCAAATACATAGTGGCATAAAACTCAATGTTATAGGAAATCCTTCTTAGCCAAGCCCAATTGGTTAAATTCCTATGGATAGAAGGGGGTTGATCATAAGGAAGTTTTGAGATTCCTAAGCATCTCTTTTACCTTTTAGGTTTATCCTTCCTCTTTAAGGAAACATATCATTTCTAGAGCTGAGAAAAAATATCATATAAAATTATGAAGCCCCTTTCTTTGGCAAGGAGATTCCATGTGTGTTCAAAAATTCTTGTTGCACACATTTCCATTACTCATGTTGCTAAGAACATTGTAAATCCTCATATTTAAAGATTGAAACAATCCAAAGGTATATTTTATGGCCTCCCTTTAACCAAGGAAAATGGTTTCACAAAGTATCCTAGGAGTTTTATTATTTCCCTCATGACTATAATAGGCTTGGCTTGCTTTATATTCACTACTCTAAATGGTGCCATAATTTTAAATTTAATTAACATACTCTAAAACCTAATGAAACCAGGTTGTAGCTCATCAAATTGGAGAAGTGAAAGGTTAATACCAGTGCTGAGGAAGATTTTGGAGGAGTGAAAACAAGGTGAATACCAACGTCAAGGAAGATTTTGGAGTTAAAACAAGGTCAATACTAGCGTCGAGGAAGAGTTTGGAGGAGTGAAAACAAGGTCAATACCAGCATCGAGGAAGAGTATGGAGGAGTGAAAACAAGGTCAATACTAGCGCCGAGGATGAGGTTGAGGGCACTTAGGGAAAATCGATGACCAAGGGACAATGAGTACTATAATTTTGGCACCCCCATTCTCTTTAACCTACAATTTTCATGCCTAGTTTCCAAAGATCTTCTCATACATTGGCACCCCCATTCTCTTTAACCTGCAATTTTTATGCCTAGTTTCCAAAGATCTTCTTGTACATTGGCACCACCATTCTCGTAAAATGGTATAAGATAAGAAAAAAGAAAATAGTTGTCTTTCACATTTGTATAGTGATTACTAGAGGCACATAGACCAATTCTTCATAATAGAAGAGTTTTATCATACTTTTTCAATGATGGCATTATGAGAAAACCTTAGGTTAAATGAATAATTCCTAGCTAATTTCTTTAAATCATGTCCAACCGTATAAGAGAAGACCGCTTCTATGCATACTTGGATACCATGGAGAAAGGCTCTTTGGGATCTTTCATCAATCAAGGTATTGTTAAATTTTAACACCTAAAAGTGAGAATGAAGAATCTTTCCTAGGATGGTGGCCAATTATGCTTCTCAACACCTAGATTACAAAATCCTTGTCAATATCATTGCCATCAAAATTAAACCTATTGCTTAAGATATAGTCATAGAGGTAAACAAATTGACTTTCTTGATACTAGATACATTCTAGACAATTCAATCCTTGCATCGGAGATTTTTGAATGGGCCCAACAAAGTACTCATGATGCCCTTACTATTAAGTTAAAAGTTTGACAAGGCATATAATTGCATCAAATGTCCTTTCATTTATAAAAGGATCAAATGGATTTATTTTTAACCCTAAACTATTATCACACATTCAAAATTACAAAATACGAGTTGAATGAAGAACCTTCATTTGAAGGTGATGTTGTCATGACCTTTGAATGAAAAACCTTCATTCAAAAATGATGCCATTTCAAGACTTTCAAATGAAGGTATTTTTTTATTTTAAATATTTCATGTCCAAAATGCTTTATAAAAGGAACCTTGGCATGAAGGACCTTCAAATGAAGACCTTAATTCAAAGGTCCTTCATATGAAGGTTCCTTTAATGCCATCCCAATATAGCTCTTAGAGTTGTTAGAGATATTTTTGTTTTGAAGTAGAGATTAGACCATCAAATAGTGTCACCATGACTCTACCAAGAACTCCATCAAATTAATAAACCCTAACTTAACAACCACAAATTCACAAGAAAAATTCCCTTGTTAGCCCTAGGGCATCAATTCAATGCCAAGTTTCTTGCTTTAACAGACCCCTAAATGCAATTAACCTCTATCATACCATGATGCACACCAATCCACCGAGTTACAGTTCCAAGACAGTGGGTGGATTGGTGGATGTCATTTTTATTTAGCCCTCAAACACTTACATAGGTAAAATAGGGCAGTCCCTGTATTTGATTGTTTTCTCCCATAAAATAGTGATTGAGCACTTCAAAACAAATGCAAATGAAAGGGAACACATATATTTATCTACACCAATGATCTCAGAGCATTTCAATCTTGTATGGATCTGTTGGTTCTTTTTACTGTGTAATGCCCCACCACGCAACCCTAGAGGAAGTTGCAATTAACTACTTAAAAGGACTAATTTTTATTTTTTTGAAAAAGGGAAACTTGTGCCTCGGTCCGCACGCCAACACTTAGGGTTGAGCCACAGATTTTTTTGGCCACGTGCTAAGGTTTTCGCCAACTGTGCAAAGAACAGCCAGCGCTGTTGGTAGAGGCACCAGTGGCTATGGGCATAACTGATCGCCATTGTTGGTATATAGTATGTATTAATAATTAATATTATATGATATAATATTATAATATTATATTTATATTTGTGTAGATGGTAAAAAACACACACACACACACATATATATATATATATTATGTGTATTTTTTTTTAAATTATGTTTTCTTGAGAGCATGGTTTATGTTTAATTGGGGAAATAGAAAATATATTAACTTTAGTTAAATCATTGTTTTATTTTAAAACATTATTTTATAGGTGAATTAGTTTTGATATTAAATAATTCTTTTTCAAGACTAGTTGATTGTACTTAAATGGTTATATTGAAATGAGGAGGTGATAATTATTTTATAACATTGAATTTTGATTTATATGATAAACTGGTTAATTTATCATTATTTAAATGCAAGTAAGGAAATTAGCTAATTAGTGTTAATTTCTCTCTTATTTGAAAGGATGTATTTCATTGAGGTTATTTAATGTGACAAATTGCTGAATATTAATGAGGAAATGGATTTAGTGTATCCAAAGTAGAATTTAATTCCTGCCTTCTTGCTTGTCTTGATTATGGTTCGTTCTGTTATCGTTTAGGAGAAAACTATGTTATAAATAACGATAAGTCTTCCAAATGGGTTTTCAATTATGTTGGTTGTCATACTGTCTTATTCAACCTTGGGATTACCTTGGGTAATGCGTTTAACTATATCTAGTTTGTTACCCAGTTATCACGAATGAGAATGTGTTGACTATATGTCATGGATAGGGATTTGATATCCCCAGGTCGTACGTGCATTCTCTAGTCGCTTTAGTAACCTGCCACATAATGTAATTAAACCTCGATACAAATACTAAATCATTTTGATTATTTGTTCGACACCACCAGCTGAGACACGTGGCATTCACCCATGACATCACGACCAGTTGTAACCCTGTGGTGGGGGCATTGTGAGATTGTGGGGAATGACTGAGATCAACCGATGGTTGATCGATAGTCAATTAAAATCACTCCCTACAAAATAAAATATTTATTAATAAGAACAAGGGAACACCATCTAGGTCGATGACAAATGATTTCTTAATGTTGTTTTTAAAACATAGGGCACAGACCAGCCTAAACTTAGGAAGTAATAAAGTTAGGCAAAATATTTAACTCAATTTATAAAAAGAGGCCTGGCCTAGATGAAACAATGATACATAAGTCATTTTAATACCCACTTGAAATAGTTAACGAGCAAATATATCTCACCCAAGGTTTTACATGGAACATTAGGAATTTTATGAAAGTCAAGGTAAAACCCAACTTTAGGTTCCTACCAAACAATGTAACGAGCCAAGACAAGGGAAAAACATAAATGGAATTCAAAGAACAAGATTTGAAACTCTATCAAATCCACCATGATGCATACCAATCCATCAAGTTATAGTTCCAAGACAGTGGGTGGATTGGTGGATGTCATTTCTATTTAGCCCTCAAACCCTTACATAGGTAAAATAGGGCAGTCCCTGTATTTGATTGTTTTCTTCCACAAAACATTGATTGAGCACTTCAAAACAAATGAAAATAAAAGGGAACACATATATTTATCTACACCAATGATCTTAGAGCATTTCAAGCTTGTACGGATCCATACAACACAAAAGAACTTCGAAAAAATATTAAAAACATAGAAAATTGCTTCAAGAACATGGTATTTGATATGAAATTTTGGTATCAACTCCTCCAACAATTGCAATGGGATGAGAATACAATATGATAGAAGTGGGATAATAAATGCATCGTTTGAAGGATTAAACCAATATGCAAAGATGAAAGAAAGTGCTAACCCCTTAAACTGAATTTTTTTCTTTTAACTATAAATTTGTTGGGTAGCCAATTCTTTTAAGTTATCAAATCCTACCATCATACATAATCAAAATGTTGTTGTTTCAAATGACTATGAGAACTAACTTTCACTATTTGAATATGTTGAAACCTTGACATAGAAAATTAGAACATTCATGCGACCACTCATCCTACCCTAAAACATACCAAAAGTCTCCTAGTAATTAGACATAGGAAGATTTAAGATGACTTAAACAATTTTAATTGCCAAAGAATAAACTTATGAAGAATTTACCAGGCCTAGTACACACTCCCTCCCCATTAACCACTTAGACATATGAAAATTAAATGTAAATTTTCTACTATTTTTAGTCATGTAGGTGTCCAATAAACCACTTGGTGGTGTTTCCCTTCAAGTTTATTTACTTGAATGAAGAGAAAAAATCCTTTTATTACAATTAGAGAATACATTTGAGGCCTTGGTTGTGTAACTGGTGGACCATAGTCACATTTAACACTTGTTACAAATTTTGGGAGTTAAAACGTTAAGTAGATTTGATTTGTGATGGACATATTTGGACGGTAGTAACAATAACTTGCGATCTACCAAGACTTGATTACCTTATAATCTATCAAATTCTAGCAATGAAATGATAGATTAATGATGCAGGAGCATCCATGGCTATCAAGCAATCTTGCATCACCAAAAATATTTTTATTTTATTTTGTTCATTTTCAATAAAGGCTTAACTAATAGAAAATTATAATTTCTTTTGCAACAATGTATTTTCCCTTTTTATGAGAAAAGGTGAATGTAAATCCAATAGGGAAAAGGTTTTGCATGCATGTACATGTGTCATGAAAAGTCTCAAGTGGGCTGCAATGAAATCTTGCATGTTGTTTGCATGTATTTGCATGTTGGCCACAAGCTTTGCATGTTGTTGGTTGTCTAGGTCATGATTATGAGACCCAGTCTCAGTAAAACAGTTGTAACTTTCTCATACGGAAATGAAATTACAAATTCCAAAATGATTCGGAAAGCTAAAAACAAGGCGCACCAAACCCAGAAAGTGTTTGAAGAAATTATGAAAAATGACAGAGCGTTGATAGACTGAAAGTGACGATTTTTCTTAACGGTTTAGTGGAGGTTGTTTTGAGAAACCAATAGTGGTTTCTTCTTACACAATTTTGATATATTGATGATGCTCATTTGGAGGAGGGGGCTTTAGAGAGGAGGATTTTTCCATACTCAAATGTTGTTGGAATGAAACTAGAATGTTCAGTTGCAAATTTTTGGATGTGTAAAAGCTCATGATGTATGAGAGCATGTGAGCTCCATGATTATGTAAATCAATTTGAGATTTTAAAATGAATATATGCTACAAATTTCTCTTTCATATTATGTTGTTAATGTTTATTTGCAGCCTTCTTGCATAGTGGTGTATGTGTGTTTGTGATTATATTTGAAAGGGAGAGTCTCTCTTTACATCAGTGGTATCAGAGCAGGAGTTCCTGAGTGTGCAGATAGAGCGCCGATGTGAGACAGTTTGCACCAGGACTTGTGGTGTTGTGTGTGACTTCTATGTAAATGGATTGCCGGACGTGAGGCAATCTATACTTGAAAGGATGGGATGGGTCATGAGGAGGCTCGTACGAATTTTGTTCTGGGAACAATATTGGGAAGATGTGGAAAATGGGAAGCAGCGTAAAGAGTTTGAAAAGCTCCAGGCTGAAGTGAATATATTAGAAAATAAGTTTAAAGAGGAAATGAGAATGTGGGAAGAGAGATATGAGAAGAAGAATGTTCTCTTGAAAAAGGACAGCAAAAATAAAAGGAGCATAAGAGAAGGATGGAGAAATAAAGAAGAGAAAATGATCACTACAAATCATAAATCTAATGGTAATTTTGAAGATTTGGTTTTATCTAAAAATGTTTTGTTTGTAGGATTTAGCAAGGACAAGGAAAGTGGTGAAAAGAAGAAGGATACTGCAGCAGAAAAAGAGGTATTGTTTAATTATGTTGGTAAAAATTTACATGCAAAAGAGGTAGATGAATTTTTGGATGATGTTGTAGCAATTCAAAGAATGGAATTTGATAGTCCTAGATTTGACAAAGGGAATGATGAAGAAGAAGATAGTCTCCTATTGAAAGAGGAGATAAGAAAAATAGAAAAATTATTTCAAGGAGGAATTATAGAAGAAGATGATGAAAAGAAAGAGGTTGCAGATGATACATGCCTCTTTGAAGGAGAAAAAGTTGCAGCAATGAGCAAGGGGAAGAAAATATAGGTAATCGTTGATTTATCAAATTTTGTCCATGTTGCTAATGAAGCTAATTTTTGTGAGGGTGAAATGGTAAAAGGGAGTGAAGAAAGAGAGATGGTAAGGTGCAGCAATAACATGTTACAAGCTGAAATACAACAAAGTATGATGAATTTTGTGGACATAGAAGAAGAAGAGGGTGAAGGAGAAATAAGTGAGAAAGATGTGCAGATAGAATTAATTGATTTTCATGAATTAGTTAATGCTGATTTGTGTGCAGGGGTTGAGAATGATAAATAGGGATGGAAAGATGAACCATGGTATAATAAGGAAAATTTCATGAGGGGAAGAAAGAGAGAAAAGATGAAGGAAGGAAGAGATAGGATGTTTCAGAGTAGGGTCAAGAAGAAACAGGTGGATAAAAAAGAAATATGGATGAAGAACAAGCATGTGATCTATAAATGTTTGAGTTTCACTCATGAAACATTTCTTTTCTACTGTGAGTGTCTGATGCAGGAGCATCCATGGCTATCAAACAATCTTGCATCACCAAAAATATTTTTATTTTATTTTGTTCATTTTCAATAAGGGCTTAACTAATAGAAAATTATAATTTCTTTTGCAACAATGTATTTTCCCTTTTTATGAGAAAAGGTGAATGTAAATCCAATGGGGAAAAGGTCTTGCATGCATGTACATGTGTCAAGAAAAGTCTTAAGTGGGCTGCAATGAAATCTTGCATGTTGTTTGCATGTATTTGCATGTTGGCCACAAGCTTTGCATGTTGTTGGTTGTCTAGGTCGTGATTATGAGACACAGTCTCAGTAAAACAGTCATAACTTTCTCATACAGAAACAAAATTACAAATTTCAAAATGATTCGGAAAGCTGAAAACAAGGTGCACCAAACCCAGAAAGCATTTCAAGAAAATATGATAAATGACATAGCGTTGATAGACTGAAAGTGATGGGTTTTCTTAATAGTTTAGTGGAGGTTGTGTTGAGAAACCAATAGTGGTTTCTTCTTACACAATTTTGATATATTGATGATGCTCATTTGGAGGAGGGGGCTTTAGAGAGGAGGAGTTTTCCATACTCAAATGTTGTTGGAATGAAACTAGAATGTTGAGTTGCAGATTTTTGTATGTGTAAAGCCCATGATGTATGAGAGCATGTGAGCTCCATGATTATGTAAATCAATTTGAGATTTTGAAATGAATATTTGCTACAAATTTCTGTTTCATATTATGTTGTTAATATTTATTTGCAGTCTTCTTGCATAGTTGTGTATGTGTGTTTGTGATTATATTTGAAAGGGAGAGTCTCTCTTTACATCAATTAATCATAATGTCACCTTAGGATCACATCACCATGAAAGAACTTCATCCAACATCCTTATGAGTGTAGGTACCACCAAATAGGTATTTGTCAGATCTATCTTCCTCGAGCGAGGGAAATTCAAGAAGAGAAGAGGAAAGCAAGAAATGTAGTAGGTCTAAAAGAGGGAGATCAACTAGAGGTCAAAAGATTAGAAGAAAATACTGTAAATGCATGGAATTTTTTCTTGCTGAAGGGGGGTCATGTTCTTCTGATGATGAGAGCATAGGCGACATCGAGGTGCCCTTGAGATACAAACATCTACGGAAACAATGGGTACCCAAGGAACTTCCTCAAATAAACATTGATTTTTGTGTCAATGAAAGGATATATCGCATAGCACCATCATCATTACATGGTTAATAAATAGTACATGACCTGGATCAACAAATAAGCAACCCAATTTCATATTTGAGGCGCGAGAGGGAAACCGTGTATTCGTTTGTGCGATAAAATAAATAAATATAGGGTAAGAGTTGCTAATTGATTATAATTTGAATCACTTAGATACAAACAGAATTACTATGGGGGTGGTATGTACTATATACCATTTTACCCAACCTCCAATTAATGACTCCAATATACCATTCTATTATTATGTTTTTTTTCGTAAGTCTATTGGTTTCATTTAGGTAATGTTTTTTATGTTTAATTTTTGTCATAGTGTGACATTGATCATACGGGGAAGGCTCTGACCTAGAGCATATATCATGATCCATCTTTAGGAACTTCTACCCAACAAGTTTACCTCATTGTAATTGTACAAATTAGATACTAGCAAAATGTTTTATTATTATTTTTTTCCATGATTTTATTAGGTTAATTTCGATAATGTTTTTAATATTCTTGTTGCAATCGGTTGATCGAGGAAAGGCACTAGCAGTATAGGAGAGCATCCATATGGAGGTGTAGTCACTATTATGCAATGATCACATCGCATTTTCCACAAACCATGTGGATATGATGAGGAAGGCCCAAAAAAAATGCAATGAAGAAATCCTTCAGTTGGTATTCATGGTACCTCAAATAGATGAGATAAGAGAAACGGTTAAAATATTGTCTGAGAGAGCACATAGCTTTCAAGTAATTTGTCATGAGATCTTTAATTATAACATAAGTTCATTCATGGTTTTATATTTTGTACTCTTTTATGTCATGAACTAAAATATGTGTTGTTTTTATAGGATTATTTACATCCTCATCATGTTGTTGGCCATGATCAGAGTACTACAAGTGTTGCCCAGGAAGTAGGGGTCGGTACAAGTGTCAATCCTAATCTTCATGTGCATACATCACATCATCTGACCCCATCATCTGTGCCTATATTTTCAACTAAAATATCGGCAACATAGACTGTGCAGGCATTCGATAGTGCACCCTCTGGCAATGAACACATGCCACTACATGTGTCAGTACATGTACTTGGGGATGCAAAGGCCACTAGTACTAGTGATGTTTTAGCAGCATTTCCTAGATCTTCCCGTATTACTAGTACGGGAACGTTGCCGGTCGCATTTGTGGTGACTGAGGATTTTGTTCCCATAAAGATAGAGAAGGTCCCAAGTACTTTAAAATGTTTTAATTATTATTAAATATAATCCAATTGAAATTTACTTATTGATCACTCTTTATAGACTAATGATCCCATGATCATTTTGCAAGAAATAATTTTTTTTATAAACATCTAAGTGATGTTACATTGGAGCTCTTTGGGCTCGCCATATGTACATGGTGGAATGCCCAAAATCAAGATTTAAAGGATGAGCTCATTAACCATTTAGCTGTGTTGTTCGGTGATAAAACATTCAACCGAACCAAGATCCTTAAGAAAGTTGGTACCTATCTAAAGTATGTGAGGGACCAATATAGGTCACATTTAGAGAAGAACAGAAAGTATGAGAATCCCTCCATGATTCGAGAGAGGGAGTGGAAGGAATTGGTGTCAAATGGAAAGGAGAAGGCTGAAAAGAAGAAAGGAAAGACACCACCTGGCCATGGAAGGTATGTGATACTATCAAAAATGTAATTATATACTGATTACTGTTTCTTTTTACATAATCTAATGTATTTCAATTTTTTCATAGGCTACCTGACACATCAAAGGAAACAAAGGAAAGAATAGAAAAACGCGAGTAGCACAAACTTGGCTCTAGTGGTTATATGAAATTAGCCACATGATTTTTAAGTATCAATAAATTAAATATTGCATCCAAATAATAAATTGCAAACAATTTTGGTTTTATCACACCATAGAAGAAAAATTCATGATCCTGTGCAAAAATTCAGGGCTCTGATTTCAATAGAGCACCCACAAAAAAGGACCTCAAGATTGCCTTCTAGCAAGGCTATGGATCCCTGGCTGAACATCTAAGAGTATCGACTAGGAAAACACAATCTTCCACTGCATCCAACACATAGGTAAATAAAATCAATAAAGTTTATTTAAAATTGAATACTTGTGTAATCTATTCAATATTAATTTCCACCATAATAATGTTCCTATTTGTTTTAAATAGATAAGCAATGATAATAATGCATATGACATTGGAATGCAACCTCGTGAGGGTGGAGCACAACCTGCAAATGAAGGCCATGGTGTGCATCCCAGTACTAGATGTATTCATGTGCTATACAAAAAATAGTATGGATTAATACAATTAAACATCTTTAATTGCATTTGGTGTATTAATCAATGTAACCTTTTGTGTTTCAACTTTAGAGCATGTAGAGCGTGATCAACATGTTGAGCATGATCAGGATAGACAAGATCAGGAACATGATGTGGCTCCATCAGGTAAAAAGGACCACTCTAATGTTTGTTTAAACATATTTAATTGCAATTGGTGTATTAATTAATGTAACCTTTCATGTTTCAACTCCATATCAAGATATAGAGGGTGTTTAGCATGAAGCTATAAGACAATATGAAGAGAATGATGTGGCCCCATCAGTTAAAGAGCACCACTCTAATGTTTTTTTAATTAATGAAATACTTGTAACAATAATAATAAAACATATAAATTTAACATTTATTTTCTATTGCAGCAGACGCCCCATTGTAGTGGCGTCCACATTGTCAGTACACGTTTAGGCATACATTAAGATCACGAGGAGACCTAAGAAAAACTAAAGGGGGGACAAATGATTCTGAAAACGATACTCCACTTCAGATTTTTTTAACTGCAAAAAAAAGAAACAAAAGAAGAAGTGATTGTAATCATATTGTGACAACCATTTTTTTGATAATATGTAAAAACTGGAAAAAAGAAATGTTATATGTTAATGAATGAATGTGAATATGTTAATGAATGAATTTTATATGTTAATGAATGAATTTTATATGTTAATGAATGAATGTTATATGTTATTAATGGATGAATGAATGATTAATGTTATATGATCGAGTATGGGGAATTGAGAGTGATGTGAAAGGGGGGGAGGGGCCAAATGAGTTTCCACCTTCATGTGGTTGGCCCTGTTAAGTAGAGAATATTAAAGTATTCTCAAAACAAAGAGAAACTCAATAAGGTAATGCACTTTTCAATATAATAAATGCATCATTTGAAGCATCAAACCAATATACGAAAATGAAAGAAAGTGCTAGCTTTTCACTATGAACATTGTGTTGTGTGTGGATTTGGTTTCAAAGCTTTGTTTTTATTTTAATTTTAGTGGTCTCTAAAATTTTACTTTTGTTCATAACAGGTTAGTGGAAAATTTGATAGCTCTTAAGGGTTTAGAGGCTCGATTGAGATAGATAAATGGATATTTTGATCTTGTTGTTGATGGGAGGCTTCCACTTAACCATGAAATTTTGTACCATTTACAGGTATGCAGAAATTTCTCTACATACATTCATTCAACTTACTATAATATAATATCTAAAAAAAATCTCCCTTTCATTATACTTAGATGGATTTTCATGCCTTGTTCCAAAGCACATATTTTAGAACAGGCAAGAAGGATGTTGGAAAGGGTTAAGGAATTTTGCTTTACAACTACCAATTGCATAGTTTACTACATTCATCCAGCATATTGCCAATGTCTTTCACAATTGTTGGAATCATATGCTATAATTACAGAACTAGTAAAATTAAAATATGTAAGTTTCAAATATGGCATTAAATATCTTTCTATGAATTTTTGAAAGAAAATATCAAAATGGAAAAGTATTAACATAATGATCTGCATAATTTCTAAGAGATCGGAAATTTTTTTTGCAGAGTTATCTTACATTTATTTAAGACAAAAGTAATGTATAGAGATTCAAGTAGAATATTGGCAGTCTAAAATCACCAGTCAACACATCTTAGTAGTATCTCAATTCAAGAGAACTAGGTCCACTATCTATTAGCCAGTAAAAAAAATAAAATCAATTCATAATATTATTCTGTTCTAATAGGGTTGACTAGTTTCTTGTTTCTTTTTTATTGTCAGGAAGTCGTCAATATACACTTGGTTTTCTTGCCTTCTCTTGCCTCGTGGCCAAAGAGTTTCTGCAGAAGGCATCAAAGTAACCTTCAATATTGGAAATGGAAATGAGTACAAGGTCATTATAACTTAATGTTAATTGCAGATGATTTTATTTTTTCAAGACCAATTTAGATTCATTTTCTGCTCACACTACTTTTATTTACATTTATGTTTTGCTAATATCCATTTTCCTTTAGATTCTTGAATTCTTCTATACATATTGTGTTTACATTAATTTTTTCCTTAGATCAATTCATAAGATTATTCTATTCTAATAGGGTTGACTGGTTTCTTTTTCTCACCAAATTGCTCATTTTCCACAAAATTATATTCTAGTGTGTAGTTTAATATTCACTAGTTTGATTATTTCTTTTTTTAGCAAAATTAGAATCTAGTTCGTAGGTTGTGCTTGTTGTCCATGAAAATCCCCTTGATCTCATGACTCATCATAGGTTTTATATTTTGCTCCAATTGTTGATCACCATAAAATCTGTCCATCATAATATCATCCATAGCCTCCATATTCTATAAATATTCATTGCTCATTTCTCATACATAGTAACCAAATAATGAAGACCTAGAGCTTGGACTACAGATGTATGCAAAAAATGATAAATCCCTGCCTCTATAAGCCTAATTAAACAAAACAATTGACATGTTGTTTGATATTTTAAAGAGTCATATGACTGTCCTTTTTCTACCTCGTAAACACTTACTCAATGTATACAATAATTTATTGAAATGCAAAGTTGAATGGCCTCTTAACTCTTGATGCTGATGTCATTGCATTTGTCAAAACAAGGTTAATCATATTGTGATCTAAATTTTCATAATGAATTCTTCCAATCTATCCTTTATATCTGAGCATGATAACAATCCATCTTGTCTTTTACTACCCCTTTTAAATGATCATGGTCTTGGCACATTTCTCTCTTTGATTGACCTGTCCTTATGTCCTATCATTATCCCTATGGATGCACTTTGGAGCCTCCTACTACTTTTAAATATCACCCAGAGTCACCCCGATAAGTATTTCGATCCATTTGTATCTTCATCGACAAGAGATCATGTATCGCTAGGATATTTTGTATTTTCCCCGATGTGGTGAGTCTCCCAGATGATTATTCTTTCGATCTCAAGTATATCACCAAGATTCTTGCCGATGTAATCTTATCGGCATCACATAGCGAGTCAGGTACACATTCATAACTTACTCTGATGGTATAGGTCTTACCGATATGCTTCCCTCGTGCTTCATCGATGAGATAAGATGAGTATCTTGCCAATGAAACTTCATCGTTGAGACCATAGGCCAGTCCTCCTGATATATCTTCTTAGGAACTTTTGATTGCTATAAAATTCTTGATCTTTCACAGAGATGCCTATATTTGAATGAATAATTTTAAAAAAAAAAAAATTGCATTATTCCGTCGGACTTTCGACAAACCTCCAAAAGTGTCTGATGAATTTGCAATACATCCGACGAACTTTCATCGTAATGAGTTGCCTATTTCATCGTGATTTTGACAAACTACTATCATTGTTTCAATCTGAAGTATGTCGCCAAGACTCCTGCCGATGTAATTTTATCGGCCGAACATTCAAAACTTACTCCAATGGTATATATCTTGATCGCTGAGACCATAGGCCAGTCCTCCCGATATATCTTCTTAGGCAATTTTGTTCATAGTAACAGTCTTGATCTTTCACCGATATTTGGAATACGTCGAACCATTCGTGATAATGGTGATGAACGTTTGTTGTTAATCCAACGCTTTTTCGAAGGTATGTCTCTTGTGTTCTAGATACTTTTTGTGGTTTTGACGAACATCTGTCATTGATCCGACGCTTTTGCAAAGGTATGTCACTTGGGTTCTGGCTACGGTTCATCACGCGATCAATGAAGTTTTCGTCGTGATTCAGAAGAAACGGGCATCATGAGTTCGACATTTAAAATGTTGTTTGAATATCGACGAAAATGGAGCGACGAAAGTGATTTATGTGATTCATCGATATACCGACAAAAGATCGTCGGAATTCCAACAAACTGTCATGTGAAATTGGAGTCAAATTCATTAGTGTTAAGCTTTGACAATTCAAATTTCTATCTCAACTTGCTTAAGATTTTCTAAATGGGTTTCTCCAAAAATATTTCATACTTCACTTCAAGAGAGAGATTACAATCCAGTAATACAAAAGTATACAAAATATTCACTACTATTCCCATTCTTAGTGCATAGTCACTCAATAGGGAACCAAAATTTTTTCAAGACTTTCTAATATGGTTTTCACACAAATTTATCCTTCTTGAAAATGAACAGTGAAAAAGACCTAGATATGTTGCAGATGCTACAAATTCTTCTTCTTGATTGAAAATATTTGTAGATTTGAAACTTTCTTCACATCTTCAGTAGGTTCTTTTGATAGATTTTCCACCTCTCTTCACATAGGACTGAACTTCAAGCAGTATGCAACTCTTTCTTTCAAAGATGAATTTCCTTCTGAGTCTTCTCCAATAGTGGAGTCACATATAAATTCTTATAAATTTCTCCAACAAAACCACTTCTGGGTCTGAAAACTTCTCAATATTTGAACCACGTGTTCAGATTCACCAAATTATTGACTCTTTCCAAATGGATACTCCTTTGATTCTCCCTAGTGCAGTCGCCAGTTTTTTGGTGTTGTTTCTTGCAACCCCCAATTCTAAAGAAAAACATAATGCTTAAACCAAGGGATCAAGAGGTTAAGACAAAGTTCTTGCACTATCAACAAATTGAAGATGAGAAAGGCCCATGAAGAAGGATATGAAAGCCTTCTACTCTTTGAGCTCCACAGGATTTAGGAGGGTGTTCCTAATTAAATATCCGCACATTTGATGTAGCTTGCTCTAAACAACACATTGTAGATTTCTAACATGTGGATGGTTCTCAGATAAATTCATAAAGGATGTTATACATTTCATTACATTTAGTCGCAATGCCTTTGCACCTTCAATCAACACTAAGAATAGATAAATTAAGAGACATCTTCACTTAAAATACACAAAGAAGTTACAAGAGAATCATTCTCAATCATAAGCCTTATGTTATTTAATGTCCATAAAGATACAAAAAGCCTAGTAAATTAGACTTGAAAACACAAAAGATTCATTGAGATTTTAAATGGTGATTCCTTCCAAGGTTTGCACAAAAGAAAATAGTAGACCAATGCCTTGTCCATAATAGAGTCAAGATGAAATAACCTATCCGGTAATAGCCTTAATACAAAATCAGTTGCCACTTAAACCATTACTACATTACAATAATGAAGTCTCATTAGGACATATCTACAACATTCTTATAAATCATGAATGCAATACCATATACTCAACATTTGACTGAAAGCATATTCAATTTTTTTCTTTGAACAAAAGCCATCAATCGAAATATTTATTGCAACAAATGTAAAACAAAAACCATTATAATCCTTGATTACTTTCATTAAGAATATGAAGTATACAATCAAGAGACATTACAACATGACATTGTTCATGATTTGCAAATTGATTTCCTTTCCATTAACAAAAATGTATTACACTATTGGAACTCTGAAATTTAAAGAACTCTTAACCTAGAGATAACTCTCTACAAAAAATTACAATATCTCCTCAACTTGGAGAAAAAATGGAACCCCACAAATGAAACTAGAAAATAGATTTTAAGAGAAAAGAGAAGAGAAGATAGAAGCCCTAAAAATAATCCACCATAACACATGGCATCTTCATCTCCCTTGATTTTACAACAAAATGACATTTAAAAAATGCCTCTTAACTCTCTATTTTCCCTCCTTATTTGCGTCCATTTGCAAATCTTATGCATCTTTTTACCATGCCTGGAGAAAGTCATTTTTTGGCTCTACTTTCACTTGCAAGTGAAAAATATCACTCCTGGGTAAAAACCCTTTTATTGCTAATTAAAACTTTCACTTACCAGATATTTTAACTAAGAGAAAATCATAATTTCCTCTGCTCCTTAACTTGATATTGAATTTGAGTAATTTCTCTACTTATTGACACTCCACAGAAGTTTGAAATGCTGCAAAAATTCTCCCAAGGCATAAGGAATACATTGGGAGAGCTTTTGGATGAACAAACATTCATACTGAACCTCGAGGCACTAAGAAAAATTGCGCCAAAATAAAAAAACGTGATTACAGCCATTAGATTCAGCAAATGAAAGGATCTTTCCAAATCATTCTCAATGGAACAAGGCAATTTATTTGATTAATAGGCTTTGGAAGGAATGGCATGGTTTTTTCCTTGTTGATAAGCATTTTAAAATGCTTCAAATAACATCAAAAATTAGGTTGGGGCGTTAGAACTGTTGCAGACCATTTTTGGAGGCTCAAATCATTTTTTTTTTTTTAATTTTAATGCTCCAAAGCCTTCCCCAAGTGTTCAAATAGGGATAGAACAATTATTTAATCCATAAGAAAGCTTTGGGTAGCCTCAAAAAATCCAAAAAAGTGGCTTCCCCGCCAGCCCGTGCCTCTCACAAAACCTCGCCAAAACTCCAAGCTAGCGGGTAAAGCCAATTAGTGAAAAAATTCAACTTCAATTTCATCATAAAACTTTTAAAAATGCATTCCAAGTCCCCCCCTAACATTGAGAACTTTGAAATTGCCTTAAATTTTACAAAATTTGGAAATTGCAAAGGGAAGAAAACAATATTTTTACTCGCAAAATGGTGAAAATTTTCTGCTCACAAACGAGAACACTTGGAGCGATGATTTTATGTGAGTGGGCCTAATCAATTATTTAAAACATGGGGTTTTAAATTAGATCTCACCCATCCATCAAAAATTTGATACCTTCTTTGTAAGCTGGCGTGTTGCAAGTGTTTGCCGCACAAAAAACATATTAAAATAATGCATCATATGAACTCCATTTTTGATGAAAATGGAGCTAGAGATGTTTTAGACCAAAATTAGAAATGGGTTGCCCCTAGAAATGAAAAATTTGAAACTTTCTAGAACACCAATTTTAGCCCAGTCATGATAAAAAAAAAGATTAAAAACACATCAAAACTCATTGTGGGGGCCTAAACCTGATTAAGCATGTCACCAAATGTACCAAAAAACATCCTACCAAAGGGGTTTACAAGATGGCATCTGAGTTGCAAAATTTTAATAGGCAAAGAGGGCCTCTGGGGCAGATTTGATAGGATGCAGACCTAGGCCCTAACAACATATTGAAGAGATATAGGCACTTCAAATTTGCAAAATTTGAAGGTGCCATCATAATGGTTACTATAAATACAAAATAGTGTAATGTACGATCAAAGGGATTTTTCTTAGTTCATGTAAGGTCTCTTCTTAGGGAACATCATGCCTAATGTTTCCAAGAGAGGGCTAATCAAAGAAATATCATGCTCTTAGAGGAAATACAACCCGATGACACCACCAAGAAAATGGATGCATAAGAAGAATAAATATAAATAAAAATAGATAGTGAAACATGAGTGTCAATGTATTTCCCCACTTTAAAGCGATCGCTAACACCATTTCTTTAAAGTAGAAGAAGACATGAGAGCTTACTTGGAAAGCCCTATGCCAACTCAGTACGTCACATGTGAGCCCACTTAAGGCATGCCATACACATCCAAATCTTTCTCTTATATATATACATGGAAGACAATAAACTAGCCAAAAGAGACAATGACAAGTGCCATACAAGGATAAGGCTTCCTAACCCCCTTGCCCCCACCTAGTGTAGGATAGGAATGAACCAAAATGATTGATGAGAAATATGCTAGAGTTAAAATTAGTATAAATTAGAGGAACTAGGTGCTTCAACATATAGAAGAGAACCACACTCCTTAAGATGTTAAATTTTATCACTTAAAGTCTTATATTTATAAGTAGAATGACCATAAGCTCTATGATATGTACAAAATGAACTCTTGTAAAATTTCTTTCATTCCCTTGGAGGGAGGGATATCAAAGGATCTTGGAAGAGTCTCGACAAGATACTCTCTTGATCAAAAGTAGAAGATGTTGCTTATTTTAAGACTAAGATATCTCTTTCTTAGTACAAGATGTCATACTTACACAAGCCTCTTTAGATTGTTATATTTTGTACTTTCCTTTACAAAAGGATATAAAATCTATCAAATTTAAATCATTAGTGTTTTGTGTGATGACGTTAATATTAAGCAAGGATTTCTCTATTTATTTTGTTTCTTTTAAAGGATAATGATCAAGATCACTAGTGTCTATAAATATAGGATGCACTAATGTTAAATTTGGCTTAGAAGGATCTCTTGTAAGAGTGTTGATATTGAGTGAAGGCTTGGTCATTTTTTTCAAAGGACAATAACCAATACCACTAGTCATTCCTTACGTGTTAGGATCTATAGGGACACATATACCTTGTTCTCTAGCACCACATACGTTTCCACTATATTCAAGCCATTTCATAAGTTCTTAACATTTTCCATAAAGTTGTTTCATTTCTTTGGGATTTCGCAGTTCCTTATAATCAACTTCATCAAAGTTTGTTGTGAAATTTTTTGTCTTTTGTTCTAAAATGGTTGAGGTGGATGCTTTCGAAGGTTCTTCCAAATTTTTTGTTGACTTTACCACTTTTTCTTTTCACTTTTTAGAATCGTTGTTTATGATCTTGTATTGGCCCATGAATAATGTGAAATCTAAGGAACCCCACTCATCTTCTAATAGCTTCATGACTTTCTCAGTATGTTTCTCTTTGTCTTTTTGTTGTACAAGTTCTACTTGTATAGTCGGTGTCAATGTTTTCAAAGGATTTTCCTTATCTTTGTCAATGTTCAAACAATAGTTTGGTTCAAGGTCAGCATTGACTATATATACTTTCTTGTTGTAGACATATTTCATGATACAATGAAGGGTAGAGGGCACTGCATGCATCTCATGAATCCATGGTCTTCCTAAAAGGAGGTTGTATGAAAGATCCTAAGGCATAACATGAATTAGGGTTTGTAACATGGCCTTTCCAACTATAATAGGCAATGTACTCACTTGGACTGGTTGTTTTCCTACATTGTCAAACCCTTGAATGGTTATGAGAAATAATAACCTGGCCAAAATAACCCTGGACAGAATAACCTGGTCACAATAACCTAGGGACAAAATAATCCAAGGTCATAATAACCCATGGACATAATAACCCATGGTCATTTTAGATGAAGCTAACAAAATAACCCATGGTCAAAATAACCCATGGACAAAATAACCCATGGTTATTTTAGATGAAGCTAGTAAACTAGTTGAATATACAATTACCAATAGAGGAGAAAAGATTCTTTTTCATGACAGTAATGATGAGAATCATTTTTTAATATTCTAGTTTACTAGCTTGATCTAAAATGACCATGGGTTATTTTGTCCATGGGTTATTTTTACCATGGGTTATTCTGTCCATGGGTTATTTTGTCCTTGGGTTACTTTGGTCGGGTTATTCTATCCAGGGTTATTTTGGTCAAGTTATTATGTCCTGATACCCCTTGAATAGATAAAGAATTAGATTCAATTTTTTATTTATCCATGCCAACCTTATCCAAAATTGTTAGACCACACACATTAAGGGTGGATCCATTGTTAAAATGGTTCTTTTTAATCCCTACTCATCGTAGTTGGCTATTATCATGAAAGGTTCATATTATTTTTGAACTTTCAAAGGAGGGAGCTCACTTTGGTGGAAAACAATGTTAGCATTTACTCCTTGAATTATGGCTACTATGTAATTTGGTTGCACATTAGAAGGGATATGAACTTGTTGTAAGGTGATTTGATTCATGTTATGATAATGAGGGGGTGGTTGAATAAGGTCCCATAATGATATTTTAGCAGGAGTGTTCCTAAGTTCAACAATATCATACTCCTTTCCAATTTGTGGAGGAAAATGAGGAGGACCAGAAAAGATAGGGTTGGGCAATGGGAGGGATGTTGAAGTTGTTTTTCATGAATGTTGATTCTTTCCAGTGTTATATGTATGAGCAATGGTATTATAAGTCGGTTGTTGTGAAACATTATTCTTAGGTGAGTAAAGGATAAGTTTAGGTTTATTTTGAGCTGGAGGTTTGTGTGAAGGTGGGTAAAGGATGAGTTGAGGTTGAATAATATTAAAATATCTTAGTGAATTAGATTCTAATGTTACTCCATCATCTGAGTCATCTAATAAAACTATACTACTATTGTTTGAAAGATATGTGTCAATGATCTCATTGTCTTCCATCATGATATCCTCCCTAGTAGGAGAAATTTTAGAACTACAAACTAGATTTTTGTGACACTCAAGGCTTGGTTCTTCTAAAATGACTTCATCACAAGTAAGGGAGTTATCAATGGCTTCACTATCTTGTTTATCAATGATGGGATTCTCTTGTTCAATAATGTCTTCTCTAGGGGTAGAAAGGCAAATAGGATTATCGTGACTCTCATTTCTTTTATCTTCTAACACTAAAATATCTTCTTCATAACTAGGATATATATCAGGAGAAGGATAAATTTGATTGTCATGATTTTCCATGATTTCTAAGGTCTCATTCTCTTGTACCCTAATATCTACCCTAGTAGGAGAGATTTTATGGGAGTAAAAAGAAAGATGTTCATCACATTCGATAGTTAGATTTTGTAAAGTAGCTTCATAAAATTTTGGGGAGGAATCAAGAGAAGGAGAACCATGCTGTTCAATTATTAGATATTCTCATTCAAATATATTTTTCAAAATTGTCGAAGCATTAGGAAAGAGAGAAACAATATTTTCATGACTTTCAAGTGTATCTTCTAACACTAAAATATCACCTTCATTAATAGGAAGGATATTAGGAGAACCAATTTGATTATCATGGTTATCTACACTTACATCCCCATGTTTTATAATGTCTTCCCAAGTGGGAGAGGTAGGACTGTCAAATCCCTCAAACATTAGATCTCTTAACACCAACATGTCTTCGTCACAAAATGTAATTTTCCTGGTCGTTCACGATTGTATCCTTTTTCACTAAAGCATTCTCACAAGAAGAAGAGGTGTTGGGAGAGGAATGTAAACTAAGGTAGTGGAAATGATTTCATCTTCTATTTTTATAGTATCTTCCCAAGGGGGAGGAGGACAAGGACAAAAAAGACTTTCATGATTCTCAAATATTATATCTTCTTTCACCAAGATACATTCATCACTAATAGGAGAGGTATTAGGAGAAGAAAAACTATGATCTTCATGATTTTCTATACTTGTATCTTGTTCTATCACATCATTCCCACAAATAGGAGAGATAGGGAGGGGTGTAGATTTAAGGCAAGCATCAAAATTTACACTCTCTTGCACTAGGAGACTCTCATAGCTAGGAAATGTATTGAATGAATGACTGAGTTACTTATTGACTAACATTTTCTTTGCAAACTTGGAAAAGAAAAATAATAAAATTTATGAAAAGAGAACTATACAAACTCAAAATGGAAAGAGACTTGAAATGCAACACAATGACCTAGAATGAAATGTGTAAATACAAATTTCAGATTCTAAACAAGGTAATTTACTAATTACACTATGCAACAATCAGAAAATGAAATGTTGTAAATATAAATTTTGAATTAAGAAATGCATGAAATGAACTAGTTTAAGCTATATTTAGTGAAATGAATGTAACATAAACTCGGCCAATTGAAAAAAATAACTAATGATAGCAAAAAAAAGTGTAGAAACAAGGTTTTCAATGCTATAAAAGTCAGTTTTAGGGATGATTCATGACTAATTCACCCAAAGGGTTGTACGAGTCCTAGTTAGGGTTTTTGGAGGGGTCAAATGTTGGAAAATGCACAACACAAAAATACTAGAAAGTAGACAAAATAACCTGAACTAAGACTAAATCGCCTAGAGGGATGTGTCCTAGATTAGGGTTTCTGGATCAATTTCAGAAAATTCTAAGTTGTTTCTAGGTTTTCTAGTTAGGATGATGTCTAGGCTAAGTGAAAATACATATTTCAGATGAAATTTAGTGATGCAAGATGCAAAAATGCAGCCTATATGCACTTTTAGTAATGCAAGATTTAGAAACCCTAGATGCAAATTAACTAATGCAATACCTTATGCAAAGTTAATATAAACTATATCTAAGACTATGATGCACTCCACATCAAAACAATGGTTTTCACATTGGTGTCACCAAAATGTAAAAATGGAAATAGAGTGCCCCACCTTTGAGGAGATGAAGCAGAAGGGATAGGGTTCCTATTTCACACTTGTTACACTCAAGGAAACCTTAGGGATCTCAATATGAAGATAGAAAGGGGGAAAGATCTCTTGTAGTAAGGTATACTAGGGTGTAATAAAGGAAATAAAAGGGTTCACAATGAAGCTAGTGCTTGGAAAGATTAGAAGTGTAAATGACATGAAAAGTACTATACAAAACCTAACTAAATGACCTAGGAAATGAAACTAAAATCTAGAATAAAAGATTGAGAACATGTAGAGGTGCACTTGGAAGAAGGATGAGGTCAAAATAAGCTCCAAAATACTGAAAAATTGTTGTTTAATGCCCACTGGAACTCATATGCTAGTCTGGGTGATCTAGTCTCAGACTAGGTTGTTTGTGCCAAAACTAGAATCTGTCAGTGTATGATCTTGATCTCCTGAAATATTTAAAAATCCCTATATTGGGAGTAATACACGACAAGTGGTGAATCATTACCACTCTAATAACTTAGAAGAGATGTGATGGGGAGTTTATAAAAGTCAAATAAACTTGACTAAGCTTTAGAAGAAGCATTTTCCATCAATGAATTGGGGAGCAGAGAGGAAATAAGAGGAAACTTGACTTTATTTTCTTAAACCATGATAAACTTCAAACTATGTTTTTCAATAGGGTCCAAATGGAGTCATACATATACAAATATATTTTTCATATATATATATATATATATATATATATATATATATATATTAACACTAAATTTATTTTTGTTTTCCACATTTAACAAATGCCATCCTTAATTTATAGTCCTAAATTAATATTTTAGAAGCATTTTCAACTTTTGGCTATACTGTGCAATATTTTGTTCACTAGACTGATACATAATGTATTTTTCAATATTAATATATATAGAGTATACATATTAACTCTCATAACATATCTACTCTGAAAAAATGACATGTAGAGTTCTCTTGCAATTACACCTGCACAATGCTCTAACACAAAGGTATGAATTGCAATATACTTTTACCATTAAACATTCTTTTTAATTTTCTCATTTGAATAGATTTATATATATGTATTCAAAGTGATCTTAACATTTCTGGTCATAAGCTATGACTAATATACACTTTCCGCAGTCATTTATTGTTCTTTTTAGTGTATTTGTTAGGTAAAATATCTTGCTATTGTCAAATGCATTAGTTTGATCCATTCTCAAGCATTTTAGTATTTTATTCTACAAGCAACAAGTTGGGGAAACATTTACCCTAGATATGAGGTGGGTAATATCTTGTATGTACCTATTTTTGATTATTCTTTTCATGTCAAAAACATTCCTACTGCTCTGAGGTTCCAAAAGTTCCTTAAAGATGATTTATTGATATAGATTAAAGTCTTCTTTGAAAACTCTAAGACATAAGAGAAAAAAGATTTGCATGCTTCTTAAATCTTCATTTTCCATGGGTCATGAGGACAAGGAGTCCCATACACTTCTTTAAGTCTTTGTTTGCATGGATGGTTAAAAGGTTCCATTTTCTTCAAGATGGTCTAGGCATTCGTTGAGGAACCAATTCATGCTAGCATCATCATCACAAATGATGTCAATTTCCTGAGGAGGATACTCATTTGGATTTGATTGAGTAGAAGTAGATTCAAGGTCATTAGGATCAATGACAAAAGTTCAGCTTGGCATATCCATGTGGGGTTTGAAGGACATCCAATTTTTTTTAATGATAGAGCCATAGTGAAAGAAAACTAATGACAAGAAATTCACTAAAATAGAAAATCTCGAAACAAAAACATAAATCCAATTGTAGAAAGAAGAAATGTAGACAACGTGCTGAAAATGACAGAAAATAGTATGCAAAATATGTAGGAGGACTAGGTCGCCCAATGTGGCAACTTGGTCCAAGCAGTGATTTGTTTTGACAATTTTTGAAAGTTTTCTATGCTTTGTCTAATTTTTATGCTTTTTTAGTGTAGGAAGAAAAAGAAAATGTAGATTTTTTTGTACTTTTTTAGTTAAAATGTAATGCAAAGTGCAATCTATCATGAAATTTTTCAATAATGCATCTTTTTACAAACCCTAGGATGTAAACAATGCAAAATATTAATGCAATGCAAGCTTAATCATAAGATGAAATACAAAAATCAAAAGATTAACAAGTGATCTATAGTCGGGTTCACCAAAATGAACCACCAAAGAGATTAATGTTAACAATGGAAAGAGGATTCCCCTTTACTAGGCCTTTAAGATTTTTCACCTAGGAACACTCAGTTTAGGAATGGCACTCTTTCACCTTGGTGATAGGATTTTTGGTGATTGCATTCAAAGGGTATGGGCTGAATAGGGTTGTGTTGTGTGTGAGGAGTGTGGTTGAATGCTGAAATGAAATGACACTAATCTAACTAAAGAATGTAAATGAAAGTAAATGAAAACTATATGCAAACTAAACTAAATGACCTAAATGCATGCAATCTAAAAGGAAATTGGAAAATATAGAAACGGTGTACCTGGGAAACAAAACTTGTAGAAGAGGAGCCCCAAAATGTTCTAAAATCTGCCTGAAATTTGTAAAGGGAAGAAGGGTATCCTGAAATGTCAAAACCCTTTTTTAGGCTTGGTATAGAGACAAGGTCACCAATGATGGTGACCTAATCTTCTTGGTACTTTTAGAAGTCTGAAGGTCTAATTATGTGCATGCCCACTTGCACTTTCCTTTTTTGTAGATGCTTGTGTCTAAATCTCCAGAAAACGGTCTACAAGTTATCATTTTGCTCCACCTAGGGTTTGATGACTTGAGTTGACTTGAATGGAATGATTTTACCCTTTTCAACACTTTATTCCTTGTCAAATTTTTATGTACAACCTACAAAACACATGCAAACACAAAGAAAATGTTAGGGTTAGAGATTAGGGGTTTGCCTTAGTCAAACCCCATTGATGGTAATCAAACCCAAATGAGATAAAATAAAAGGAAATATGATTGAATGATTAACCAATTTAAACACTCACCAAACCTTGAGTTGTTGAAGTCTACAACGTGCAAGAACTAGCTCCAATGGAGGTTGCTTGAGATGCCTTGTTCTTGATTGCTTGCTTGAGAAGCTTGAGTGGATTAGTGCTTGTGAAGATGAAAAATTATCTTAGGGGGAGGGGAAATGAAGGTGAAAACCATTATTTATACAATATATGCCTAATTTCTCAAAAATGTCACATGATAGGCTGACACTAGGGTTTTGGAGGAAAATTCTTGTTCATTTTTTTGATTTAATTTAGAATTTTATGTCAAAAGGGACTAGGTCTCCCAGGGTGGTGACCTAGTCCACTTGGAAAAATTCAAGTGGTGGTTGGGAATAAAAAGGTGTTTAATGAGGTTTATCTTTGTTGCCTCCTAGAACACACTTAATTTGGGCCTAAAAGTACATTAAGGGACTAATTTATCATTAAAAAGGGTCGAATTAGCGATAAGTGTCGGAAAGTGCAAAAATACACTACAACACTTTGTCATAAGGCTTGCAAAGGGGTAAAATGGGGTTATTTAGGTGAATTGCGTTGAAAGAGTCTTAGAAATGTGGCAAGATGTATTACAACACCTTTGTAAAATTTTGTTGGATTGTTGTTCATTTGCAAGCATTCAAGACTAGAACAAGCAAAATGAGGCCAAAATCCAAGGGAAAAGGCCAAAATGAGTGATAAAGTGTCAAAGGCTAAACTTTTTTTCAACACATTTAACACCAACTTTAGTTAGAGGATGAACTTGCTTCAAACTCACACTAAAGTAGTTGAATCATGCATGTCGATTAGGATCCAAAGTATTCATGCTAGTAAGGTGAGATGACTATGACCGAGAGGGATGATCAAGCTAAAAGGATCAAGATCCCATGGAAAACTAAACATAAGTATAAAATATCAGATAAGGAGTGATGTGAAAGAGTGAAGAGAGAGAAAAACTCAGATCAAACTTTGACCCTTTTTCCAACTAGTTGTGGATCATATCTAGGATTTTTGTCTGAAATTAAAGGGTTTACTCACTCTAGGCTGATGAGACTTTTGGTTGTCTGCTAGGTGAGAATTTTGAAAAGTGGTGAGATACATACAAACGGTTGGTATGCACTCACACGCACAAAGGTGGCTATGGGGAAAGTCATGCTTCTAGCTGGGCTTCCTGCTCAACCATACCGAAGATATACCTCCTGATAACTTTGATAAGGCACCACAAAATAAAAGGGTATGTTTCATGAGACAATTAAAGCCTTGGATGCTTAAAACTCATGAAAAAGTGCAAGATGGCACCATAGTCATGAAAATTTTGTTATGCAAGGTGGCCATGTATGCACCATGCAAAAATGCAACATGTAAAAATGCAAAAGAATAAAATGGAAAAGAGGTGTTTGAAGGACTCTTATTTAGTTCATGTGAGGTCTTTAACTTAGGCAACATTGTGTCTAATGTCTCCAAGGGAGGACCAATCAAAGGATACAAGATTCACAACTTAGGGGATGCAGTGTGTCGCATTAGGCCACTAAGAGGAATTTAATATGCTAAGATAGGGCACACTTATGCAGGACATTACACCTAATGTCATCCACAAAGTGAGAAACACATCATATGAAGTGATAAGGCTGCACTAGGAACTGAGGACAATAAAAAGAAAATACAAATGAAAAAATAAATAATGTCAATGTATGCCCCCACTTTAAAGGAATTGCTACACACCATTTTTGAGAAATTTCTCTAAAGTAAAGAAAGGAAAAATGAAAAAAGAAAGAAAAGGACATAGGAGCCTACTTGGAAAGCCCTATTTCAAGTGATAGGTGCCCAAGAAATGTTGCATCATGTAGAGACAAATAAAAAAAAAAGGAAAAGGGGGCTGTCCCCAAAATGAAAAACCATAAACACATAAGGGATCTATGGATTTGGGGTCAGTATGTTCGTTGGTGCAATATTTATTCTGAGAGCTTGAAATTGTCGTCATCTCCCCAAATACATAAAACTAGAAGAAGAGCACAAAGAGAATGAAATAAAATGAAAAGAAAGAGTCATTGTGGGTAAACATGGAAGAGACATAGGTTGTCTCGACACTTTGCATCATCTCGAAAAGGACAAGAAAAGAAAAAAGACAAGGAAAAAGAGCCATGTTTTTGAGTCAACATGATGGAGACATTGTGGTCTCAATGCCTTGCATCATCATTAAATGGAAGGTAAAAAGAACAAAATAAAAGGAAAATAAGTTTATTTGGGTCAACATGAACGAGACATTTCGCTCTCAATTCCTTGCATCATCCTCAAATAGAAGGAAAAAGAGAAAAGGAAATAGGAGAGGGGTCCATTTGGGTCAACATGGAGACATTGTGGCCTCAATGCCTTACATCATCCCTAAATGGAAGGAACAAAGAACAAAGCAAAAAGGAGAGGGGTCAATTTGGGTCAACATGAAGGAGACATTGTAGTCTCAATGCCTTACATCATCCCCAAATGGAAGGAAAAAAGAACAAAGGAAATATGAGAGGGGTCCATTTGGGTCAACATGAAGGAGACATTATGGTCTCAATTCCTTGCATCATCCCCAAATGGAAGGAAAAAATAACAAAGGAAAAAGGAGAGGGGTCCATTTGGGTCAACATGAAGGAGACATTGTGGTCTCAGTTCCTTGCATCATCCCCAAATGGAAGAGAAAAAGGAAAGAAAAAATAGAAATGAATGTACGACATATAGAAGAATGGAGATACATGTAGAACAATGTCACAAAGAGGGGGAACATCAAACATGAAAATATGCGGGACCCATGTCACACACAAGAAAACACAATACTAGTAAGGCAAGTGTAAGTCAAACATTAAGAAACTCATTCGCCTCCCAATCTTAGTGGGTATAAGTGGGAGGTGAACAATGAAGCTAAGGGAAAAGGAAAAATTCATTACTAGAACAAGGCTAACAACTACTTGCCCCCACTAAGTGTAAGGCAAGAGTGAGCTGAGATAGGTGATGGGGAAAAAGCATGTAATAGTGAGAAGGGAATGTTCTACAAATATTACATGAAAAGGTGCATGGGAGTAGTTTATGGTTTAAGGGGATATAAATTATCACCAATGAAGTGATACTTACTTAGTGTCTCTCACAAATGATGACATTCATTGCTTCTATGTTGAAGAACACAATGGTAAGCACAATGTGGTACATTAGCATCTTTAGGATAAATCACCAGCTGAATGCGAGGAGGTAATTTAATGAGTCCTTTATTTAGGAGGATTTTTAATCTCCACTCACATTCAGGAGGTGTATGTATAGGGAGTTTAAGAATTTGTATGGCCTCTTGAGTTTTCTAGATTCTCCAAATTCAAAAGAGGAGACTAGGGTAGGAGGTCCTGAGATGATCCTAGGATTGTCTTTGTTGTTGGTAGGAGGAGATGGGGGACATTCTTTAGGAAGGAGAACATCTAAATCAAGGGGGAATCAAATATCATGGTTACATCATCACGAAGCCTTAGATATTCTCTCAGAGGCCTACGGTCATGAGGATCTTGATAACCAATTCTCGTGATATATTCATCAAGTGATAGTTCATAAAATTTGTGTATTTCATGTTCATTCATTGTGTCACCACCTTGTTTTCTTAGAATGGTGAATCCTTTACCATAATTTTGTTTGATGATTAATTGGAGGATGGGTGGCCTAGATATGGTAAAATGGTTGAGTAGTGATGGGATTAGATGAACTGGGTTCACCTTGTATAGTGAACTTAGGTTAATTGTTTATTTCAGGATGGAGGTAAGCAAATGTATCTAGGGAGGACATGTTGGGAAATGGGGGTTTTTGCATGGATGGGTAAAAGGATGCATTTTCTTCAAGATGCTTTAGGCATTTACTAAGGAATTGATTCATGCTAGCATCCTCATCACCAATGATACCAATTTCCTAAGGAGGATACTCATTTGGAGTTGATTAAGAAGGAGTAGGTTCAAGGTCATTAGGATCAATGGAAAAAGTGCATCTTGACATATCCATGAGGGATTTGAAAGACATCCAAAACTTTTTGATAGATAGAGCCATAGTGTAAGCAAACTAATGACAAGAAATTGACTAAAATAACAAATTTGGAAACAAAAACAAAAATAAAATTGTAGAAAGAAGAAATGCAGACAATATGATAAAAGTGATAGAAAGTACTATGCAAAATATGCAGGAGGACTAGGTCACCCAGTGTGGCGACCTAGTCCCAACAGTGATTTTTTTGACAATTTTAAAAAGTTTTGTATGCTTTGTCTGATTTTTATGCTTTTTAAGTGCAGGCACATAATGAAAATGAAGATTGTTTTGTACTTTTTCAGTTAGAATACAATGCAAAGTGCAATCTATCATGAATTTTTTTCACTAATTCATTTTTTTACAAACCCTGGGATGCAAACAGTGCAAAATCTTAAAGCAATGCAAGCTTAATCCTAAGATGAAATGAAAAAGTTAGAAGATTAACAAATGATTTGTAGTTGGGTTCACCAAAATGAACCATCAAAAATATTAATGCTAACAAGGGAAAGATCATTCCCCTTTACTAGGCCATTAGGGTTTTTCACCTACGAGCACTTGGTTTAGAAATGACACTCTTTCACCTTGGTGATAGGATTTTTGGTGAATGCATTGAAAGGGTATGGCTGAATAGGGTTGTGTTGTGTGTGAGGATTTTGGTTGAATGCTAAAATGAAATTAAACTAATCTGACTAAAGAATGTAAATCAAAGTAAATGTAAACTCTATGCAAACTAAAATAAATGATCTAAATGCATGCAATCTGAAAGGAAATTAGATAATGCAGAGACGTTGTACCTGGGAAATGATAATTGTAGAAGAGGAGCCCTGGAATGTTTTGAAATCTGCCTAAAATTTGCTAAGTGACACTTATGCCAGAATGGGTGACCTAGTCCTTCTATAGGGAAATTCTGCCATATTGGGTTTCGGGAAAAAGGGTATCCAAAAATTAAAAAACCCCCTTTCAGGCCTGGTACAGGGACAAGGTCACTAATGATGGTGACCTAATCCTCTTGGTACTTTTAGAAGTCTGAAGGTCTAGTTCTGTGCATGCCCACTTGCACTTTCCTTTTTTGTAGATGCTTGTGTCTAAATCTCCAGAAAACGGTCTGCAAGTTATCATTTTGCTCCACCTAGGGTTTGATGACTTGAGTTGACTTGAATGGAATGATTGTACCCTTTTCAACAATTTATTCCTTGTCAAATCTGCATACAACCTACAAAAAGCATGCAAAGACAAAGAATATGTTAGGGTTAGAGATTAGGGGTTTGCCTTAGTCAAACCCCATTGATGGTAATCAAACCCAAATGAGATGAAATAAAAGGAAAGATGGTTGAATGATGAACCAATGTAAACACTCACCAAACCTTTAGTTGTTGAAGTGTGCAAGATGCAAGAATCAACTCCAATGGAGTTTTCTTGAGATGCCTTGTGCTTGATTTCTTTCTTGAGAAGCTTGACTACAAGAGTACTTTTGAAGATCAAAAATGATCTTAGGGGGGGAATGAAGGTGAAAACCTTTATTTATACAAGATATGCCCTAATTTCTTGAAAATGTCACATGATAGGCCAACACTAGTGTTTTGGATGAAAATTCATGTAAGTTTTTTAATTTAATTTTGAATTTTATGTCAAAAGGGACTAGGATGCCCAAGGTGGTGATCTAGTTCACTTGGACAAATTCAAGTGGTGGTCAGGAATAAAAAGGTGTTTAATAATGTTTATGAGGCTTGCTTCCCGAAACACACTTAATTCGGGCCTAAAAGTACTTAAGGGACTAGTTTATCACTAAAAAGGGTTGAATTAGTGATGATAAGCCTAAGAAAGTGTGAAAATACATTACAACACTTCACAACACTTTGGCATAAGGCTAAGTGGAAAGGGGTAAAAAGGGGTTATTTAGGTGAATTTTGTTGAAAGGGTCTTAGAAAAGTGGGAAGATGTATTACAACACTTCACAACACCTTTGTAAGACGCTATTGGATTGTTATTGATTTGCAAGCATTCAAAACTAAACCAAGGCAAAACAAGGCCAAAATCTAAGGGAAAAGGCCAAAATGGGTGAAAAAGTGTCAAAGGCTACACTTTTTGGTGACCCACAACCTTGTAACTTAGTCTTCAGAGATCCTTAAAGCTCCAAGACACCTAGATCTACAATTACACATGTAGAGAGAGGAAAAAAAAATTATTTGTTAGGAAATAGGGGTTTTCCTTGGTCAAACCTTGTTTAGGTAATTAAACCTTGCGATCAAACAATGAAATATGAACATGAAACATGAAATATGAAACATAAAAAATGATATCTTGAATGATTTCGTGAGATGTAAATCAAAAATCTAACGTGAAGTGGAAATGTGGAATGTAGATCTTGATCTTAAAATAATTCTTGCAAATGGATCTTCAATGCTACATCACAACAATTGCGCAACAACATGCTTGATGGCTTATGATCTTGATATGATAATGGATCTTGAATTTCTGCAATAAATGATGAAATGTTTTTCCCTTGAATGCCTTAGAAATGGTCTTGTAATCTCTCTTGATGCTCTTGTGAAGTCTTGGAATGCTTAACTCTTGATGTATTTTGTTCATATCATGAAGGCTTGGTTGACATAATGATTTGATACCCTTTTTATATAGACAATCCATCCAAATTACCATTTATTAGATCCCAGAGGTCGACATGCATGAAATTTGAACTTAAAACCTTGATTTTCTGCTCAAAACCCAAGGTGGTGTATGGGTCCCACCAAGCTTTTTTAGATGGAGGAAATGCAAGGGAGTTGGAAAATTAAGTGATTATGTCAAGATCTCAATTAAAATAAGCCTCAAGATGCATAATATAGGGTCTTAGGGCATGTAAATGATAATATGACGGTCATAAATGTAAGATGGCCCAAAAATCCATGTGAAAGTGTAAATAAATATACTTCACAAAATTCAATTAAAGAAAAATTAGGTAAATTTAGCTTTAAAATCCCTAAATCTAATGTGAATATGAAAAACACATTACAACACTAGATCAAGGCAATATTAGGTCCATTTTTATAAACCATTCCCAAATTAAGTGAGGAAATATAGAGGGCTAATTTTTCCATTGTTACAAGTGTAAAATATATTGAATTTGAAGATACTAGTGGGTGATCCCACAATACTGGTTTACAATTTTTTGCCAAACTGGACACTGAACTAATTTTTTCTAACCAAATCTTCAATTTCGAGCACTTATAGCAGCTAAACTATGAGGAATTTGAAGATTATGCAAACTAGTGATTTGCGACATTTTGTTTGTAGATTTTAAATATATTTTTTTCAATTTTTTTGGAATCAAATTTTACTTCTTTTTCCATCTCCTTCGAAAACTAGTTTTTTTTCAGTAAACACAATTTTTAAGCAATGATGCTCATCGTATACAACATAAATTGTTTTCCATGATGGATAAAACTATATTTTTTTTTAATTTAGATTTTTAACTATGATATCTAGCACTTTCATTTGGTTTCATAGTGCTTTATTGAATACTTTTTCCTTAATCAAGTTTCGAATTCAAAACAATTACAATTCAGACATAGGTAGAATGTATACAGCATAAATTTTTTTGTTGGATCAAGGATTCCAATATCTAGTTCACTGATATTTTTCAAAATTTATTTTTGATAATCTACTATTTTTACATTTTTAGAACAAAGAGCTTGATTTTTGGTGAAAAACTAGCATTCACAAGAAATAAAAAATAAATATAATAATTAAATTAAATTTATTTAAAATTATACTTTTTGGGACGCTTATAATAAGGAATACATACTTAAAAAAACTATATTTTAATTGAATTCATTTGATCCCCCAAAAGGTAAATCATTTTTTTTTTTTTATCAACATTTTGATAGGTGTAAAGGAGACTTTGTTATAGCTATGGTTTAATACTAGCAGGTTTCTAACCAAGGGGGTATAGACACATAAAAATGACCTAGGCCCACAAGCTCTATTTTTAAATCTTTTTCTTCCTAGCATAATTAAGACATTTTAATTATTTCCTTGACTCACTTTCAACTATTAATTAAATAATTCATAATTATTTAATTAATTCATGTCTGTTCATTCTTCATGATTATTAAATAAATAAATTTTAATTATTTATTTAATGTGTCACTAATTGTCTAATGTCTTCCTATAATTAAATAAATTTCTTAATTTATTTAATTATTTTTGTCCATTATGTCTTCCTGATTATTAAATAAATAATTTTATTTATTTATTTAATTATGTCACCAATTAAGTCCACTTCTTTCTAAAATTAAATAAATTCTTATCTATTTAATCTTTGTCCACTTTCCACTATAATTAAATAATCATGTTTAATTATTTAATTATTCAGTAGCCTATTCTCTCCTAAATTAAATAAATTTTATTCATTTAATTTGGTCCACTCTCCTGAATTTTTAATTAAATCATGATATTTAATTTAAAAGGTTCCCTTTGTCACATTCTTCTATAATTAAATAATATCTTTATTATTTAATTTCGACCTAAATTAAATAACTTTTCATGTGCTCATTTTCAATAAAATTTATTTATTTAAAATAAGTCTCACCACCTAAATTAAATAATTTTATTATTTAATTTCTCCTCTTTTACTGTGCTCATTTTAAATAAAATTTATTTATTTAAAATAAGTCCTACTTTCTAATTTCTCTCTTTTAGTAAATAATTTAAATTAAAATTATTTACCGTCACATGACCCCACCGCTTTTGAATTAAAATTAATTTAAAATTCAAAAGGTCAACATCACCTCTTGAATCAAATAATTTTAAATTATTATTAGATTCTCTAGTAACTTCGTTTTGTGTGCCCATAATCTCTTGTCACATGCATTGTCAACCATTGATTTGATTTTCTAAAAATCAATCTTGTCCATTTATTTCGAATCTGACCAAATGTTGCCCTAACCCTAATTGTGGGTTTTCATATTGAATCTCGTCCATTGATTCTAGGACACTTGTTGACTTTTAATCTTGGCCATTCACACAAAATTGCATTTTCTATAAAATGGCAATTTTGGTCTCATTTTGGGACATCTTGCAATCTCATATCTTGCAACCTGGTATCTTGCAACCTCATATCTTACAGCTTCATGTTCTTGCAATTTCATACTCTTGCATGTTTCATCATTTGTCATAGGCATATTTAGATTTCATTTGACATAGTTTAGAAATTTTTAGATGCTTACTAGTTGTAGTAGGGAATAGTATTGCATATAGTCATTCAAAATCCTTCAACATTTCTTAGGGATTTTCATTTCCATTGGCTTGCTCTTCATCAATCTGAGGGAAACAACATATTTCAGCAAGTTTAGAAGGTTTAATGGAGGTCAGTCATGGAGGATGAAGACATCTGGTGAGATTCTTTCATCTATTCCTTTGCACATCATTATTGCTTTGGGTTTTTATGTTTTGTATGTGATATTGCTAAGCCTAGGAAAAAACCCATTGTTACATTAGTGAACCTGACATTGTCTTTTAACATGTTTTTGCAGGTTATGGTACAAACTTTTCATAGTTTTTTTTTTTTTAGGTTAGGGTACGGATTTTTGGTCATTTTTTTGTAGGTTGCAAGTGTACGGAACAACGCATATGCCATTTTCTGCAAGGCAAGTGATATCCCAAGCCACATCTTCCTTCACAAGAGACACATCTACTCTATCAAACTGTATTCACTTCCCCAAATGACACATTTGCATCGTCGAGTCGCATCTGACAACCAGGAAGCCGTATTTGATCTAATCATTCACATTCGGCTATCCAAACAACACATCTACCTTCTTGAGCCGCATTCTCTCTGTAACGACACATTTGTAGGGTAAATTTTTTTTCCCTTTTTTAAATTTTCTACTTTTTTTTCTATTTGATAGCTTAGAGATTTCGGGTTACTAATTTTTTGTTTGCAACTTGTGGCAAGGAGTCTAACATTCATTTACTTGTTTTATTTCACAAATCTTAGACAAACTACAAATTTGCATTTTACATTCATGGGTTAAAATGAACATGCATGAATAATCATTGGATTAAAAAGAACACAATCTTGCATTATAACTCATTGGATTAAAATGAATTTAGATCTTTTCATAGAATTGGGTTAAAATGAACTCTTAGTTAGCTCACACTACAAATGGTTAAAATTAACCCCATGCCTTCTTTTTTTTCTTTCATGTTTGTCAACACATTTCAATTTGGGCTTAAAATGAACACCATGTGAGTGTGAGTTAGGATATTCATGTGGTCTCTCTTTATTTTTAAACAAGGATTGATTGAACTATGAATATTTTGGGTTTCTTTTGTTAGCCTTAGAAATTGGGCCTGCTTTGGTGGGAAAAAGTACTCAACCCAAAGCGACTCAAACCGACAACAAAGCTCTTTAGCCGAGCTACTCCTGACTGGTATACAAATGTGAATCCCAAGGGAAATCCTAGGATTACGAGTGCAAATATGTCATACGGACCAAGTAGTACTCCCCAAAAACCTGTTGAGCTTAACCTCTTCAGGCTGGAGTGCCTCCTTAATGGAGCTTAATCTTGTGCCCCATGTATGACCACTCGAACGGGTGCCTGAATTAAAACCCTTGTTTTAGAAAACCAAAAACCTTCTATTCTTTGGTGCAACAACAATCATTTCCAAGGAACCCGTACCTACGCAATTCTTAGTAGAATTGATCAATGTGCCATGGGAGTTTCATGGAGGTTGGAAGCTTGGTTGCCCTAAGAAGTGAGTGCACTACAAGGGGGAGCCTGTGGGGCCAAGATTTTGAATTCATTCGCTAAGGATATGCAGTTAGTGGGATCCAAAAGAATACTATCCTTGCAACCATAAGATTTTGTAAAATGACTTCTATGTGGTTGATTTTCATCTTTTTACAACAACATTTGCCAACTCTTTTGAGACAAATAAACATCAAACTTGCTAAAATCCAAAACAACATTGCCAACTAAAACAAGTCTTTGCAAATCGGAATAAATTTTTTTTTGAACTCATCTTCTACAACGCATTTTCCATCTTGAACCGCAACTGCTTAGTAGTGAGCCACATTCACTCTGCTAAGCCGCATTTTATCAAAACAGAGTTGCATTTGCTCTGGTGAGCTACATTCGCAATTTCTGGAAACTAAACCGCTATTTCTCAATGCATCTACTAAATTTAAGACTAGTCCAAAAATGCTTCTTGTGATGCAATCCCCCTATCAAGCCGTATTTGCTTAGATGCGAGCCGCATTCGCCAGTGTGAGCTACATTTGTTGTTGAGTTGTATTTGCTTCCCTGGTGAACTTTTTCCAAAATTGTGTACTGCAATGCAAACACCCAGTCAAGCTGCATTTTCTTAGATGCGAGCCACATTTGTAGTATGAGCCACATTTTCTGATGAGTCATATTTTCTTGCTTGGTGAAATTTTTCCAAAATTACGTACTACGACACAAACATCCTGTCAAGCCACATTTCCTTAGATGTGAGCAGCATTTTAAAGTATGAGCTGCATTTGTTGTTGAGCCGCATTTGCTTGCCTACTAAAACATTTCCAGAATTGATTCATGTGATGCAAACACCCTATCAAGCCTTATTTTCTTAAATTCAAGCCAATGTTTCCTATATGAACCGCATTTGCAATTGTTAGCCACATGTGCTTTGTCATGCCACATTTTCCAGATTTAATAAACATCTGCCCACTGTCAAAATTGAAGTCCAAACATGTCTTTTTCTAGATTTCATCAAGTCCTTTTTTTTTTTTGTCAAACCAGATATTGATTTGCTCAACTTCCCTCATCATGACATTATAGATGACATCCTTAGGATCACCATAGGTCTCCATTTTCATTTGACTAGTTGCATTGATTCTACCATCTCCTTAGACACTCATTTTGCAGATTTTAGGAATACACTCCTTACCATCTATTGTCAAACTTTACCTTCAAAAGTAGGTTATCATTGAATCCAATCACCCTTTTTCACTTAGTCAAATATTTTTGAGTTATTTCCCACTCAATAGTCTAGTGTGGAAACTTAACTTTGTCCTCTTTTAGTCCTTTTATGGTCCATTGATCTTTCAAACTTGAAGCACTGCTAATACTTTGTCTGGTCAAGTAGTCATCTCCTTAGATTTCTCAATAGTGAGTGCATCTTAGGCCCCTTTTAGTTTGCATACCATTAGTCTCCTCATTTCAGTGTCATGCCATTTGCATTCACAAACCTTTAGTCTCCTTTTAATCTCATTTTCATTTCATAGCATTCCTTATTCCCAAAAAACCCAAAAATATAGTGTCATATTTAGGTCATTATCCCTCATCATCCCAAAGTTGAGCAAAACTTTTTATGGTTGAAACTAGAATACAAAGAAGGAAAAAACTCATGAGTTAATTTGGTCAAGCCACCAATTTTCCCAATTTCACCAATGACATGAATCCATTCCCTAGTGACATGAACACTCTTTCTAATGACATGGGAAATTCTATGATCAATAATGTTAGTGAGATATCCATTCCACGCAATCCCTTTTAACAATTTTTCTGTAGAGACCAAAATGGGGAATTCTATGAAGAAGACATACAAGCTACTGCCCAAAACCCAGAGGTGGCCTCTTTTGTGGAAGAATTGGTCCTAAATGACTCAACCAAATATTTAGCCATGCTCCTTGACCAAGGGGCTTGGTTACCAAAAGGATTTGACATCAACACTATTAGAGCAACATCTCCTAATCGCCAATCACACAATCCTTCCATGGGAGCCTCTTCACAAAGCTCCATTAACACCATTAATGCTACCTCCCTTGGTCATGCTGCCACCATAGCTAATGCAACCACCACAACTAATGTAGCCACCACAACCAGCACAACATCTATTTTGGGATCATCTACCCAAACCAACACCACATCATAATCCATCCCCCAACAAACACCCACTATCCCTTCACAAAAATTTGGATCAAAAATCGGTGCAATCACCTCAAACCTCTTTGGAACTTCATCTAGTTCCACGGGTACATCAAAAAACCTATTAGTAGGCTCCTCAAATACTATGGGAACTAACTCATTGAATCCTCTTGGAAGAAATAAAAGAGAGTTATCATTCAAGGCACCCAACCTAATTACTCATAGGTTAATACCAAGATTCCCTTGAGGCAAAACACCAAAATTCCTCATGGCCATAATTTCTTATTTGGGAAAGGAAATCAAGGAAGCCAATTTTTTAGTCCATTTGGACATCAACATACTCAAAATCAACCAGGCCCACAAATTCAATCCAAAATGGTGGGATCTCAAATTCCCACGTATGCTACTCAAGTACATACAAAACAACATACCCCCAATCAACACACTCATTCCCAACAACCGCAAATCAAAACACTCACTTTGGTCGCCAACAACACATCCAAAACCAACACATCTCATCACAACAAGTGGGAAACCAATCCATACCTCTCACCAACATGTGTGACGCTACCTATATACACCTAAAAATGGTCTGGAGCATCCGATTAATTAAATACAAATTATTTGATTAATTATCCTAATTTCCTCTACTATTGAATAAATAGAAATATTTGTTTATATAGTTCAATTCTAAATTCATCTTAATTAAATAAACAAAATTAAATACTTTGTTCAATTTAATTATCATTTCCCTATTTCCAATATATTACATCGATTCTAAATTAATTAAATAAAGAACAAACACTTTATTGATTAATTACCATTATTCTTCTGTTTAATTTAATAAACTACTATCCTATAGTTCATTTTATTGAATTATTTATCCCTCTTTTGCTAAATTTAAATAAATCAAAATATTTGAATTGTTGCACAAAGAATATTCCATCTATATTCTCTCAAAAATGAATTAGATATCCTATGTCTAAACCATGTCTAAAATATGTCAAAATTAACTGATTGAAACTTCACGGGAAGTTTTGGAGACAAATTGGAGACAAATTTGGAATTTGATCTCTCAATCCTCTTCAATGAATCTTTCCTCTTCTCTTGCCTGGTGTTCTCATGGGTAGAGACAATCTCCGTCTTTCTCTCAATCTCCTTCATCTCTCACCATTCAATTCTCCAAATTGAATCCAATCCCCTCAAAGCTTTTCCCTGTGCATTTCTACAATTAGGAAATCTATAAATAAAGCCTCATTGAACCAAGAAAGAGATCCAGATAATCTATTTTGTGCGCTCTTACTCTACAGGAATCCAGACATCAAGCATTAAGACATCAAGCATCAAGCATCAAAGATTCAAGCTTTCAACCATGGTTGCCTCATGTAGCCACAATTATCTATTTCACATCAATATCATACTAGTTTAATCATTTAGTATTGCATTAGCATCATCTCATTCTTTGAATAGACATTTTAACAATCATAGTGCACTCACGATCTATGAGCAATCTTGATTTAATAAATCTTTGCAAATAGAGAGCAATAGGACGCTTTCAATTGATTACTGTTTTGAATTGGTTCAATTTGTTTAATCATTTATGTAATGTCATATTAAGAAGTGTTTTAACCTTGTTTACTTATTTCACACTTACAGTTTGGTGCCCACCATGGGGCATTAACCCCAATTTTATAAAAATTATCAATTTTTTGGAAAGTGTCACGCAGGTTCTCGGTGTTTTTTTCTTGTAGCGCTTCCTTTAAAAATTTTAGCGATTCCGGTTGCTATTTCAGTGCTTTCGGTTTTAGCATTTCTAGTCACTATTTTAGCGTATCGGGTAATTTAACGCTTCTAGGGAAAACTTTAGTGCTTTGGGGTCCTGTTTCGGTGGTTTTGGGTTTTAGCGCATCAGGTAACTATTTCTATGCTTCGGTACAATATTCCAGCGCTTTCTTAAAATTAGTCTGGATCCAACACATCTGCGGCCAAATTTTTTTTTTTCACAGTTGGATTAAAATTGATCAATCTAGGATAGTCACTTTCCAGTTTTCTAAAAATTGATCAATCTAGGATAGTCACTTCAAAGTTCTAAAAATTGATCAATCTAGGATAGTCACTTCAAAGTTCTAAAAATTGATCAATCTATGATTGTCACTTCAAAGTTCTTAAAAATATATCAATCCTAGGATAGTCACTTTCTTGTTTTTCTTAAAGCAAATCTACCAATCCTAGGATAGTCATCACATTCTTACAGTAGAAGTTTAAAAAGAACCTCATGATTTCTGTGAAGCAACACCTTCACATAGATTAGAAAATCTTCTTTTGGGCTTTAAAACAAAACAATCTTATATGCTTTGTTTGTGGTGATTAGGCTTATGCTCTCCCCTTAACTTGGTGACCAAAGTGCTAGAGTCATTTTTACTTTATGTTATTTATGCTTTATTAACTCCTTCAGCAAACCTATCGTAGTGGGAAAAAGTACTCACCCTACGGGAATGACCTAAGTGGGAACAACCAAAGCCAGGTTTTCCAACCCACTATAATAAAAATGCAAGTTGTTGATGAAAGTCTAACTTGACGATAGTGAGCAAGATAACCATCCCAAAAATCTTTGTTCTAAAGATTGGGAGGTCTCCTAAGGGATTTTATCTATTTGCCACACCGAACGGAACCCTTTCTAAGAACCATAGAATATTATCTCGCCGAGTCAGTATCCATACATTGTCATACTCACGGTGCAAGGGGAGGGAAGAATCTACCCCCAAGACACTCACCATATAATTACCAAGGATGTTTGCTCAAGGGATTCGGTATCCACTTCCGTCACTTTGAGTATACGCCTGGCAATGACAAAAACATGGGCACCCTCTAGGGGGTGACACTGCTATTTGAGTCAACGTAATTCAAGATGTGGACTGTGAGTATAATGATGACCTACTTGTCCTTAAGTGTGAGTCTGTTTGATTTGTCTACAATTGTCAAAACAACCCATCAAAATCAATAAAGATCATTCGTGGTTTTTGAACATACATGATCTATTCAGTTTAAAACATTTATTCAAAATTGCTTGTCATGTTTTCACAAATTCATCTAAATCAAATTAAAGATCATCCTAACAATGTCATGTCAAAACAAATCAGAAAATCCATGCTGCGAAAGTGGAAGTCCACCATGTTTGTCAAGAGAAAAATCAAAATCACAAAACCCAAGAAACCTAATGGTTATAGAAATAGCTTAAGGAGAAATCATTTTCTGTATCAAAATCCGAAACTCTTTTTACAACATAGAACATTCATCCACAAATATCACGATTTTGCTAGGGGTCACACATTAGATTACGCAGTAGAACCACTCTACTCACGAGCCTTCTTCCAGAGAAGAGCTCTCACACAATTCCACAACCGTAGCCAACGAATTCATCCTTCTTATCTTCCACAATCTTTGATATAGTATGCCACAAGGCTAGATCAGATTTTATAATAGAGTCTTGAAAAGTCTTGTTTTTAGCATTCTGGAAAACTTGTTTTAGCGCTTCGGGTCATTGTTCTAGTGCTTTCGTGAAACAATGCTTTCAGGAACTATTTTAGCACTTACAGTCTTTATTTCAGTGCTTTTTGTCAAGTAGCGCTTCTATCATTTTTTCCAATGCCTTCGGGTATTGTTTCAGCGCTTCTGTCAAGCAGTGCTTTCATCAAATTTTCCAACTCTTTCGAGCTCTGTTTCAGTGCTTTTGTCAAATTAGCACTTCCGTCAACTATTTCAGCGCTTTGGGACTCTGTTCTAGCGCTTCTATGAAACAACGACTCTATCCTCTATTTTAGCGCTTTCAAAATAGAGAGTTCAAAATCTTACCATTCGGTCTGTTAGTCATTTATTCACTGTCTTCACCAGAACACAATTTTCTTTTTCATCAGAATCACTATCTAAAATACCAAAATTAGAAAGGTCTATACAAATTTCCATCTTTATCAACTGAAACAAGATCTTGCAAAACACAAGTGTCAAAATCAAATACACAATCAATTCCTACACTGAAGTTTCATTATCAGGATAATATCATCCTTCATCACGAAACCAAGTATAGTAATCAAACTTTTAGCATTGTCTCATCAATAATATCAGTCATCTGATTCGACTTTGTTTAAAAGTTTACATTGACACTATCCAGTATAGAAGATCAACATTTCAGAAGAAAGGGGCAAAAATTTGTATGCCAATCTTCACTAGGTACCAAAAATAGCGACTCTTAGAAGAAGAACTTAGACAATCACAAGAAATGGTGGAAGAAAACCCTTGGAACAATCTGAACCGAAATGATAAAAATGAAATAACTGTAGAGGATATTGAAATAGCTCAACAAGATCCCAAATTCCATAAGTTTATGGAAAAGATTTTGGAACAAGACATGGAAAAATACCTTTTGATGTTAGCTGAATCAGGAGCTAAACTTCCAAAGGATTTTGATGTAAACCATTTGAAGGAAACACCTGGAATGAATGAGACTGAGATATTACAACCTATGCAAACAATAGATCTAGTTGTTGTTTTAACATCACAAATGCAAATGTTACAACAACAAATACAAGATATAATGAAAGGGACAACCAAGAGATATGTGATACAGGACATTTGTCCTTATCCTTTCGATGCAACGGTCGGTTTGATACCTTTTCCTAGACATTGTGAGATCCCAAAATATGATAAGTATAATGGAATAATGGATCCCATAGATCATATCAGAGAATTTAAAACAATGAGTCTTGATTTTTCCCAAGAGGAAACATACTTAATGAGACTATTCCCTAGGAGTTTGGGAGGATCATGCATGGAGTGGTTTTCGAAATTAAAAATTGGTATCATAACTTTTGAGGAACTAGTCAACAAATTTATCTCTCAATACTCCTTCAACATCCAACATGATGTTACAATCAAGGATCTTTACAATCTAAAACAAAACAAAGGAGAAACGTTCTTGTCTTTTCTTCAAAGATGGCGATGCTTGTTCGCTAGATATCCTAGATCCATTCCTAAAGACGAAATGATGGAGTTGTTCATTGAAAACTTAAATGAAGAAATGAGTTATAGACTCGAACTTCAATGTCCTCCCACATTTGAAAAATTTATAGAAAATGGTCTTAAAATCGAAGAGGCGTTAGTCAAAAGGGGAGTTATCAAGAATTTCAATGATAAAACAAACAACACAAATAACTCCTCAAATCAATACTCAAGTGGTGAGAAGCCAAAATTTTGGCAAAAGAATCGAAACACAATGACAAATGAGACAAAAAATGATTCTGAAAATGTCAAATCAGTCTTCAACTTGACCGCATCTACATCAAATAACCACAACAATGATCAAATTTTCAAGTCTAATATCATACAAAACAATGAGATCACAAAAACATAGTCGTATCAAAAACCATCAAATTGGCAAAGGTTCACACCTTTGGGCCAAACAATGGAATCAACAATGAAAGAATTAGTTACCAGAGGCCTTCTCAATGCATGGGAAGCCAGAAACTGGGATCCAAAAGTCAAACCGTCATGGTGGAATGACGCGGATTACTGCAAATTTCATAATAACAAGGGTGACAAAACCAACGACTATATGGAGTTGAAACACGCGGTACAAGATTTGATTGAAAACAACAAAGTGTATGTGGAAGGACCTCAACATAACAATGATCATTCGGCCTTCAAAGATCCTTTGCCAAATTATGACAAAGGTGCATCATCCTCAAACAACAAAGGAAAGAACGTCAATCATATCTACGACACAACAATCCTTTGTTTATTTGAAGTCAAACATGATCATATAGTTGGTCATAACATTGATGAGAGAAAAACCAACAACATTATATCTTTGGGTTTGCTCCCAAGTGTGCAAAACTCTAAAACTCAAATCAATGTCTTAAAAATCAGATAAAATCAAGAACATCAACCAGCCAATGTGATAACTAGGAGGCAATCTAAGGTGGTGTTAAGGGGAGTTGGCTCCACACATGCGGTTCCACCTCCATCTCATTATAATCTTATCGATCAAATGCAAAACATCCCTTGACAAAATCAAGAACCTCAGCCCGCAAACATCATGACTAGGAGGCAAGCCAAGGTAGTGTTAAAAGGAGTTGGATCTCAACATGCGGTTTTGTCTCAATCTCATTATAATATTGTCGATCAATTACAAAACATCCCTACACAAATATCGATACTGGAACTCCTTAAATTGTCGCCATCACATAAAGAAGTTCTTGAACAAGCTTTATTTGCCACCATAGTACCAAAGAATTTGGATGTATGTCAATTCCAAGCTATGGTGGGACATCTGACTACCCCGCATTGTTTGTCATTCTCCAAACAAGATGACATATCATTAAATCATCCTCATAATACTGCACTACATATCGAAGTATTAATCCATAATCATCGTGTCAAGAGAGTTTTAATAGATGGGGGAGTTGGTCTAAACATTTGCACTCTCAAGTTAATCCCTGCATTAGGATATTCCGACGACGCTATTGATGCTTGGAGGAAAATGACCATCAAAGCATATGATGAGGAAGAGAGATCATCCAAAGGTTTAATTGTCTTTCCCATTCAAGTGGGACCCATGATGAAACATATAGCATGTCAAGTGTTGGAGAGAGAGTTGACATACAACATACTCTTAGGGTGACCATGGATCCATGAGATGCAGGCTGTACCTTCACCATATCATCAATGCCTAAAGTTTCTAGTAAATGAACAGGAGGTAATAATAGCTACTGATTATAATCATCCACAACATTGTGACACATTGAGGAACTCTCAAGATACCTTTGTGCCTCACAACAAGGAAGCTTGTAGTTCAAAATTATCCATCAAAGAAAAACATTCGAGTATCAACACAAAGTGGGTGGAAAAGAAAGGTAAAGAAAAAGAAACAAGTCATGTTGAAACTCACTCAACAAACAATTTGGATCCACAAACTTCTCCATCAGAAAAATTTCTAAAGCAAGTTTAGTTGACAGATAAAGGGATGGGATAGTATTCAATGGAGAAATCGCTTAACATTACATAGTTAATGCCATCTCCTAAGACATATGGTAAACCATCAATGATCAAACCTCCAACATCTTTTCCTAGCACAATTCTTCAAGAAACATTTGTGAAATCAGGAACCATAGCAGAAGAAATGGATGACAAAGCAATCCTAGATTGGCTATACAAGGATGAAGAACCATCAACATCAGAGATCGGTATCAAAAATGTTAACATCAACACAGAAAAGTATGGAAAAGGAAAGGCTATTCTTGAAAAGATGGGTTATGAAGGAAAAGGACCTATGGGATTAAGAAAGGAGGGAATCATAGAACCTATCACACCTCTCACTCTCCACACAAATGAGAAGCCAGGACTAGGATACACTAAAGAAGAGAAGCAGGAGCTAAAAAAGATGGTTGTAGAAAATATCCTTCACTTTAGAGATGGTTCTGAAACAGACTCAAATGAATATGAGTGGGCATTACCTTTTGATCTATTGTTCATTGATATTGCAATTGATGTGATTCAAAAATATGCACCCGCATGTGAGGAGGGACAAGGCTCTAGGTCTGGACCATTCGTAGAAGGATCATTAAATATCGATGACTCTAGTGAGGAAGAACAAAATTTGAGTGATTTAGATGATTCTAAAGAAGGTACCATCATTGACCTTGATATCCTTGATACTAACTATGATGATGTCACTATCCTAACTCTCACTTCCATTGACCTGAATCAATCTGATGACCCCATGCCATTAATACATCCAGAACTCATTGACTAGGAATCTATCGAACCTTTAACTATAAAACAATTTTCCAACTATGAGGCCATTGTTAATTACCTATGTCATGCAGAACCTAGTACAAGTCCTATCTATCAAAATCATAACAACACAACTCGGTAGGAGGGTGTCAAATCTTCCAGTTGCAAAATTGAAAACAGGGAAAATAGATCTAATGGTGAAAACCATTCTATGGCAGTATTAGATCTGGAAAAAGACAAAATAAAGAATGCATCCAATGATGAAAACCTTTCTGAGGCACCAAAGGATGGGAGATTTGACACCCTTCCAGAACATTATCATGAGTGATCATCAGTTCTGGTGGAACCAACGCAATCTGTGGACATCGACACTAAGGAGAAAGCAAAAATTCTACATCTGGCAGAATCCATGACGAATCAGGAAAGACTAGACTTCATCAATTTCTTTAAACAAAGAAGCATCAACTTCGCTTGGTCATATTCTGATATGCCAGGCCTAGATCCAAATCTTCTTATGCACCATTTGTCTTTGCCCACAGGAATCAAGCCTGTCAAGCAAAAATTAAGAAAAATGCATCCTCATGTTGCATTAATGGTAAAGACTGAGTTAAAGAAATTGTTGGACGTTGGGTTTGTAAGGTCAATAGACTATGTTGAATGGATATCCAACATAGTACCTATTTCAAAGCTAGATAACAGCAACAAAATCTGCATGGATTCTAGGGACCTAAATAAAGCATGTTCGAAGGATGATTTTCCACTACCAAACATAGACACCATTGTGGACTTGATGGCAGCACATGCCATGTTATCAATCATGGATGGTTTCTTTGGCTACAATCAAATAAAAATAGCTCTAGAAGATCAGGAAAAGACTGCTTTTACATGTCCATGGGGGACCTTCTGCTGGAACGTCATGCCATTTGGTCTAAAGAACGCAGGCGCCACCTATCAAATAGCGATGCCAACTATATTTCATGATATGATGCATACCTTCATGGAGGACTATGTGGATGAAATTTTGGAAAAATCTAGTACAAGAGAAGGACACCTACATATATTGGACAGAATCTTCACATGACTGGAAAAATTCAATGTCAGGTTGAACCCCAAAAAGTGTGTCTTTGGGGTCACATCAGCAAAGCTATTAGGATACATTGTCTCAGGAAAAGGAATTGAGGTAGATCCAGCTAAAGTCAAAACAATCATGGACATGCCACCTCCTAAGAATATCAGTCAACTTCGATCATTATAGGGAAGGCTCCAATCGATCAGGAGGTTTATCTCTCAGCTAGCAGACATAAGTCATCCTTTCAACCATCTATTGCACAAAAATATAGTTTTCAAGTGGGATAGTGGGTGTGAAACAACATTCAATCAAATCAAAGAATATCTCATGTCACCACCCATTCTCATGCCACCAACGGAAGGAAGACCCTTGATATTATACATTGCAATGACAGATATCTCTTTGGGGGCACTATTAGCACAAGAGGACTATGAAGGAAAAGAGCATACGATCTACTACATCAGTAGAACATTAAATGGTCATGAAGTGAACTACACTTTCATAGAGAAGTCTTGCTTAGCAGTAGTATTCGCTACTCAATAGCTAAGACACTACATGCTAGCTCATACAATCTGACTAATAGAAAAAATTGATCCTTTGAAGTATCTACTAAGTAAAGCTGCCTTAACAGGTAGGCTGGAAAAATGGGTCATGCTCCTAAGTGAATTTGACATTCAATATGTGGATAGAAAGGAAATCAAGGGACAGGCAATCACTGAACAGTTAGCTGAAGCACCTCTACCAAATGATCGACCAATGATGATGGAATTTCCAGATGCAGATATTATGACAGTAATACCACACCAATGGGTACTATATTTTGATGGATCGTACACACAGCGAGGATCAGGAGTAGGGATTCTGTTTATCAATCCCCAAGGACACACCATTCCTAAATCATACAAACTGATGTTTCCATGTACAAATAATATAGCAGAGTATGATGCATTGATCATTGGGGTCAAGATAGCAATTCAATGGAAATTCATGGACTTACAAGTGTATGGGGACTCACAACTAGTCATTTATCAAGTGAATGACGAGTATCAAACAAATTATGAAAAGTTGATGCCCTACAAGCAACACATAGATGATCTAAAACAGTTCTTCGTAAATATCAAGTTTGATCAAATTCCAAGGGCAGAGAACAAAGCTGCAGATGCCATGGCCACAATCGCTTCATTACTAAAATTTCTTGAGAAATGTGTTTGTTATGAGTTTATGGTAGAACTAGTACCATGTCCTTCCCATAATAATCTAGAATCTAGTACCATTTTCCATCTAGAAACCACTGAAACTTCCATCTATGAAAAAACCTATGCTTACTTAAAAGACAATATCATACCTCTCGATCTTTCTAGGAATCAAAAATGAAGTTTTATTTGCCAATCTGCTCGACATATCTTAATCGTTAACATCCTTTATCGTAGAGGTCTTGATGGTACCCTACTTCGATGTCTAGAACATGATGAATCTAAAACGGCCTTACAAGAAGTTCACGAGGGTATTTGTGGGACTCATTTGAGTGGGATAACCCTAGGTAAGAAACTCCGCTTGGGGTATTATTGGCCGTGCATGGAAAAGGAATCTTATCAATATGTCAAGAAATGTCAAAAGTGTCAGGTTCACAACAATCTAATTCATGCACCGGCTCAAGAACTGCATCTGTTTACAACAACATGGCCTCTCTGTCAATGGGTTCTGGATCTGGTGGGAAAAATACATCCCTCTTCATCAAATGGACACAAGTTCATTATCACGGCCATAGAGTATTTTACAAAGTGGATAGAGGCAGTACCACTTACAACCATCACTGGGAAATAGATTTCCTCTTTCATCTTGAACTACATCATCTGTTGCTATGGAATCCCTCAATCCATTATCACTGATAATGGATGACCTTTCAAGAATCAAGATGTATAAGAACTATGTGAAAAGTTCCACATCCAACATCGGTTTTCAACACCGTATTACCCTCAAGGAAATGGCCAAGTAGAGGCCTCAAACAAGACGATTCTCAAAATCCTAAAGAAGACGGTTAATGATGCTGGACAGGATTGGCATGTTCAACTCAATCCTACACTATGGGCCTATCGAACAAGTATTAGAACACCAACAGGAGCTACACCATATGCCTTGGTATATGGTTTAGAAGCCATATTACCTATAGAGGTAGAGATTCCATCTCTTCTTGTATCACTCAAGCGAATCATATTAGATGAGGATTATAGGGTATCTAGGCTGCAGGAACTAGAGTTGCTAGATGAACATCGTCAACAAGCTGTTAATCATCTAACGACATATCAACAAAGAATGTCAAGGAGTTACAACCACAGAGTAAAGCCGAGGGTCTTTCAGGTTGGAGATTTGGTTCTAAAAGAGAACCCTAGGAATCAACAGGACAAAGAGAAGAAAGGAAAATTTAAGGCTAACTGGTTAGGTCCTTTTGTTGTCATATTAGTGTATGGATCAGGGGCATATCAGCTATCAACGTCAGAAGGGGATTTGTTTGATGAACCTATCAACAATATTCATCTAAGAAAATTCTATACATAAATCTCCTAATGCACGGGTTAAAAAAAACTTGTTGAAAAAGGTTTTCTTGATGAAAACCTGGCAAACAGGCATCTTGGAAATAGAAAATACCAAAAAAATAAGAAGAAAAAATAGAAAAATATCAAAAACACAGAGTGTAATCAAAACATATTGGTGAAAACCTTGAAACAGGCATTGTATGTGATCTAAGATTAGCTTTCCCATCTATTATGAACATATCAGGATCATTCATCTGAAAGTCAGTATCAATCCATATCATATCATTCATCTAACCATCATTGCATCCATTATCAAATCATGTCACATGGTCAACATATCACTCCATATCTTGGGGGGGCAACATCTAGATATCACTAAGGACAATAGTAACATCAATTTCATCAATCTGAGGGAACAATAGTATGCAAGAAAGCAAAAACAAAATTAAAATGCAACATCCATCACCATCGAAAAATTCATCAAACATCCATATCATATCGAAAAACCAAAAACATGTCAAAATTCAGTCTAGAAAAGAAAATCCAAAATCATAGGTCTAATTCAGTTGAACTACGTGGTCTTTGCATCTGTCATGTAGGCAAGGCAAATCTTTGATAAAGCCCTTGAGACCCCTAAGATAGGTCAATAGGTCAGGTCTTTTTGTCAAATATCTCGAAAACACATAAAACATAAAAAATCAGGATGGATGATCTAAAATTTGACTAAATGAATGAAAACACTCTAAGTCAAAGTTGGATAATTGCATTTTTTTATTATCATTTCTTTGGAGTTACTCAATGATGTATTGCACTAGAGAAACAAGGAAAAAAAAGGATATTTTTATTGTCTGCTGTCTGTACGTTAATCATATAAATGTGTGAATTGTCGAGGGATGTGTTATGCAAATGTATCACCGATGACATTCAGAATTCACACACTCAAATGATTATCTCTACCTATTTACGCAATGAATGCTCAGGTCATCTTGGTTCAATTATACCTAGATGCTTGTGTTCCATTGCAATATCAAAAATCATGAAAGTCATACTCAAGTTGTCATTAGATTAACACAACCATTGATGCTTGTACTAACTTTCAAAATCCAATAAAAGCTCTATGATGATATCAAGCACAAAATGATTGTTAAGATGACATCAGTTGCATATAGTTGCATGATTAAATTAGATTGCATTCGTAAATAAATTCATTCTCTGCAGAGTATTTGTTGCACAAAAAATTCCAAATCAATAATTATCTTTTCCACAATCATGACTGAGTGTACTTGACATTAAAATCAAAAACATCATCATCATTTATCATATACTTAAAAATTATCATTTATCATATAGTTACAAATCATCATTTCATCATTCATACATTTTTTGCATCATAAAGTTATACACTCATCATTCATACATCATGCATTACATCATCACATTCTTTTTATCATTTACATCATTATTACATCATTACTACATCATTAATATCATTATATTATCCAAACATCGATATATCCATACATTGCATTTACATAATATATACAAATCATTACAGCATCATTATTATCATTATGTTATCATCTATACAACACAAATATGCATACATTATTTACCATCCATTCATAAAAAAATTAAAATCATGCCATTATTATCATTACATCCATTACATTATCACTCATCATAAGATCATCATTTTTATCATCATCATGTTAACATCTATCCATCCATTCGTACATATAGATTATCATTTAGAAATCACACATCACATCATACATCACATCATGCATCTATATATCTACACATACATTTCTCTTTACATCATTACATCAAGATAAAATCATCGCATATTGCATACATCACAAAATAAATGCATCCATCACATAGAAATCACAAACCATCATAAATCATATCAAATGCATCTCATATATATATCAAGTGTCAAGTGTACAATAAAGTTTGAAGAAAAGATACATAATCAAAAATGAGCTGAATCGAAGTATACATCATGTTTCACAAAGACAAATCTCAATAACATCTACGATCTGCTACTACTAGACTATGTGGGACCAATGGGACCTATATCACCACCACCCCTGGAAGTACTAGGATCTTTGGGATCTTTATCTATAGGCTGTGTCACCCCCTCGCTCACTATTCATGTGTGTGTCTAACCAAATCTCGATGGGGCATAGCTGACTCTGTGCTCAGTAGGCACTGCATCATGCTATCTGCCTCTATAAAACTCTGCCTCTCGGGCAGCCCACAGAACCTCTCTCATGTAGTATGAAACTGAGCTCCCATCAACAACTCTCTATAAAGTCTTAGCTCTCTCCTATGCCTTCTCAATGATCTATCGAGCACTGTCTCTCTTAGCTATTAGAGTAGCCACCTGTGTCTGTACAGTAATCAACTGTCCTTGCACCTGCGATAAAGCTTGGGCATGAGCCTGTGCCTGTGCCTACATCTGAGTCTGGGTCTACACAAGCAAACCCCGAGCCTGTACTAACTACCCCTACAAAGTCTATACCTGTGCCTATAGCCCAGCTATCTGTCTCTGCTGATCCACTGAAGGCACTAACATGGCTTGCCTCTTTCGAGGCCTGCTAGAATATGGTGCACTGCTGGTGGCTAGTCCTGATCCTCTATCTCCTCCACTACCGCCATCACTATCATCAGTGGTGCTATCCAAACTGTTGCTGCTCTTTGAGGTACTACCTAATGAAGAATCCTCTCCAACCCCACTATCTACAACATCCTCTACCACATCCTCCTACATAGGTAAAGGTACCGGCTCATTAGGAATGGTGATACGCGGATGCGACACCAATGCCAAAAATATAGCAGACTCCTCAGTAATCGATGCCTCTGTAATGTCCCTCCACATATCCCAGGGTGATGGCTGCAGTGCCCGGTACCCCTCTACTATCACATCATAAGATAGACACAGACCCCAATCAGGAATATCCATCCATCGCCTCGCATAGTGAGCAACTCCCTATGGCATACACTATACAATGCCATATCGTCGGTATACTCGGCACAGCAGAAATCTCTCTAAAAAAAATGGTGTATGACTAATAAGATACATAGAATCAAAAAGGAACCCCAACACTGCACCATCCTCATCCCACTCCTCATAGTTGAGGTATGGGTGCCAAGTAACTATCTCTGTATCATCAAAAACCCACCTCTAATGCTCTAACTTGCCCATCTAGGGCTTTGTAAACCGACCTCTGTATCCGAACACATCGGGTCTGCCGGCTAGTCTATCTGCAATAGGAAATGGCTGAGCAATAGCAAAATGCTCCCATGCCCACACCTATAACAGGGTCATCCTTGCTGATAAACTCCTCGCTCTGAGGTATACAACTGAATGTAGATCATGATATAAATGTGCTAACATGCACATCCCCCACGTATATCTAGTACCGTGTACCATCATACTCTAAAGAGTCCTACCCTAGCCAATGAGGAATCCCTTTGACCTGCGATTAGGGCAAAGGAAACCTCTAATAAATCTAGCTAGCACTGCTAGTAGTGTAGCATAAGAGTCGGCAATCCTCCTCCACTAAACACTCAGACCTACAATGTCCTGATCCTGAAACACTCTACGAAGAGCATCTCTACTGTCGGTCCCGTGAGAATCATACACAACAATCTCACCCATAAAAGGAATACACAGAATCCATCACACATCCTCGGGTGTGACAGTCATCTCACCAGTAGGTAGGTGAAAGGTGTTGTGGTCACTATGCCACCTCTCAACCAATGCAATCAACATACCCCGATTAATCCTAATCTGGGGCATATCAAGCAAGCTCATAAGGCTGCATCGACCTATCACCTGAAGCTCATTTGGTGTCAAATGAGGTATCAAGTCTATAGTTTGTGGAAATCTCTCTCGCATCTGGAGAGTACCTAGATGCTCCTATCATCACAATAGAAAATCAACAAATCAGTGAACTATGTCAAAAATCAAAAGTCAATCTACTATCAAGTCTATTCCAAAATTCTGGTATGAATTTTTGATCAAAATTCATGGACAAACATCAACAAACCTTATCTATCATAAGGTTCATCAAACATTATCTAGATCTCGCCTATCATGAGATTTATCAGATAAGGAATCATTTCCTCACCTATCATAAGGATCATCACAAATAGGATTTTCTTCTGGCCTATCATGAGAAGTTAGACTTATTTAAAGCATCAATCCTACACATCATGAATTTGGATTATCAAATCATACCACTCCAGAGAATGGACATAATTAGAATTGACAAAATCAGGGTTCACTAAGTCAAAAAAATTCTAATTTTGACATGGAAGCACTAAAACAGGATCCCAAAACACTAAAATCTAGAAGCGCTATTTTATCAGTGAAAAGCACTAAATCAGGGACCCAAAGCGCTAAAAATCTCAAAGTGCTGTTGTTTTGCGTCAAAGCGCTAAAATAGTCCATCAAAGCGCCGCTTTACCAGAGGTGCTAGAACAGACCATGAAAGCGCTACTCCACTAAATCGAAGCGCTAAAAGTCTTAAAGTGATAACATCCGGCTTCAAAGTGCTATCTCTAGACTCCTAAGCGCTAAACTACTGAAAATGCTATATTACAAACTAGAAACGCTAGAGTTTTTAATGCAAGCGCTAAAACTAAAAGTGCTAATTGACCTACTGGAAGCGCTACATCGAACTATAAGCGCTACAACGTGGCTTGAAAGAGCTAAAATAGCTAAAAGACGCCTAAAGTCCTAAAAAGCATAAAAAACAAAAAAACATGAATTACGAGGAAGTCAAGGGGTACATACCGGAGGTCCATATGCGATCGGCTGTCGGTGACATTGAACACGCTTGAATCAGTGAGTGTGGAAGGGGATAGGCATCTTGCTCTAGCTAGTAGATATATCTCTATCACAAGGTTTTTTAAAATCAAATAATGAAAATGAATTGGAAAATGACCATTTGGAGTATTTATAAATTTTGGAAATTTATTTTTGGTGGATTTTTTATTATCTTTTAATTAATTTTATCAGAAAATTAATTAGAAACTCATGTGCAAGCTACATTTCTTCATGTTTTATCAGGAGATAAATTATTTCAAAATCAAAACATCATAAAATCGTCAGAAAATCAGAAAAATTTCTAAAAATCATCACATCATTAATTTATCTCCCGAGGGGGCATATTATTGGAAATCATATGGAAATCATTATTTGGGGCACACGGAATTATTTTCTTATATCATCAATCCACACGAAATTATTTTTTTTATATATCATCGATCCTGGCAGTAGCAGCAAAATTTTCTTCTAAGCAATGCATAAACACATTACTTCGAAGAGGGGCAAAATGTATACACCTAAAAATGGTCTAGAGCATCCAATTAATTAAATACAAATTATTTGATTAATTATCCTAATTTCCTCTACTATTGAATAAATAGAAATATTTATTTATATAGTTCACATCTAAATGCATCTTAATTAAATAAATAAAATTAAATACTTTGTTCAATTTAATTATCATTTCCCTATTTCCAATCTATTACATCGATTCTAAATTAATTAAATAAAGACAAAACACTTTATTGATTAATTAAAATTATTCTTCTGTTTAATTTAATAAACAACTATCCTACAGTTCGTTTTATTGAATTATTTATCCCTCTTTTTCTAAATTTAAATAAATCAAAATATTTGAATTGTTTCACAAAGAATATTCCATCTATATTCTCTCAAAAATTAATTAGATATCCTATGTCTAAAGCATGTCTAAAATATGTCAAAATTAATTGATTGAAATTTCATGGGAAGTTTTGGAGACAAATTGGAGACAAATTTGGAATTTCATTTCTAAATCCTCTTCCATCAATCTTTCCTCTTCTCTTGCCTGGTGTTTTCATGGGTAGAGACAATCTCCATCTTTCTCTCAATCTCCTTCATGTCTCACCATTCAATTCTCTAGATTGAATCCAAGCCTCTCAAATCTTTTCCCTATGCATTTCTACAGCTAGGAAATCTATAAATAAAGCCTCATTGAACCAAGAAAGAGATCCAGATAATCTATTTTGTGCACTCTTACTCTGTAGGAATCCAGACATCAAGCATCAAGACATCAAGCATCAAGCATCAAAGATTCAAGCTTTCAACCATGGCTGCCTCCTATAGCTGCAATTATCTATTTCACATCAATATCATACTAGTTTAATCATTTAGTATTGCATTAGCATCATCTCGTTCTTTTAATAGTCATTTTAACAATCATAGTGCACTCATGATTTGAGAGCAATAGGATGCTTTCAATTGATTACTATTTTGAATTGGTTCAATTTGTTTAATCATTGATATAATGTTGTATTAAGAAGTGTTTTAACCTTGTTTACTTATTTCACACTTACACTACCAACAACCCCATTTTGGAAGCGCTCACACTCTAACTTGTTGCTCTTCAAACACAAGTAGAGACCTTACAACAATCCAACATAAAGTCTTACATGTCACATGACTTGTGTCCATATCCATTCGACACAACCTTGTGTGTGCCACCCTTTCCTCATGGATATGTGGTACCTCATTTTCCTATATAAAAAGGCGAATCAAACCCGATTGAACACATAAGAGAATTCACCACTAGTTTCGTGGACATTGCATATGATCAAACCTATCTCATGAGACTTTTTTCTAGAATCCTCATAGGTCATGCACTAGAATGGTTCTCACTATTGCCTAAAGTAATCAAAACATGGGATGAATTGGCAAACAAGTTTGTTGAAAATTACGACTATAACATTGACATAGATATTGACATTGCCTCCTTATGCCGACTTACCCAAGAGGAGGCAGAGGAGACTTTTATCCCATTATTTCAAAGATGGAGAACCTTAGTGAGTAGATGTCTGGTAGAAATACTAGAAAAGGAGAAAGTCACCATGTTGGTACAAACTCTCCTAGGACCACTCAGATATGGCTTATAAGTCCATTATTGTACCACCTTTGTTGACCTTTTTGAAAAAGGTGTTCAACTTTAAAATGCCTTGATTTCCAAAGGAAAATTAAAATATGGTGGAAAAACCATCAACACCACCACAAACAATAACCCGAGTAACTCCAATGAAAAACACAAATACTGGGTTAAAAATAAACACATCACAAATGACGGTGTGGTCGATGCAAAAAATGTTAATGCAACATGACATGTACTCACCATCAAAGGAGTTCAAAATCGAAATGTACTTGTTACCACACCAACACCAACTACCAATGTTGTTCAAAATAATCCTGCTCAATCTAATCCAAGGCAGTTGGGTCAACCATGACAATTTCAAAAACGCACATACACCCCTTTGGGTGAACCTATCAAAGTTGTCTTGAATAAACTCCTCCCAAACGGAGTCATAATGTTGGAAGAACCTAAACCATATGACCCTGGTCAGTTCAAGCCATCATGGTGGGATGATAATGCATTTTGTGATTTCCACCATGTCAAAGGGCACAAAACGTCCTCTTGCCAATAGTTGCAAAATATGGTGCAAGACCTTATTGAAAACCACACCATCGAGTTAGGAGGTCAACCATTTGAATCTAATGTGGATCATACAATCCACAAGAACCCACTGTAGGATCATGGTTCTAGTAAACCCTCCACATCTGGCATGAAGAATATCGATAACCAAGCCAATCACATCCATTCTACCTCAAATTATTTTGATGGTATCGTCATCAACAAGTTATGAGTTGTTGATGAAGAACAATGTGTCAATACCATTACTATTAAAAAGGCCTCATAGTGAAACATTACAACACGTAAAGGAAAGGTCACCATCCCAGGTCACTCTGCACATCAACCTAAAATCACCATACCTGGTCCATCTGCTGGACAGTCAAACCCTATACCAAAATTCAACCTTATTGAGAAATTGAATAAAACACCTACTCAAATATCCATTCTTGAATTACTCTACATCTCACCCACACATAAGGCCATCTTGGATAAAGTCCTGCAAGAGTTTTTCATCCAAACTAACATGGATGTCAACCACTTTGAAAATATGGTCGGATATCTGAATTTGGCTCATCACATTAACTTTTTGGACAGTGACTATTCCTCACCCAAACCATCTCATAATGATGCCCTTCATATTGAGGTTTTTTTCCACAAACACAAGGTTAGATGAGTCTTAGTAGATGGCAGAGCAAGATTGAACATCTGTTCTCTAAAATTGGTTAAATATCTTGGATTCTCTAATGCATGTGTAGATGCTACCATGATCATTGTCATCAAGGTGTATGATGATGAAGAATGTGCTTCTAAAGGCGTCATGACAATTCCACTCCGGGTGGGACTAGTTATTATAGATACAACATGCCAAGTCTTGGATCATGACATACATTACAAAATCTTACTTGGTCACCCTTGGATTCATGCCCTAAAGGTCATTCCCTCCAAATAACACCAATGCCTAAAGTTCCCTTTTGATGGTACTGAAATGACTATCCCAGGAGATCCTAATCCATTCCAATACTATACCATTCTATGAAATATCGCTGAGCACCAGGTACCCATCAATCAAGAAGCCTCAAATTCTGCCTCTTTCGAATATATTGACCCGTCTGCACTCACCAAATCATCTATTCCATCACCTTCTACCACACCATCTTCCTCGGCCTTCATACAAGTAAAGACTTCCAGATCTAGGACCTTGTCTGTGGAAAATTCAAATTGAATATGACTTACTATATCACTACATTGTCTAAGCCACCTAAAGTCTATGGTAGACCATGCTTTGCAGTCGAACCCAAGACAACTTTTAAGGTTCCGCCATAAACCATTTTCACGCTATGGGAGGGTATGAGTAATGAAGTCATCATCAACATAGCTAACTGGCTCTACAAAAACCGAGAAGAGTTACGTCCACTACCAGTGCATCTCTACAGAAAAGGCTATCATATATGCAAGGCACTAGATTTTGATGGCACAAGTGGCCTTGGAAAGGCCACCAATGGAAGGAGGGAACCTGTTATCATTTCTGCAAGACCAAGACACATAGGGCTAGGGTTTGACCAACTCAAAACTAATGATCAATGTACTTATGAACTATTAAGTGAGGATGTAACGGTTCCAGAAAGTGGCGAGACAAGCGAATAATCCCTTACCAAAACTGACTCTAATGAATGGGAATGGGGATCTGAGGAAACCTTGAGCAACGATGATCTTGACAAACTATTCCTAGACCCTGGTCAACTCCCCTTGGAAGAAAGATTCTGACAAGAATACAATATTGATCCTATTGACCAACACTCCAAAAATAAGGAATGGGTAAGTATTCCTTGGAATCCGGAAGAACATGAATTGTCCTTAGAAACAACTCAAATATCCCACCCCATTCTCTAATTTACCCATGAGCCTGACACGCCTGAACCTACTATCCATGCCTCTAAAATTCCATCCAGTAGTCATAATGTTGATACTTTTGTGCCCTATTATGACTATGAATTTGACTCATCTGAATCTGAATATGGGCCATCCATTGCATCTGACACGAAAGTTGAAATTGACAACTTTTCCTTCACACTTGAGGCTTCAATTTGCACACTTTCCGCATCTTCCCCATCTTTTACTTACACTGACAATGAGATTTCCCTTGTTTACCCATAGCTAATTGATTGGGATCAACAAGAACCACCAGTGATGGACATCTTTTAGAATGATGAGGCAATAGAAAAATTCATGGGGCTCCGAGAGGGCATATCATGGGGTGATCACAAAATAGGATTTTCCATTGACCTAGATTGTGCAGCTTACTTCAAGGAGACTGTGCAATCCTCCAGTCACAAAAAGCCAGAGAATAAGACACAAAAAGAAATGTCTTTGGTTAAAAACCAAAAGGCACCTTCTTACAACAAAATAGTAAAAATAAAGGATGTATCTAAAGTTGAAAACCTCTCTGAGGTGCCTAAGGATGGAGAATTGGACTTTCTCCCCTTAACATAGAAAAAATTGACAATGCTAATTGAAGACACCATCAAAGTTAACATAAACACACCAGAGAATCCCAAAATGGTTCTCTTAGCTGCATCATTAACAGATGAAGAAAAATCGGAGTTCCAACAATTCTTCACAGAAAGGAAGGTTAACTTCGCATGGTCATATGCTGACATGCCAGGCCTAGATCCAAAATTGGTATTGCATCATCTTCTGTTAATCCCAAATATGAAACCAGTGAAATAAAAATTACGTAAAATGCATCCACAAATTGCACTACTTGTAAAGGCTGAACTAAAGAAGTTACTGGATGCAAGATTCATAAGATCAATAGATTATGCTGACTGGATATCCAACATTGTCCCTATGACAAAGCCAAATGGACAAATCTATATCTGCATGGATTTTAGGGATTTGAATAAGGCTTTCCCAAAATATGATTTCCCATTACCAAATATAGACATGATTGTTGATCTCACAATAGGGCACGAGATGTTGTCTCTCATGGATGGTTTCTCAGGCTATAACCAAATCCACATTGCAACTGAAGATCAACACAAAATGACATTTACCTACCCATGGGGAACATACTATTGGAATGTCATGCCTTTTGGCTTATATAATGTAGGTGCCACATATAAGAGATCTATGACAACAATATTTCATGACATGATGCATATCCTAATGGAGGATTATGTGGATGACCCACTGGCCAAATCTTTGACAAGGAAAGACCATCTCAGGGTCCTGGAGAAAAAATTTAGATGGCTAGAAGATTACAAGGTTCATTTGAACCCAAAATAATGTGTCTTTGGGGTCACGTTAGGTAAATTATTGGGCTTCATAGTTTCACGATGAGGCATGGAAGTTGATCCTGCTAAAGTGAAAGCGATTCTAGACATGCCTCCACCAAAAGGAATCAGCGAGTTGAGAACACTTCAGGGCAAATTGCAGTCCATCTGAAGCTTCATCACACAGTTGGCGGACAAGTGTCAATCATTTCAGTACCTATTATGCAAAAGCATACCCTTTGTATGGACATAAAATTTCCACACAACCGCCGAACAAATCAAACAATATATATTGACACAACCTATCCTAATGCCGCCTATTGAAGGCATGTCATTGATCTTGTATGTCTTGACAACTACAAATGCATTGGGGGCATTATTGGCACAAAATGACCATGAGGAGAAAGAAAGAGCCATATATTATATCAGTTGTACACTGATAGGATATGAGTTGAACTATACAACCATTGAACGCGCATGCCTTGCAGTTGTCTTTGCAGCACAGAAACTAAGAAATTACATGTTGAGCCACCAAACACACCTGGTAGCTAGGATTGATCCACTAAAGTATCTCCTAAGTTGGGCAGCATTGACAGGCCAATCAGCAAAATCGGTCATGATTCTGAGTGAATATGACATACAATATGTTGAGTGCAAGGAAATAAAAGGGCAAGTAATAGCAGATCAACTTGCAGATGCACCCATCCAAGGCACTCATCCACCAGTAATTGATTTTCCCGATGAGTCTATCTTTCATGCAAAACCTACATTACCTTGGAAGCTATGTTTTGATGGGTCTCATATGGTCACAACTCAAGAGTTGGCATTTTGTTCATCACACCAGAAGGGGATTCCATTCCTAAAGCATTTTGGATCACTCTCCATGCACTAAAAACATTGCACAATATGAAGTATTGGTCACAAGACTCAAGATCACAATAAAATGGAAAATATAGACATAGCTCATATTCACGGATTCTTAGTTAGTTATCAACCAAGTGAATGATGATTATGAAACAAAGGATGAAAAGTTGATTCCCTACAAGTGAATGGTGAATAGCTTCTTGACATATTTCAAATTTATTTCCCTTGAACAAATTATGAGGAGACAGAACAAGGCAACAGATGCAATGACCACTATTGGATCTCTATTGGAAATCCCCAAAAATGTGTCACAATTTGAGCTCTTAGTCGACCAACTATTGATGCCGACATATGACATCCCGAACTTGGAAATGGTTTGCGAGATTTTTGGTCCTAGTTCACCTTGGTACCAGGACATTTATGACTATCTAAAGTCCCAAACCTTACCACCCAACCTTTCCAATAACTAGAGAAAGTCCTTTATATGAAAAACCACTCGACACACCATCGTTAGTGACACTCTATACTATTGTGGCTTTGATAACACCCTTCTTCATTGTCTCGACACTGATGAAGCCCAAACAAATTTACGAGAAGTACATGAGGGTATATGTGGATCTCATTCGAGTGGTCCAACGTTAGCTAGGAAAGTCATCAGACTGGGATACTATTGGCCGACATTAGAAAAATATGCTCTTCAATTTGTTAGAACATGTCAAAAATGCTAGGTGCATAGTGACCTAATCGACAAACCTACGTAGCGGCTGAGACCGATCACTTCTCCATGGCATTTCACACAATGGAGACTTGACCTCATGGGCAAGATCCATCCATCCTCCTCTAACGACCAAAAATTCATAATCACCTCCACTGATTACTTTACTAAGTGGATTGAAGTCATCCCTCTCACTTACATCATAGGTAAGCAAATATCAAAGTTTATCCTAAATTACATCATCTGTCGGTACGGTGTTCTGCAGTCCATCATCACAGATAACAAGAGTCCATTCAAAAATTAGGATGTTCATGAACTCTATGAGAGATTCCATGTCCAACATTATTTCTCCACCCCATATTACCCACAAGGTAACGGCCAAGCTGAGGCGTCAAATAAAAAAATTCTTTACATTCTTAAGAAGATTGTCAACGACGCTGACCGAGATTGGCACCTACAACTTATTCCTTCCTTGTGGGCCTACCGTACCAGCATTCGTACACCCACTGGAGCCACTCCATTTAACTTGGTCTATGGATCTAAGGCCATATTGCCCATCGAGGTCAAACTTCCTTCACTGCGACTCTCCTTGAAAGGAATGATTGATGATGAAGAGTACAGAAAATTTCACCTGCATGAGCTAGAAATGTTACAAAAAAGATGAAAAAATTCTTTGAACCACTTGCAGGCATATCAAAATCGTCTATGCCGAAGCTATTAAAAAAGAGTGATGGTGAGAAAATTTGAAACCGGTGACTTGGTCCTCATGCAAAACCCAAGAAATCAGGCTGACCGTGAAAAACCTAGAAATTTTGAGGCTAATTAGCTTGGTCCTTATATTATTACTGCAACATTCAGTTCTAGAGCTTATCCGTTAGCCACACCTGATGGAGAATAGTTGACAGAACCTAACAACAACCTACATCTGTGAAATTTTTACACATAGCATCAGAGAGCTTGGCTAAAAAACCTTAAAATACAAAAAAAAAGAAAAAACTGAAGAAAAAAAATCGCCACCTTGATGAAAACTTGGCAAATAGGCATCTTGGTGACACCAAAAAAATCAAACAATGGCAAAAATAGTAAAAAGAAATAAATTCATCCAATAGTGAAAACCTGACAAATAGGTGCTTTGGATAGGTACCATGGTGAAAACCTGGCAAACAGGTGCCATGTGTAGTCGATCGTTGCTTCACCATCTATTGTTACTCTAATCAACCCTTATCCACTTTCCATAATCACAACAACATGAAATTCATGACAATCATCCTGATTCCTATCAATTCCAACCATGGTTAGCATTTGGTTGACATCATCCTTTGCATATCCTTGCCTTTTTCCTTGTGTTTTCCTATCTCCATATCATTGGACTCGGGTAGTCCCCGATCTGTTTGGGGGCAAGAACTTTATCATGTAATTGCAGTGGGTGTCGTACATGATCTGACATTCGTAAAAAGTCCTGAAAAAATCCTAAAAATCAGAAAAAGTCATGGAAAAATGTCATAAAAATTGAAAAATGGCCTGAAGAAAATACAAAAACATCCAAATCAATGTCAAAATCCCAAAAATAGAGTCAATGTTTGTCTGGTCAATCCAATCAGTCCCGTCAATCAATATCTTTTGTCCTTGTCTGAACTACGTTGTCTCTGCGCATTTGCTACGTAGGCAAGATTCATCTTTGAATCCCCAAGACATTAGGTCAATCTTTCTAGATTGGTCAAAATAAAATCATGATTCAAACTTCTATCCTTTGGACAAGGTCATTGGTCATGTCGAACTATGAGGTCTTTGAGTGCACGATGTAGGCAAGGCCATCAATCGATGAGCCCCCGAGGCCGCACTAGGTCAGTCCATTAGGGTTCATGCCACAACGTTGTCACACACATCAAGCTTTCTTCAAATCAATAAAATCTTCCATCAATCCTGAGCAATCAATCTATCAACAGTCTCTTTCATCAGCAATCTCAGTCAATTCAGCATATCAACAATGACATGTAATCAAATTCTATTAGATAGTTTAACTTGGAAAAACTTTGGGTTCTTCTTCAGATGTGTCCTTTTGAAGAACAACTCTCATCATTTCTTTATGCTTTTGGATGTGTCCTTCCTAAGCATTGTCCTCATCATCTGGAATTTTGATGGATTCTCCTAACTCTGAGAATTGATATCCTAGATATCAACATCATTTAAGATGTGTCCTTCTTGAATTTGATATCGCTCAACATTTGAAAACCTTGATATTAAAACACTTGGCAAACACTTGGCACTTGTCTTTTGCCTTTTCATCATGTTACTAGTTTTTCAGCGAGATCCCGACAATAGGATTTAGAGAAACAACAACATCTCATGACGTTGTCTTGTCTTTTGACACTCATGTTACTAGTTTCTCAATGATGTCTTGACTACGAGATTTCAAAAAACAACAACTTATCATGATAATGGTTTATTTTGTTCTTTTTGGCAATCATGTTGCTAGTTTCTCTAGCATTTCCTAGAAACAGGATTTAGAAAAGCAACGATGTTTCATGGTTTGTCCTTCTTGTCTCTTTTTCTTCTTGCGGTTGGTTATGAAAAAAAGACTACGATAATTGTGCTCTTAGTATGAGTCATGATCATCCTTGTCTATGACTACTTATCTTAGGTGATGGTACAACCTTGCACACCTTGATTTATGTCATATCATGGTGTTTTTTGTCCATTACAATAATTTTCCCAATGATGATTAAGAGTAATAAATATTAAAGTCCTATGGTAATATGTTGAAGGATTTGGTCTAGGAGCTAACATGCATCTCATATAGGCATTGCATCCATATCATCATCCATATCCTTTTCACTAACATTTCTTTATCTCTTTGTCTTCTAGTCTTCTCGTCAATTTCGAGAGCACACCCGTGTTCTTGAAACCCATCTATTCTCTCGAGGGGGCATACCGCAACCCTCGTCATCATTCTTCCTCATCCTATTTTCCACTGGGGCATATTTTTGACTTATTTTCTTCCCCACAATGCGACAGGTTGCATTATGACAAAGAGGGGCAAATGTAGACACATAAAAATGACCTAGGCCTGCAAGCTCTATTTTTAAATCCTTTTGTTCCTAGCATAATTAAGACATTTTAATTATGTCCGTGAATCACTTTCAACTATTAATTAGATAATTCATAATTATTTAATTAATTCATGTCTATTCATTCTTCATGATTATTAAATAAATAAATTTTAATTATTTATTTAATGTTTCACTAATTGTCTAATGTCTTCCTATAATTAAATAAATTTCTTAATTTATTTAATTATTTTTGTCCATTATGTCTTCCTGATTATTAAATAAATAATTTTATTTATTTATTTAATTATGTCACTAATTAAGTCCTCTTCTTTCTAAAATTAAATAAATCCTTATTTATTTAATCTTTGTCCACTTTCCACTATAATTAAATAATTATGTTTAATTATTTAATTATTCATTAGTCTCTTCTCTCCTAAATTAAATAAATTTTATTCATTTAATTTGGTCCTCTCTCCTGAATTTTGAATTAAATCATGATATTTAATTTAAAAGGTTCCCTTTGTCACATTCTTCTATAATTAAATAATATCTTTATTATTTAATTTCCACCTAAATTAAATAACTTTTGTTGTGCTCATTTTCAATCAAATTTATTTATTTAAAATAAGTCCCACCACCTAAATTAAATAATTTTATTATTTAATTTCTCCTCTTTTACTGTGCTCATTTTGAATAAAATTTATTTATTTAAAATAAGTCCCACTTTCTAATTTCTCTCTTTTAGTAATTAATTAAAATTAAAATTATTTACGGTCACATGACCCCACCGCTTTTGAATTAAAATTCAAAAGGTCAACATCACCTCTTGAATCAAATAATTTTAAATTATTATTTGATTCTCCAACAACTTCGTTTTGTGTGCCCAAAATCTCTTTTCACATGCATTATCAGCCATTGATTTGATTTTCTAAAAATAAATCTTGTCCATTCATTTTGAATCTGACCTAATGTTCCCTAACCGTAATTGTGGGTTGTCATATTGAATCTCGTCCATTGATTCTAGGACACTTGTTGACTTTTAATCTTGGCCATTCACACAAAATTGCTTTTTCTGTAAAATGGAAATTTTAGTCTCATTTTGGCACATCTTACAATCTCATATCTTGCAACCTCATATCTTGTAGCTTCATGTTCTTGCAATTTCTTAATCTTGCATGTTTCTTCATTTTTCATAGGCATATTTAGATTTCATTTGACATAGTTTAGACATTTTCATATGCTTACTAGTTGCAGTAGGGCATAGTATTGCATATAGTCATTCAAAATCCTTCAACATTTGCTTAGAGCCTGTCATTTCCATTGGCTTGCTCTTCATAAATCTGAGAGCAACAACATATTTCAGCAAGTTTAGAAGGTATGATGGAGGTCAATCATGGAGGATGAAGACATCTGGTGAGATTGTTTCATCTATTCCTTTGCACTTCATTATTGCTTTGGGTTTTTATGTTTTGCATGTGATATTGCTAAGCCTAGGAAAATACCCATTGTTACAGGGGGTTTGATCTAAGGTGGTTTGATCAAAACCTCTTCAATTGGAATACTTAAAATTGTACTTTTTAAGGCTTAAATCATTATATTTTTTAAAAATATGCGATTTCAGCAAAAATCAGAATCTCCCAAAAATTGTAAACTAGCATCGTGGGATCACCCTAGTGTTTTACGTTATGATATTTATTTTAAGAAAATATTTCTCTATTTATTTTGTTTCTTTCAAAAGATAATAATTAAGACCACTAGTGTCTATCAGTTTATAATGCACTAACATTAAATTTGTCTTAGAAGAATATTTTATAATAGTGTTGATATTAAGTGAAGGCTTGTTTATTTCTTTCGAGGGGAAATAAACAAGACCACTAATCATTCCTTGCGTGCTAGGATCTCTAGGGACATGAATACCTTGTTCTCTAGCACCACATCCTTTTCCAGTATATCCAAGTTTTATTCATAATCAGGTGCGTCAAAGTTTGTTGTCTAATTTTTTTCTTCTTCTAAAGTGTTTGAGGTGGATGATTTCGAAGGCCTTCTAAATTTTGTGTTGACATTACCACTTTTTCTTTTCCATTTTTTAGAATATTTGTTTATGATCTTGTATTCATGCATGAATGATGTGAAATATAAGGAACCCCAATCATCTTCTAATAGCTTCATGACTTTCTCAGTATGTTTTTCTTTGTCTTTCTATTGCATGGGTTCCACTTGTGTAGTTGGTGTCAATGCTTTCAAAGGATTCCCATTGCCTTTCTCAATGTTGAAACAACTGTTTGGTTCAAGGTTAGCTTTGATTCTATATACTTTTTGTTGTAGACATATTTCATGAGACAATGAAGGATTGAAGGCACTGCTTGCATCTCATGAATCCATGGTTTTCTTAAAAGGAGGTTGTATGAAAGATCACGAGGCATAACATGAATAGGATTTTGTAATGTGGCCTTTCCAACTATAATAGGCAAAGTAATCACACCAAGTGGTTGCTTTCCTATATTTTTAAATCTTTGAATTGATAAGGAATCAGGTTCAATTCTTGACGTATCCATGCCAAGCCTATCCAAAAGTTTCACACTACACACATTAAGAGAAGAGCCATTATCAACAAGGGTTTTCTTTATTCTCATCCTATTATAGATATCTCTTATCATGAAGGAATCATTTTTATTTATCATTTCCAAAGGGGTAACTCATGTTGATGAAAAGTATTGTCTACGTTATTTCAAGTTATAGCTTGAATTTGGGGTGCCACTTCATTTGATTGCACATTAAGAGGGGTAGGAACTTGTTGTAAGGAGTTTTGAATCATGTTATGCTAATGAGGGGAGGTTTGAATAAGGTCCCATAAGGATATATTAGTAGGAGTATTCTTTAGTTCTTCAACAAGATCCTACTCCTTCAACAAGATCATACTCCTTTCCACTTTGTGAAGGCAAATCAGAAGGATTGGGTAAGATAAGATTAGGAAATGAGAGGGATGTTGAAGGAGTTTGTTTTGATTGCAGATTTTTTCTAGTGTTGTATGTATGAGCATGTTCAGTGTTATAATTTGGCTATTGTGAAACATTATTCTTAGGTGGGTAAAGGATAAGCACAAGTTTGTTTTGAGTTTTCAGTAGTTGTGAGGGTGGATAAAGAATTACATGATTCTTAGGATGTCCCACAAGGTATGCAGGAGGTCCAGTAGTAAAGGGGGATCTAATGGACACTTGTGCATTCATAACATCAGAAAATTTTAGTTTGATGTCTTTCTAGTGAACAGGAGTCTAGTGTTATATTTTTATGAACATCAAGGGAAGTCACATCACTATTATTTGAAATATACATTTCAATGCTCTCATTTTCTTCCACCTTGATATCTTCCTTAGGACGAGAGTTTTTTGGAGAACTAAAAACTAGATATTCATGAAATTCAATGGTTGGTTCTTCTAAAATGACTTCATCATGAGTAGGGGAATGATCAATGGTTGAATTTTCTTGTTTACCAATGATGGCATTATCTTGTTCAATAATGTTTTCCTTAGGATAAGAGAGACAAATAGGATTCTCATGACTCTCTTTGTTTTGATCTTTTTGTTGCAAGGTGTCACCCTTGGTCTCCTCGGCATGGCCAGTGTGGTGCTCGAGCTTCATGACATGTTTTAACCACCTCTTGTGGATCTTGGATCTTGTATAAATCCAAAGGTTGTATCGGGCATTAACATGTTGATCTTTTTGTGCAACGGTAGTCTTCTTTGTAACAATTCTAGTATCAGAGCCGATGTCACAGGTTTGAATCCCCCACTTGTGTTGTGGGGGGACTATTGCAAGGTTTCACCCTTGGTCTCCTTGGCATGGGCCAGTGCGATGCTCAGGCTTCATGACATGGTTTAACCACCTCTTGTTGCAACACTTCTAACATCAAAGTATCTTATTTACCAATAATATTGATATTAAGAGAAGGTCCAATTTGGTTGTTATGATTTTTTATTATTTCATCCTTGTTTTCTAAGGGCTCACTCACTTGTGCCCTAATATCTACCCTAGTAGGAGAGATTTTAAGATGTTCCTCAAATTCCATGGTTAGATTTTGTAAAGTAGCTTCATCACAAATAGGGTAGACATCAAGAGAAGGACAACTATCATTTTTATTCTTATAAATGATTGAATACTTTTGTTTAAATAGGCCTTTCCAAATATTAGGGACATTAGGGAGAAAAGAAAAATGCTATAACTTTCAATCCACATGGCTTCCTCATAAATCTGATTTTCATAATTTTTCACTATATTATCATCTTTCACTAAGGCATTCTCACAATTTGGGGGAGGTGTCGAGAGGGGAATGTAAAATAAGTAAAGTAGTGGCAATGATCTCATATTTTGGTGTTATAATATCTTCCCAGGGGGGAGGAGGACAAGGTTAAGCAAGAGTGTCATGATTCTCAATTATTGCATATTCCTTCACCAAGATACCTTCTTTACTAATAGGAGAGGTATCAGGAGAAGAGAAACTATGATCGTCATGGTTATCTATGCTTGTGTCTTCTTCGATCAAATCATTCCAGAAAATAGGAGATATAAGAGGGGGTGTGGGTTCAAGGAAAGCATCAACATTTTCACTCTCTTGTACTAAGAGACTCTCATAACTAGGGAATATATTGAATGAATTACTAACATGCTTATTGACTAAATTTTTCTTTGCAAACTTGGAAAAGATAGATATTAACATTTGCGTAAAGTGATATATACAAAATTTAAATGGAAAGAAACTTAAAAAGCAATGCAAAGACCTAGAATGAAATGTGTATATATAATTTTTAGATTCTAAACAAGGAAATTTATTGATTACACTATGTGACAATTTCAGAATAAAGTGTTATAAATATAAATTTTAAATTAATAAATACATGAAATAAATTGAATTAAGATAGATATAATAAAATTCATGTAATAGAAACTCAACAAACTGAAACAACTATCAAATATAGTAAACAAAAATATAAAAAATGATGTTTTTAATGTTGTAAAAGGTAGTTTTAGGGTTGATCTGGGGCTAATTCACTCAAAGGGGTGTATGAGTCCAAGTCAGGGTTTTTGTATGAGTCAAATGCTAGAAAATGTACAACAATAAGATCCAAAAATGTAGGCAAAAACAACCTGTACTGAGACTTAATCGCCTAGAGGGTTGTATGAGTCCCAAATTAGGGTTTTTGCATAGATTTTAGCAAAGGTATGAGTTGTTTCTAAGGTTTCTAACTTACATGATGTCTAGACTATTTTAAATAGTAGAATTTCAGTGGAACTTAATGATCTAAGATGTACAAATGCAACCTATATGCACTTTTACTAATGCAAATTTAGAAACCCTAGATGCAAATTAACTAATGCAAAGTTAATGTAAGCTAAATCTAGGACTATGATGCACTCCAAATCAAAAATGAGATGTTCACATCAAGTTCACCAAAACGTAACAATGGAAATATGATGCCCCAACTTTTAGGAGATCGCACACATGGATATGGTCCTATTTCAATATTGTTTCATTCAAGGTAACCCTAGAGATCTCAATCCAAGGATATAATGAAGGACATAGATCTACTAAAGGTTTTCTTAGTGTATGATAAGAAACTAAAAGGGGGTTCACCACTAAGATAGGCCTTGGAAAGATAAGAAATGAATGTGAATGCGCAGTACCATGCAAAACCTAACTAAATGACCTAGGAAATGGAACTAAAATGCAGAATAAAAGACTAAGAAAGTACAAAGGTTCACTTTCGAGAGTGATAAGGTAAAAAAAAGCTCAAGAACCTTGAAATATTGTTGTTTGATTCTCACTAGGACTCATATGCCAGTCTAGGTGATTTAGTCCTAGATTAGGGTTTTTGTGCCAGAACTAGAATCTCATAATAGTTGATCCAAATTCACTGAAATCTAGAAATTTTTCTATACTAGGACTCATACACCACAAGTGGTGTATCAGTCCCACTCTACTTTCTCAGAGAGTCAATTCCTAGATATTCTCTCCTATCCCTCCTCTTTCTTCCATATTTTGTTTCTGAGTCTGAAACCATGATTTGCAACCTATAGGTGAATTTTCATAAAGATATCAACCTTGTGATGACATGCTAACTTTATTCAACATTCTAACTTAATCTACAAAGATCCTTCAAGCTCCAAGATACCAAGATCTATAATTACACATGTAGAGAGAGAATTTTTTTTTGATTTGTTAAGAAATAGGTGTTTTCCTTGGTCAAACACCATTTAGGTAATTAAACATTGTGATGAAAAAATGAAACATTTGGGTATGTGTAGGATCATGATGGGCCAAAAAGTGCCGATATTGAAGCCATATGATGGTCCATGTGGCTGACGACCTTTTTTTTACCCAAAATTGATGAAACGAAAAGGGTTTTTAGAGGAGATTCTCAGCTTTCCACCAATATAAATTATGCTTTACTTTGAATTTAATAAATAATTATTATTCATTTTCTATTAGAATTATGAATAAAGTCCCGATTGATAGGTTGATTGAAAAACATCTATAACTTTCAAACGGTGTCACATTTTTTGAATCCGAAACATGAGTCACATTCTATGCTTTTCATACTATAGGATTAAAAAAAAAAATTGAATTTCATGAATTTTTGACCAAGTTAAGGTGGTTAGACAGATGAGCTTTTATATTTTTTAAAAGTTGTAATAAAAAAATTATAATTAATTATTTACGTGGAAAAAAATTATAAAAAAATGTACATCACGTCGGGACATGAGTCCTCTACTTATATCTAAAATATTATAAAAAAATATTATCATTTTATTATGGTTAGGGTGGTAAGACAGACACCTACTTCTTATTTTTACCCTGAAATTTAAATACTACTGCATTGAAATTTCAAATTTTCACCAAATAGATTTTTTTTTTTTAAATAAAGGTCTATTATTTTAGAAACTAAATTCAATTTTCTACAGATTCTATTTTTATATTTGTTTGAAATAATATAGATAGCTTATTCAAATTTTTATGTCAAGTTGTCTAACTCTGATTTTTTGTCTTTTTATTGCCACTTAAGGGCCTATTTTTTCCATGATGATCCTGCACATACCCATGTGAAATATGAAACATGAACAATGATAGCTTGAATGATGTCTTGAGATGTAAATCAACAATCTAACATTAAGTGGCCATGTAGAATTTAGAACAATACTTAATCATGGATCTTGAATGCTACATCACAATAGTAAATCAACATGTTTGATACTTGATGGCATTGACGCGATGATAGATCTTGAATTTTTGCAATAAATGATGGAGAAATATATCCTTGACTTCCTTAGAAATTATCTTCTAAACTCTCTTGTTGCTCTTCTAAAGTCTTAAAACGCTTAACTCTTGATTGCTTAGGTTCATATCATGATTTCTTAGGTGAAATAATGATTTTAAATCTTGTTTATATAGGCAATACATCTAATTTCTCATTTATTAGATCCCAAATGTTGAAATTCATGAAATTTGAATTCAAAAGGTTGATATCCTACACAAAACCCTAAAAAGGGCCAAATGGGACTCATACGCCACTTGTGGCGTATTAGTCCCATTTGGATGGGACTCATATGCCCAAGGTGGCGTATGAATCCCAACAAGCCTTTTCAAGTGGAGAAAATGTGAGTGAGTTGGAAAATTAAGTGTATTTATTGATCTTGTCTGTATTTCGGTTGAAATAATCCTTGGGATGCATAATATCGGGTCTTAGAGTCATCTTAATGATGATATGAAGGTAATAAAAACAAGAGGTCCCAAAACTCAATGTGAAGGTGTAAATAAATACTCGTTACAACAATAAATTAAGGCAAAATTAGGTTGATTTAACTTAAAAGGGCCCTAAATCGAATGTGAATGTTGGAAAACACATTACAACACTAGATAAAGGCAAAATTAGGTGCATTTTAATGTTAATCATTCATAAATTAAGTGCAAAAATGTGAGGGATACATTTTCCATCATTACACTCCTACATTTTTCACACTTAATTTGGAAATTAAATAATAAAATGAACAATATTATACCTTATGTTATTGTTTTAATATATATATTACATATTCACATTAAGTTTAGGGCCCTATTAAATAAAATAGACTTAATTGTGCCTTACTTTTGGTATTGTAAGGTGTAACTTTACACTTTCCCACTAATCTATGACTTAATTAGTTAATTGAGGATAATTTGCCTTAAACTACCATACAAGATTTTATTTCTATTTTGATAATTGGCTTCCTTAAATTTTTTTCAAGTAGTTTTCTTCAAATGGCCTACAATTATGATAATTGTTTTGGAAAATATGGTGAAAAAGTTCATTATGCGAGTTAGATAGAATATTATAAAAAATTCAAGCAATGAATTAGTGTTCCAATAACATATCTTTGGTAGTGGATATTAAATTTCTCATTTCTTTGAGAAATTTTTGGATTTATAATTTGGAGATATAAATTTTTGAGTCAATATGAATTTAATGTGAAATATTTTCTTAGGGTTTTTCATTGATAACAAAATCTATGTAATTGTGTTACAAAAAAGGGTAGCCTTTGACACCTTTCACTCATTTGGACCCTTTCCTATGGATTTTGGACCTTTTTCAACCTCTTTTTACCTCTTTCCAAGACTTGTGACAAAGTATTGTTAGGTGTTGCAATAAATTTTCACACTTTCATAGGATTTTCATCACTAAATCAACCCTTTCTTATGCTATAATGACCCCTTAATGCACATACATACCTTACCTCAGTTTGTTTCAAGAGACAATCCCAAAAAACATAAATAATCATACTTTAATCCCCGATAATCAATAAAAATTGCCCAAGTGGACTAGGTCGCCACCTTGGGTGACTTAGTCCCATGTGGCATAAAAAATAAAATAAACTTAGAATTCTTTCAATATTTTATCTCTAAAACCCTAAGGTCAGCATGTATGGTGTTATTTTCAAGAAATTAGGGCACAACTTGTATAAATAAGGGATTTCCCCTAATTTTGGGGGATCCTAGCTTATTATTCATTCACTCTTCTCTCAATATCTCATCTCTCCTTCTTCTCAAGCAAGCTAGGGTTTTGAGTATTCTAAGTCACCAAGACATCTCCCTCAAGAGGCATCCAAAGGGATGAATCCTCCATTGTTGCAACTCAAGATCTATCATCAAAGAAAGGTAAACTCCATTTGTTTCATCCTCCATTACTTTATTTCATCTTCTTGGTTTGATTACTCAAAAGGGGTTTGACTAAGGCAAACCCCTAATCTCTAACAATCAACAAGTTTTCTCTCTTTGGGTGATTTGTAGGTCTTCTAGGAAGATTTAAGAAAGAACCAAGGTGGAAGAATATTCAACAACTTGTCGAAGCTCTTCAAGGTTGGAGAAACCATAGTTGAAGCTTCGAGGACCTTCATAGACTAGAATCTTCACTTCCAATACTAGACACTAGGAGGAGCAGAATACAAAGACTAAGAGTTTCAGATCCCCCTTCCTGATCTTCAGAATTTCAGAAGAGGACTAAGTCACCACCAATAGAAACCTAATCCCTTTTAACCTATTTTTCAAAGATTTTGGTAGATCTGGATACCCTTTTGGCCAAAACAAACTCTAGTGTAGTTTTCTAGAAAAAGGACTAGGTCACCCAAAATGGCGTAAATATCCCAACAGACTTAAATTTTAGAATCAGTAGCATTTCCAGCTTCTACAAGTTTCCAAGTGCACACACCTTCCATCTCCAACCTTCTATCTTAGTTTAATGTATATTTCTTAGGTTATCTTGTACATACTTGCATATCATTATGTGTTTTCCAGTATAGTTAAACTTTATAGGTTTTACATTAGTAGTTAGTTTCTATTTTCTATTTCCAACACTTAGATTCATTTCACACACATCACACCCTATTCATGAACCCTCTTTGAATGAACTCACCAAAATAATATCATTAGGTGAAAGAGAGTCCATTTCCTAATCTAGCTTCTAGGTGAAAAAACGTAGAAGCTCATTGGGGAATCCTCTTTGACTTTTAGCATATCATATTTTTGGTGGTTCATTTTGGTGAACCAAACATCCTTACACCCTTCCTTTCTGGTTTAGAGTCCTTCATTGTCCTAGAACTAGATTATATTGCATGTTGCATTAGTGAAGTTGCATTTTATGGTTTTAAAATTTGCATTAGTGAAAGGTGCATATGGATTACATTTATGCATCTTAAATCATTAATCATTTCTATTTTTTTTTATTTTTCTTTTAGATCTGCCTCATACAATACATAAACCACGTAAATCCATCAATTTTTTTTGAAAAATGTCAAAAAATTCACTAGGAGGACTAGGTCGCCACCTTGGGTGACCTAGTCCCTTTGTTCTTCTAAAATTGTTGTTTATAGAGCTGAAAACCCAATTTTTAAGATTTTGTTTTGTGTCTTTACCTATCTCTATCAACTGGTTGTGAATCTGTTACATTTATTTTATTATAACTAGCTTAAATTATCTCATTTCATGCATTGCTTACTTTTAAGTTTGCACATACTACATTTCTTTTTCAGATTGTTACATATTGTAATTAGAAAATGACCTTGTTTCCCATTTGAAATATTGTATTTCAACATTTTAGTTTAAATCATTGCATTGCATTCTCTTTCCTCTTTCCTCTTACCATATTTTTGTTTCAAAGATGTGGGTTTGATTTGGTTTCAAATGGATTGCATAAATTCAACATTCCTTCTTATGAGTTCAATGCAGATTACAATAATGAATTTATTAAAGAACATGTTAATAACCAAACCATTCACACTATTCTTAACATTTTATTACCTCTTGATGAGGATATTAGTGTTTAAAATCATTATAATCATACTTGTGCTTCTCCCTATACCTCTTCTATTAGTGACGAAGGTATCTTTGTGATAAAAGTTACAAGCTTTGAGGGTCTTGATTGTCCCTCTCCTCATCCCTCTTTGCAAACCACTAAAAAACAAGAAGATGACATCATTAAAACATTTCCTTACACCACCTTACATAATCTCTCTAACCATACCCATGATAATCAACCTTTCCCTTCTTCTAATATCCCTCCTTGATGCAAAGAGGATAGGTTGGTGTTAGAAGATACACCTACTAACCATCATGAGACTCTTGACCCTCACTTCCCTCATGCTCCCACCATTTGCGATAACCTATTTGAAAACCATAGTGGTCCTTCTATTGATGCCTCCCCCTTGTGATGAAGGTAGTGATGAACCTCTTCCAAGCTCTCTTACTAAGGTAGGTTGTATGGAACAAGATAATGAGACCTTAGAACAACAATAAAATCAAATAAACACCTCTCCTCCCCATCCCATCATTGATCATTCCCCTACTTTCAATGAAGTTATTTTAGAAGAACCAATTCTTGAATTTCAAGAACATGAGGCTTGTAGTGCTCCTAAAATCTCTCCTCCTAAGGTGGATATCATGATGCAAGCCAAGGATAACATTAAATCTCCTTCCCAAGGGGATGTTAATATTATTCAACCACAAATTTTATTTTATCCCCCTTCAACTAAACCTAGACTTGAATTTACCCTCTATCCACCTCAGAATAATGTGTTGCAGAAATCTAGTAATGATACCATTGCTCATACACATTACACTCATAAAATTCCATGATCCCAACTATCAATATCCACTTCCTTAACTTCATCCCCTCCCATATTACCTACTATACCTCACTTCAATTCACTTCTTAGGGAGTATGAGATTTTTGACCAACTCAGGAATACTCCCCTCCTTATCACAACATGATGTAGGAATCCCTACAGCAAGTTCATGTCCCTTCTAATGCACAAACAAATGGCATAGCATCTATGATTCAAGGCTTGAATGCTGATATTGTTTTCCACCAAAGTGAGCTACCTCCTTTGGATGTGAAAAAACAAGATGAAGCCTTCATGATCATATCTCAATATAAAAAAATAGGGATCACACGAACCCTTGTCGATAATGGCTTTGTTGTCAATGTGTGTACTTTCAATCTCTTGGATACAATCCATATAGATAAATGAATGATTCAACCTACCTCCTTATCTCTTAGTGGATTTGACAGTAAAGGACAAAAGTCACTTGGTGTAATCACTTTGCCTCTTACAAATGGAGTGGCAACATTAGACACATCGATCCATCTTATGCCTAATGATGTTTCATCTAACCTCATCTTAGGTAGGCCATGGATTCATGCAATGAATGGGGTGCCTTCCATTCTTCATCGCAAGATGAAGTAAATCTACAACAACAATGTATGCATGCTTGATACTGATCCTGAACCTTATAGTGTCTTACAACTTGAGAAAAAAAAATCCAATTCTTTCACCAATTCAACACCAAACACCCAAGTGGAACCCATACAACCAGTAACCCTCAATGATGATTGGGGTTCCTTAGACTTCACACCTCCTTTACTAGGAGAAACCAATATCACAAACACACACTCTGAAAAGGGAAACACAGTCTTGTCAACACAATACTTGGTAGATCCTTTGCCAACATCCACCTCAACTACTATAGACAAAGAAGCCAGAAATGAACCATCACCCAATCCAAAACCATTGAAAAAAGCTCTATTGAAAAGGTTATGGGCTCATGAAACAACTTGGCTATAGTGGGAAAGGATATGGTGCTAGAGAACAAGGTATCTGCAACCCTATTGAGCCTCCTATGCAAACAACCAATCACGGTCTTGGATTTTGTCCTTTCCTTAAAATCATCAAACCTTCCTCCAACACCAACACCATCCCCAATCACCCTTCTAACCCATGCTTATAAAGTGATCCTTTGAAAAAAACAATGAAATATTTTCTTAATGCCAATGTTATCTCGCAACCCACTACTAATTTGGATTTTACACACTCCTCTAAGGGAGTATACAAAATCACATAATCTATATTTCCTTGCGTAAGTATGACATCATATACTAAGCAAGACACTTCTTTGTCACAAACAAAAGGAACACCTTTTGCCTTCGATCAAGAGTGTATTTTGTTGAGACTCCTCCAAGATCACTTGATCTCCCTTCCTCCCAGAACTCAAAATAAATTTTTCAACAAACATTCCTTTTGTACCTATCATTGAGCTCATTTTCATCAAACTAACGAGTGGAAGGCCTTGAGTAGAAAAAATCAACATCTTAAGGAGTTTTGTGCTCTTTCTTATGTGGGGGTACCTCATTCCTCTAATTGATATCGATTTTCACTCAAACTTATATTTCATTCTAATTCTTTCGGCTCACTCTTGTCCTACACTAAGTGGGGGCAAGGGGTTAGTTAGCCTCTTTCCTCATATGTCACTTGTCATTGTCTCTTTTGACTTATCGTTAACCTTTCATGAACATATAAGAGAAAACTTGGGATGTGGAGGACATGTCTTAGGTTGACTCGCATGTGACATACTCCCCTTTTCTTGGTGCAACTTATCAAAAACATGTGACTCAGCATAGGGTTTTACAAACAAGCTCTCATGTCCTCTTCCTCCTCTTCTACTTTAAAATTTTTTTTATCACAAAATGGTGTATACAAATTCCTTTAAAGGGGGAATTCATCACCACTCACAATTCATTGTACAATATCCTTTTTCTTGCAATGCCCTCTGCTAAAAACATTAGGTACAATGTTGCTTAGGATGAGACATTTGCATTTTTCCTCTTTTGCATACAAGATGAGTTCTTCCTCTCTTGGATACAATATGAGTCCATTTGCATTTTCCTCTCTTCGAGACATTAGACATAATGTTTCTTAAGATGAGACCTCACATAAACAAAATAAAATCCCTTTTAACATTCCATACATCATTTCAAAACATTTCCTTTTGTGGCACCTTATCAAAGTTATAAAAAGGGATAAATTTGGTATGGTTAAGCGGGAAGCCCAACCAACAGCATGAATTTCCCCATATCCACCTTTGTTTGTGTGAGTACGACCAGCCGTGTGTATGTTTCTCACCTTCTTTGGGACAACTCACCCCATGGACAACCTAATGTTTTGTGGCCCTAGAGTGAGCACTTATTTTCCACCTCGTTCTTCCCTTTTTTAATCCTTCTCACCATGATCAAGCATCTTGTTTTTATTGTAATTCATTCATGCTTAAATTTATTCTTGCATTGATTTATTTTTTACTTAAAATCTTGAATCGTGGGGACTTGACCACCTCCTTCTTCTTTAATATTCTTCACCATCTCCATTGGGCTACTTTAGTGTGATTTTGAAGCAAGTTCATTCTCTCACTAAATTGGGGGCTAAATGTGTCACCAAAAAGTGTAGCCTTTGACACTTTTCACTCATTTGGACCCTTGCCTATGGATTTTGGACCTTTTTCAACCTCTTTTTACCCCTTTCCAAGCCTTGTGCCAAAGTGTTGTAAGGTTTTGCAATAAATTTTCACACTTTCCTAGGCTTGTAACCACTAAATCAACCGTTTCTTAATTCTATAATGACCCCTTAATGCACATACATACCTTACCTCAGTGTGTTTCAAGAGGCCATCCCTAAAAACATAAATAATCATACTTTAATCCCCAACAATCAATAAAAATTTCCCGGGTGGACTAGGTTGCCACCTTGGGTGACCTAGTCCCAGGTGGCATAAAAATTAAACTAAACTTAGAATTCTTTCAAGATTTGTCTCTAAAACCCTAAGGTCGGCCTGTATGGTGTTATTTATGAAAAATTAGAGCAAAAATTGTATAAATAAGGGTTTTCTCCTCATTTCTAGGGCTCCTAGCTCATTATTCATCCACTCTCCTCTCAACCTTTCACCTCTCCTTCTTTTCAAGAAAGCCTGGGTTTTTAGTATTCTAAGTCACCAAGACATCTCTCTCAAGAGGCATCCAAAGGGCTTAATACTCCATTTTTGCATCTCAAGATCTATCATAAGGGCAAGGTAAACTCCATTTGTTTCATGCTCCATTACTTTATTTAATCTTCTTGGTTTTATTACTCAAAAGGGGTTTGCCTAATCCATAACAATCAACAAGTTTTCCCTTTTTGGGTGATTTGTAGGTCTTGTAGGAAGATTTGGCAAAGAACCAAGGTGGAAGAATATTCAAAAACTTGTCCAAGCTCTTCAAGGTTGGATAAAAAGCTTGGAGGACCTTCACAAACTAGAATCTTCACTTTCAAGACCGGACACCTGCAGGAGAAAAAAAACACGAACTGAGAGCTTCAGATCCCGCTTCCTGATCTTCAAAAATTCAAAAAAGGGCTAAGTCATCAAAAATGGTAACCTAGTCCCTCTGAACCTATTTTTCAAATATTTTTGTAGATCTAGAAACCCTTTTGGCCAAAATGGACTCCAGTGTAGTTTTCCAGAAAAAAGGACCAGGTCACCCAAAATGGTGTAAATGTCCCAACAAGCCTAAATTTTAGCATCAACAAAATTTCCAGCTTCGGAAAGTTTCCAGGTGCACACCCCTTTTATCTCCAACCTTCTATCTTAGTTTAATTTATATATTTCTTAGGTTATCTTGTACATACCTGCATATCATTAGGTGAAAGAGAGTCCAATTCCTAGCCTAGCTTCTAGGTTGAAAACCCTAAAACTCATTGGGGAATCCTCTTTCCCTTTTAGCATATCATCTTTTTGGTGGTTTAGTAATCAATGGAAAAATAAATATTACATTCTTTGACTTGTGGAAAAAAATTCAACCCTGAAACTTGAACATTTTAAATGTTTACAAATATGTATCCTAGTAGCAATGATTATAACCAAACACCTCCCTTGCTAGTAGTAATGAATGGAAAAATTTTAAGATGTAAAGTATTCAAATAATTAATCAACAAATATAATAAGGAAATAAATCATTGGAATATATTAGGAATATTTCTTAAGAGAATATTCAAAAGCACATGACTTCTAAATATACTACAACTAGTTAGAGATGATGAGTCATACATTGAAACAAATCCACTACCATTGAAATGGTTTGGTTTTCATAGAAGTGCTTCAACCTTCATTACACCTCTTAGTGTTCTTACCATCTGATTATTTGTGCATATCCATAACATCACTTATCAAATGGGAAGATAGATATGTACACACCAATAAATAGTAGCTATACATCCTTCTACGGAATATATATTGTATAGGATCAAGATTTAAACATTGTTTTAGATCTATATCTCCGACAATCATACACTACTTAATCTCCAAAAATAATCTACAAATGTTGATGAACTCATATAGAAATTCATATAGAGAACTATTCATTAAGATTAAACTTGGATCTTGCATCACTAAGATACCTTTAAATATTGAGATCCATATATATCACTACATTCAAGAAAAACAATTATTATTTAACTATATAAGGAAACAATATCTCTCTTCATTTATTAATATTTATAATATGTTTTGACTTTTGATTTAATTTAACTTATACCTACATCAATAACTTAGTGTATGTTTTTGTTTTACAAACTTGTTATTCTCTGCCTATATTTTAAAATATTAAATTCCTTTCCACTTTTACATCCATTTCTCTCCATTCCCCCATAAATTTAGAGATATCTTTTTGTGGCTTAAATTATCTCATTGAATCTATGCCAACTCAATAAATTAAGGTAAACAAATTTGTTTCAAGATAAAAAAATTAAAATATTTTTATATTCAACAAATTTATAAGTGCAAACTCGGCCATAGATAAACTTGGTTGGCTTCTCTGAATAAGTTGTGGTTAAACGTGAAAGATATGAAAACTTTTACTTGATGAGGAATAACATTAGCACTTTATTTTCCGTATTCGTTGCAAGTATGGTATGGGTATGTGTAGGATCATCATGGAAAAAATAGGCCCTTAAGTGGCGATGAAAATCAGAAAATCAGAGTTACAAAAATTGACGTAAAAATTTGAATAAGTTATCTATATTATTTCAAAAATATGTAAGAATACAATCTATAAAAAATTGAATGTAGTTTCTAGAATACTAGGTTTATTTAAAAAATAAAAAAATCTATTTGGTGAAAATTTGAAATTTCAATGCAGTAGTATTTAAATTTCAGGGAAAAAATAAGAATTAGGTGTTTGTCTAACCACCCTAACCACAATAAAATGATAATATTTTTTTATAAGATTTTAGATATAAGTAGAGGACTCATGTCCCGATGTGATGCATATTTTTTTGTAATTTTTTTATTACAACTTTTAAAAAATATAAAAACTCGTATGTCTGACCACCTTAACTTGGTCAAAACTTCATGAAATTCAATTTTTCTTTTTTTAATCCTATAGTATGCGAAGAATAAAATGTGACACATGTTTCAAATTCAAAAATGTGATACCATTTGAAAGCTATAAGTGTTTTTCAATCAACCTATTAATTAGGACTTTAGTTATAATTCAAATAGAAAATGAATAATTATTATTTATGAAATTGAAAGTAAAGAATAATTTATATTGGTGGAAAGTTGAGAATCTCTTTTGAAAACCCTTTTCGTTTCATCAATTTTTGGTAAAAAAAAAGTCGTCAGCCACATGGGCCATCATATCACTTACATATCACCACTTTTTGGCCCATCCTGATCCTACACATACCCATATTCTAAAATAATTTGTTCAACGTAAGCTTATCAATGATTTTATACTCTTTGTCAATGCTTAAAGATATCGTTAATCTCCCACCATTTGCAATGCTTATCGTTCAGCAAGGATAAAATCACTTTTTGCAAAGATCTCACTGATATTTTTTGATAGGGAGACATGAATGGTTTAGCTATAAATTGTGGATAACATGTTATCCCTTAGAATATTTTAAATAGTCTTGGATTCCTTGTCCCCTTTCTTCAAAATGTCTATAAATTGATCTAAATAATTTTTAAACATACACAATTCAAATGTATTTCTTTCTTTTAAAGGATGATATATATGTGTCTTTGTGTTTTTACAACTTTTTGATTCAGCTCTCTACATGGTTTTCCTTGTCAAACGTTGAAAGAGAGTTGTTTTCCAGTACCCTCAAAGGCTTCCTAAATCTCAGAAGAGCAGCAAAATATTTTCCTTTCTGATAGAGTGGGGAGACCCTGGGGGAGGGGAAAGCTTCTCTCTAATTATTATTGAACATGTGAATCAAATGGAAGGTTTTGGTACAAGAACAACTCCATCTGCCTTATTTAATGTGGAAGCTTCTATCACGGAACACCACCAAACAAAGTGATTAGGTCAACATTAATTTTAAAGACAAAAAATTGCTCCAACCACCACCGACATGTAGATCATGTGAATTAAGAAACATGTGTTTAATCCAGGAGTCCAGAGAATTCTAAGACCTCTATTTATAGAGGCATATGTAATTGATTTTGCAAGATGTAGAAATGTGAAGATGTTATATGTTTATTGTGCAACTATGTTTAGTTTTTGGAGTCTTTTGTGTGTGTTCTATCTAGCCCTGCATACTCCATTTTTCTCTGTCAATCTTCTTTATTCTATATTTAAATAGTTGTTTGTGTGATGCATCATTTTTCTGATTTAACACTGATGTGTATTGTTGTTGTGTAATATATATATATTTGTTGTGATTCTGATTGCTAACATTTCTGGTATTATACTTTAAATTTCTAACAATTGGTATCAGAGCCAAGTGTTGGAAGTTCTGGTGTGTATAGGGTTTCATTGAATAGGCATGGAGGCAACAACAATGAGTGATATGGAGAAGTTGAATGGGGATAATTTTTCCCTATGGAAATCCCAAATGGAGGATATATTGATTTTGAAGGAACAATATTTTCCAATTGAGGGAATATCAAAGAAACCCACAAAAATGGTGGATGAAGATTGGAATAAGCTGGATAGAAAGGTGATTGCAACCATCCATCAATATTTAGCTAAAAATATGTATTTTAATTTTGCAGGAGAGAAGACAATAGAAGATCTATGGAAAAAGCTACATGATCTATATGAGAAAAACACAACTTCCAATAAGGTTTTCTTGATGAAGAAATTATGTAATCTTAAGGTGAAGGAGGGTGCTTTGATTGCGAAAAATTGAAATGAATTTAATATCATTACTATTCAGCGTGCCAAATTTAAAATTGTTTTGGATGATGAAATTAGAGCTAGTTTACTAATGTGTTCTACACTAGACAGATGAGAAAACTTGATTTTTTCTATGAGCACTTCAACGCCTGCAAGAACCGTAAAGTTTGATGATGTTAGTAGAAGCATAATGAATGAGGAGTTTCAATGAAAGTCAATTATGGAAAACCAAGGAGGAGAAGCTCTAGCCCTACCTAATCGAGGCCATCAAGGATGCTTAAGATCAAGAGGTCAATCCAAATAAAAAAGGGGCACGCTGACTTGTTAGCCGAGGCACGTGAAGAGAGTGTGTTGAGTCTGGAAGAGAAGCCAAAAAGATCAAAATTAGAAGCCAACTAGCACAAATTAAGGTGAGACCACTACTATAGCTACATATGGTGATGTTATACTTACTGTTTTAGTAGAAGATGTATGCTTGAATACCTCTAGTAGTAGCTTTGATTGGATCCTTGATTCTGGGGCATCTCACCATGTAACTCCATGCAAAAATAATTTTGTTACGTATAATCCTGGTGATTATGGTAGAGTCAATTTGGGAAATAATCATTTTTGTAGCAATGTTGGAGTGGGATATGTCAAGATCAAGATGAAGGAAGGACAAGATATCCTATTGAAACAGGTTAGGCATGTACCAAAAATGCGCATCAGCCTTATCTCTATGGGACAATTGGATGATTAAGGCTATTTTGTAAGCTTTGAAAAAGGTGGTTGGAAAATAAACAAAGGAACATTGGTCGTGGCTAAACGACCCAAGACTAGGAATTTGTATACATTGATGACAATGATATAAAGAATAGATACAACTATTGTTGCAGAATAAAGAAAGTCAATAGATCTATGATATAGGCGCGTAGGTCATATGAGTGAGAAGGGCCTAAAAATCCTCATGGGGAAAAATTTTCTACTAGGTTTGAAATCTAATAATCTTGATCTTTGTGAGAATTGTATTTATGGTAGACAACAAAGAGTTTCATTTCTTAGAGGTGGTCATGAATGAAAGGGAAATCTATTAGAATTGATTCACTTAGATGTATTTGGGCCTGTTAATATTAAATCATTAAGATGAGCATCATACTTTGTAACATTAATAGATGATGCATCTAGAAAGGTTTGGGCCTACCCCATGAAAATAAAAGATGACGTATTTCAGATATTTCAAAATTTCCATACTTCTTTTAGAGAGAAACTATCAAATTGTTCAAGTACTTGAGGATAGATAATGGTGGAGAATATTGCTCAAATGCATTCAATGAATATTGTAATAGGTTTGGAATTAAGCATGAGAATATTGTCCTTGGTACTCATCAACAGAATGGTGTTGCAGAAAGGATGAATCACACTATCATGGAGAAGGTGAGGAGTATGTTGTCGAATTATGGTTTAGAAAAGATTTTTTGGGTAGAAGCTATGAGGATAGCCTGTTATCTCATAAATCGATCTCCTACTATAGCCTTGGACAAAAAAATTCCTAAAGAAGTTTGGACTAGTAAGAAGGTGAATTATTCTCACTTGAAAATCTTTGGATGTGAAGCATTTGTGCATATTCCCAAAGAGAATAGAACTAAGCTAGATGATAAATCTATGAAATGAATTTTCTTGGGATATTTGAATAGTGAATTTGGTTATTGTTTATGGGATCTAGTTAAACATAAGATTATTAGAAGCAGAGATGTTATATTTAATGAGTTAGAGATGTTTAAGAGGATTACAAGTAATTTAGAGGTTAAGAAAATTTTTGATAGGTTTTATGAACAACAATAAAATATCCCACCAATACATGAAAATGGGAAGCAAGATCAAGACTATGATAAACAACAAGAGGAGAATGTTGAACAAAAACAACAACAAATCTTGCAGGAGCCTTTACAAGAGATTCAACCTGAAAACACAACACCACAGTTTGTTCATAGATCCTCAAGGCCTCATAAGCCTTCACAAAGGTATACACCCTCAAACTACATTCTGCTAAGTCATGAAGGTGAACCTGATGGTTTTCAAGAAGCTTGTAAAGATGAGCATAGAAAAGAATGGAAGAAAGCGATGGAGGAAGAAATGAACTCCTTGGTTTAAAATAGAACTTGGGAGTTGGTAAACCTTCCAAAAGGAAGGAAATCCCTACAAAACAAATGGGTGTACAAGATCAAGCATGTGGGTGATGAGAAGAAGGAAATATGGGTATGTGCAGGACCATCATGGAAAAAATAGGCCCTTAAGTGGCGATAAAAATTCAGAAAATCAGAGTTAGGAAACTTGACCTAAAAATTTGAATAAGTTATCTATATTATTTCAAAAATATGTAAGAATAGAATCTATAGCAAATTGAATGTAGTTTCTAAACTACTAGGTTTATTTTTAAAAAATATATTTTTTGTGAAAGTTTGAAATTTCAATGCAGTTGTACTTAAATTTGAAAGAAAAAATAAGAAATAGGTTTCTGTCTGACTACCCTAACCACAATTAAATGATATTATTTTTTTATAAGATTTTAGGTATAAGTAGAGGACTCATGTCCCGATGTGGTGCATTATTTTTTGTAATTTTTTTCCAAGTAAATACTTAATTATGATTTTTTTATTACAACTTTTAAAAAATATAAAAACACATATGTCTAACCACCTTAACTTTGTCAAAACTTCATGAAATTCAATTTTTTTTTAATCCTATAGTATGTGATGCATGTTTCAGATTCAAAAAATGTGATACCATTTGAAAGCTATAGATGTTTCTCAATCAACCTATCAATCGGGACTTTAGTCGTAATTCAAATAGAAAATGAATAATAATTATTTATTAAATTCAAAGTAAAGCATAATTTATATTGGTGGAGAGATGAGAATCTCCTTTAAAAACCATTTTCATTTCAACAATTTTGGGTAAAAAAAATTTCATCCACCACATGGCCCATCATATCACTTACATATCGCCACTTTTTGGCCCATCATGATCTTGCACATACCCATATACAAAGCATTGCTGGTAGTGAAGGGAGTTTCTCAGAAAGAAGGTATTGACTTCACTGAAATATTCTTACCTGTTGTTAAAATGTCATCCATTAGAGTTATTCTTGGTCTTACTATTGTTTTAGACTTAGAGTGTGAACAATTAGATGTAAAGAAAACCTTTCTTCATGGAGATTTGGAAGAGGATATTTACATGGAGTAGCTAGAAGGATTGAAAATAAAAGGTAAAGAGAACTTGGTTTGCAGGTTGAAGAAGAGTCTCTATGGGTTGAAATAGGCACCTCGCCAGTGGTATAAGAAATTTTATTCATTTATGTTGGAGCAGGGTTTCAATAGACTAGAGGCTGATCATTATGTCTACATCAAAATATATGATCATGAAAATTTCATTATATTACTATTATATGTGGATGATATGTTAGTTGAACATGGATAGGATAAGAATATGATTAACAGATTAAAGAAGGATTTGGGCAGTCAATTTGCAATGAAGGATTTGGGTCCAACACAAAAAATATTAGGCATGTAGATCATTCATGAAAGAAAGGAGAAAAAATTATGGTTGTCACTAGAAAAATATATTGAAAAGGTGCTAGACATATTTAATATGATGGATTCCAAGCTAGTTGGTACACCTCTTGATTCTCATTTCAAATTGAGTGTCGATTTATGCCCTTCTGATGACAAGGAGAAGGAGGAAATGAAAAAAATTCCTTATGCTTCAATAGTTGGTAGTTTGATGTATGCCATGGTATCCACTCATCCAAACATTCTACATTCAGTGGGAGTAGTGAGCAAGTTCCTTGCATATCCGAGCAAACAACATTGGCAAGCTATAAAGTGGATTTTTCAGTATGTCAAGGTTACTAGTCATTATTGTTTATTTTTTGGAAATATTGATATGGTGCTGGAAGGATTTACAAATGTAGATATAGTTGGAGACCTAGGCACCAGAAAGTCCACCACTAGTTATTTGTATACATTTGCAGGTTAGTAGCTCTCTCTAGTACAGAGGAAAAATATATAGCTGTGATAGAAGCTTGCAAAGAGATGTTGTGGATGCAACGATTCCTTGAAGAGATAGGAATAAAACATGATAAGTATGTGCTATATTGTTACAGTCAAAGTGTCATTCACTTGGTGAAAAATCTAAATTTTCACTCACAAACCAAACATATTGACTTAAGGTATCATTGTCCATTCGGTATGTGTTGGAAGAAGGATAATTATGCTTTGAAAAGATCCATACAGATAAGAACCCTAATGATATGCTCACTAAAATTGTGCCAAGAGAAAAGCATGAGCTATGTAGAGACATGGTAGGCTTGGGTGTGACTTGATCATTATAGCTTATTCAATACCTTTTCATTTGCTTCAAGTGGGAGAATTTTGAACATGTGAAGCAAATGGAAGGTGTCCCTAGAAAAGAAGCTCCATCCACCTTATTTAATGTGGAAGCTTCTATCACCGAACACCAACAAACAAAGTGATCAAGTCAACATTAATTTTTAAGATAGAAACTTCCTCCAACCACCACCGACATGCAGACCATGTGAATTTAGAAACATGTGTTTAATCCAAGAGTCTAGAGAACTATAAGACCTCTATTTTTAGAGGCATATGTAATTGATTTTGCAGCAAGTAGAAATGTGAAGAAGTTCTATGTTTATTGTGCAACAATGTTTAGCTTTTGGAGGCTTTTGTGTGTGTTCTATCTTGCCCTGCATACTCTGTTTTTCTCTATCAATCTACTATGTTCTATATTTAAATAGTTGTCTAGGTGATGCATCATTTTTTGGATTTAACACTGATGTGTATTGCTGGTGTGTAATATATATATATCTATTGTGATTCTGATTGCTAACATTTCTGGTATTATACTTTAAATTTCTAACAATTATCTTCACTCATCACTGATATTCTCTTCTTCTCAAAGAGGCTATAACCTAAGATGCCATTTTATCTTCTGATCTTGTAAAGAAAGATTCATGTTGCCATATTTTTGCAATACCTATTATCCAAATTCTCATGAAATTGTCTACATGCATTAAATTGTCATATCAGATTCTTTTGACATTATGTTTCTATTTTTGGAATTTACTCTTGCCTGTCTTTACAGAGTAGATAGAAAATGGAATTAAAGTAATAGAGGGACACATTATTTATGATGAACAACTTTCTGTCTTAAGCTTCTCTAGAGATGGGCATGATAAAATTATTAATCATATTTGTATTCTTATTTGTTAGAAATAGTTTTATTTGGGCTTATACTTAGTATAACACTAGGAAATGCATTTCATCATAAGAAAAAGATTATAAGATTTTCATATATTGTGAATTTAAAAAGATAGAAAACTTTATGCACCTTGTTTTCTTTCATGGGTTGTACTTATTGTGAGTGAAATACTGGTCTGAAAGGCTTTCTACTATTTGTTTCCTTGGTGATATTATAAAAATGATAGATGCATAGGAAAATAGTTCTATAGGTTTTTCTCTTAATCTAAAGATTAGATCACAAAATCCAAGAAAAGATAGAAGCGATAGATAAAAATAATAATGTGGAACAAGTGATTCTTTTTAAAGGAAGACTTTATTGCTTTATAATAATGTTTTTTTTTGTGATAATTTATAGAAAATAATCAAGTTCAATATGACATATCACCATTAATGAAACAACTGAGAATAATAGATGGTGAAAAATTTCATGATGGGTGTAAAAAGGAACATTAATAAAATTTGAAATAAATAACGAGTTTGGCGATAAGGTGTCTATAGTATTGGGTACTAAATTTCCCATTGTTTGGAGTGAATTTTTTGAAATTTTAATTTGGAGATACATTTGTATTTGCTAGTGGTCTATCATCACATCAATGAAACATATTGGATGGTCTATTATTTTATTAGCTCTAAGGAGAATGGGGTTTGTAGCAAGTAATTATTATACAAATGTGATTTCGCATAAATTGACAATTATATTTAATTCAAAGTTTTCTATTCAAGAAATGATGGTTGATATCAACTCTTGTTAAAATATAACTTTAGTTTTTGCATGTATTCCATGTTTTGGTTCATTAATAAGATAATAAATAAAATAACCTTTGAAATATGGTGATGTATCCAATCTTGAAACTGAAAAATGGCAACATGTTCCAAAGATGTATCTTGATGACAACATTTCTTTATACACACCCCATTTCTTCATTAAAAAATGATAAACATTTTGATGTAGAGTATTGAAATATTTATATAAAGAAATATAGTAAGGAAGCAAAGACATGGAATGGTTTGAGAAAATTTATTGTCAAGATATTACAAAAAGCATGACTTTATCAATACTTTAATCATTAAGAGACAATGAATCATACATATTCTAGTAACTCCATTTCCATGGAAAGGGTTTCATTTTAATTGGAATGGTTAAAATATCATACTTCCTTTTATAATTTTGGACATACGATCTATCTATACATATCCATAGCATATCTTTGTATATCGAAAGATATTTAGGCAGATAATTAAAAATAGTAGTCATATAACTTTTCCAATAATGTCATGTATAAGATTATAAATAAATAAAATGTATTTATTGTTTTAGATCTATATCTTTCTTAAAATTACATCATTCTATCTTACAAGAGCTTATATGCACAAACATAACTTTATCTAAATTGTAGTTTAGAGAACTATCAATCAAAATTCCACTTGGACCTTATATCATTAGAGAATCTATAGATTTGTTGCTATATAATATAACTATTTTGAACAATGACAATCATTCTATAATTAAATAGCTAAGAAATATCTCTCTTCATTTATTAATATTCTAAAACAATATTACTCTATCTAATATTATCTAGTTTAAAATAAAACACATCAATATCTCATAAAATTATTTTATATTATGTAATTTAATTACATGACATAAATGAAATAAAGTTTATTTTTTACTTTCCAAAAGTATTGTATTCCCTCCACAACATTAGTGATGTCATTTTGTGGCTTAAATTATTTCATTAACTCTATTTCAAGTCAATATGTCAATATCAAAATATTTGTATCAAATAAAAATTCAAATATTTTTAATATTTCAAAAATTTATAAGCAGAACATATATGTGGAAACTTATTCTTTTTATTCTTCTTTATTCATTTCCTAGTATAATATTTTAAAATCATCTATGCAAAATAATCTTTATCAAATGTCAATTTCTATAGTTTGTCAATAGTGGAATATTAGATGACATTATCATAGATTGACCGCATAACAATGAACAATCCTTAGAATTAGTCAACTACTCGCAATGCTTATCCTTTAACAAGAATATGATCTCTTTTAGCAATGAGCTCACTCATGTTTTCCAACATGAAATCAAAAATAAAGTGAGGAATGATGTTGCTACAAATTGTGGATAACATTTTGTAGACACGTAAAATATGAATGCATTTGATCCTGATTTTACTAACATCGTTTCTTCCTGAATCATCTCCTTTACTAATTAATTTAATTGAATAATCTTTATTTGATTAAATTAATCATATTTATCTCTTAATTAAATAAATCAAATTTATCTGATTAAGTCATTCTCTTCCATTAATTAAATGAATCATTTTGTTTAATTAATCCTATAATCACCCTTGTAATTCAATAATCCACTTTATTTAATTACTCTCTAAAGTCATCTCTTTGAATTAAATAAATTAATCTTTATGTGATTTAATCTAACACCACCTTTTTTAATTAAATAAATCAATCTTTATTTAATTAAATCTAAATCATTATTCCTCTCAACTTTGATTTAAATAAATCCTAAAATCTAATTCAAAATTGTCAAATCATCTAATTTCTACTTTAATTGATCAAATCATGATTAATCCTAATCCTAATCACTCCAATTCTCTAGATTTTGCAACTTGCACAATAAATCAATTTATTCATGAATTTCCATTCAAAAGGGCATCTTTTGTGGAATATTCTTCCAATTCAAAAATCTCTCCAAAAGGGATAGTATTTCCAACAAGGCATTAAAGGCCTCTTACTTCTCCTTTTCCTTGAGCCAAGTTACATTTACTCCATTCCTCTCTTCCTCCAAATTTTCATTTCATCAAATTCAAATTTGAATCTAATAGCATTTATGTGCACATTCATCAAAATCTGCTCATTCCTCCTCTAATCACATCTTGACAAGTGGCACAATGCCATTGGTCCATCATTAATCCCACACTCATCCTATTTCACATTCCTCCATCCTTATCTTCTATAAATAAAGAGCTTCTCTATTGATTTGAGGATCCACAATATCATCCACAATCCATGCAATCTTACTATACTCAATTTCATTTGCAACTTCATCCATTTTCATCATAGTTTCATAAGTTTTATCAAGGTTATTAGAAAATTGCATCAAAGAATCAAGAATCATCATCCAAGATCATCAAATCACACTATGGGGTTGGGAAAGGGACATTTTCTACACAAAAATGACGCCAATTCTCCCATAGGATTTAATTGCCTTCATTGTTTTGTTTTTATTTTTTTTCTTATTTTGATGTTTCAATCTAATTTCATGGGAAATGTTGCTTCTATCTTGAATTTTTATCTAATATTGTGTTTGTTCTTCATGGTTGTGCAGGTATAGAAACTCCATTCACATTTTGGAGCTAGAAGGAGGGCGAATCTAGAGAAAATCAACACGTTTTTCTAAAAATTTAAAGTTTTTTTATTGATTTTTTGTGTCTATAGGAAAATTGTGCCACTATCAGTCCACCGACACTAAACTACACTACTATCAGTCCAACGACGCTATATTGTGCTGCTTCTAAACTTCAAACTGCTCTGATGGAGTCTTCCTACCTAGAAAATTTGAATTTCTAACTTCGATGTTGGCTTCCAGATTCCAAACTGCGTCATTGGCTAAAATTGCATCATAATGGCGCTCACTGTTTTTCTGCAGACCGCCGCTCTTAGTCCTCAGTGGAACCATATTGCACCACATATGTGGATTGCGCCACTGGAGTAGGGTAAAAATAAGATTTTAGTTTATTTTCAATATGTGATTTCTTCATTTTGGTTGTTTTTGACTTCTAACTAGTTTTTGGCCTCTGTTTTTACAGTAGTAACCAATTTTTTGTGATGTAGGGACTTCTGGAGGTCATAATTTCTGACTTGGATTTCTGTTTGGGCTGAAATTTTATAGGTGGTTTCGTTATGAGGTGGCATGTGGATTCCCAATCGGCCTTGAGTTGGTTGGTGGCCATTTTGGCACTTTTTCAGGTTTTGAAACTTTCATCTTGGCCCTCAAAATGGCAATTTAGTGTTTTTTTCTAGTTTTTTTAAAGTTGTTTTTATTAATAACTCAAAACTTATATTTCAAATTTAGGATATTAGTTGGAAATTCATCCTATCTTAGTTTTAGGAAGTTTTTGGGAAAAAAAAAGACTCTCAAAGTTATGCATGAGAAATTACCAAAAAAGGAAAAATCTGACAATTGTTGAAATCTACCAAAAAAGGGTTGGCTTGATCAAAAGTGAAGGAAGGAAAATGAAGGCCAAGGGTTCTTTATTATTTTATCATCCCATTGTCTCAAGGGTTTTTAAAAAATTTGGGGAGAAATTATAATCCCTCTTCTAAGGATTTTCTATATTCTTTCTCTTAGGATTTACTAAATTTAGTTTGGGCTTAAAAAGAATAAACAAAGGGATTTAAAAAAAACCAAAAAAAAATTCACTACATTTTTTTTTGGGACTTAACAAATAAACAAAAAAATCTCACACTTCAAAATTGGTGCTTAAAAATAATTCATATCATTGCTTTGTGGTTAAAAAGAACATGTGTACTCTTCATTTTGTAATCCCTTTCAAAAGTTAATATCATCAAAAGGATGTATGCACTTGTCTCGCGCTTCATAGCGATCTTGAGAATCATAAGTGTTTTTTTGATATTAAGTTGTGTAAGTGATTACCTTCACATTTCTAATTGGGTGCCTAAAATTGAACAAATCTTGTGATTGTGAGTGAAGGGTATGTGCAGGATCATGATGGGCAAAAAAGTGGCGATATGTAAGTGATATGATGGCCCATGTGGGTGACGAATTTTTTTTACCCAAAATTGATGAAATGAAAAGGGTTTTTAAAGGAGATTCTCATCTTTCAACCAATATAAATTATGCTTTACTTTGAATTTAATAAATAATTATTATTCATTTTCTATTTGAATTACAACTAAAGCCCTGATTGATAAGCTGATTGAAAAACATCTGTAACTTTCAAATGGTATCATATTTTCTGAATCTAAAACATGTATCACATTCTATGCTTTGCATACTATAGGATTTAAAAAAAAAAAAGAATTTCATGAATTTTTGACCAAGTTAAGGTGGTCAAACATATGAGTTTTTATATTTTTTAAAAGTTGTAATAAAAAAATCATAATTAATTATTTACTTGAAAAAATTTACAAACAAATATGCATCACATCGGGACATTAGTCCTCTATTTATATCTAAAATCTTAAAAATAACTAATTATCATTTTATTGTGGTAATGGTGGTCAGACAAACACCTACTTCTTATTTTTTCCTTGAAATTTAAGTACTAATGCATCGAAATTTTAAATTTTCACCAAATATATTTAAAAAATAAAAAGTAAATGTAGTAGTTTAGAAACTACACTCAATTTTTTACAGATTCTATTCTTACGTATTTTTGAAATAATATAGATAACTTATTTAAATTTTTATGTCAAGTTACCTAACTCTGATTTTATGAATTTTCGTCACCACTTAAGGGCTTGTTTTTTCCATGATGATCTTACACATACCCTGAAGTACATCATGATTGTTCTCTCATTGTTTCTCAACATTTAAGATTGATGGAACTATGGATGTACTTTCTCACTTTTTTTTATCCATAGAGGGCCTTCCTTATTGGTAAAAATTACTCACCCCAAGTGAATGAATCAACCAGTAACACGCTAAATCCAAGAAACTTCCAACCGGTATATAAGTGTGGGTACTTGAGGAAAGTTTGAGTATCACAAGGATCATTCTGAGAAGAAGGGAAACAATGGTCTCTTGCCACATGGATGGTCCCCCATGAATGGAATGTCATCCCACATTTTTATAGCTCTTAGTAGAGATGAGAATTATGCCATGGGAGTTTCATTTAGGTACGGATGCTTGGCTGACCCGAGAAGCGAGTGCACTTAAAGGGGGAGCCTGTGTGGTCAAGCATCTAATCACCCACTCAGAGTAAGCGTATCTGGATTTGTCCAAGTGGGAACTCAATAAGTATTGCCTCTTTTATCCTAGGATTGTGCATCACATTGAAATCAAATCACCTTGCTTGGGTCTCAAAACATTTGAAAACAAACATTCACAAAATCCTCAAAATTTCAAACCCTTTAGGGGGAGAAAATACCTTTGACGAATCCAAGCACTCTTGCTTTCCCTAGGGATTTCATCCTTAGAGGCTTCTAAGTATTTGGATTTAATCACAATTTTCTTTTACTAAAGTCAACATTAGGAAATTATTGCCTAGATTTCCACATAATGGACCTTGTGGGATGAGAATAAGTTAAGAAATTAGACATTTAGTTTGAAGAGCTAATCAAGAGAGTGTTTGTGGTAAAAATAAATCACTAAGAAAAGTTAAGAACAATTGAACCCCACACATGTGCTTGGTATTTTTTGGTCATATAGTTTTCCATGCAAACATTGGTCTTTTGGTTTGAAATACTCTTAGGGAAAAGCATGTTCTTAAATATCTTGGTGTAGTAAACAAAGTCCTTCTTGGGTTCATTCAGGATCAAAAAATAAATCATTTCATCTATTCAAAACATTTATCATCCCATTTCACAAACAACCTTTAGAACTTTGGAAAAATTATTCATAATAGAATTTTGATAGGACCTTCAATAAAAATCAAAATCACTCTATTTGGCTAAATGTGTGTGGATGAATCCTTCCTCACACATTTAGTTGAATTATCACCTTTGTGGACAAGTTTACCCCAAGATAACATCCAACATATTGGGATTTATAATTCAATTATCCAAATCAAACCCAATCCAAATCAAAATCTAAAATCCTAAAGTCTATTATTCATCCAAATTTGTCAAATGTTTCAGCACCCATGTCACTCACCATTTCATCCATCATCCCATCATTGGTCCTAAATCTCTTAGAGGTCAACAGGGTCAAAATATAGCAAAACATGGAATATAAGCTTGATTCATACATCACGATTAATCCAAGTCAACCAAACTATCAAAGCCAATACTCACATTTTTACAATCCATACATGGGATCTTTATCTCCTCTAAATTTCAAAAATACAACAAATGTGACTTTTCCCAACCTAAATTTAGGAACACAAAACCTCAATGATATAACAAATGTGATTTTTCTCAATCTGAATTTTGGAACACCATTTCCTATGGTAGATTCAAATCAAAGCCCAAACTTACAAATCTATCAACCAAACAATTAAGGTATGAGTCTTCCAAACAACATTATACTGGTACCAAATCCAAGCTTACCAAACATAAACATATCAAATCCATACTTGGTAAACTTTGGGATGGATATGTTTGCAAATCCCACCAATGTTGTTCAAAATCTAGGCAATATTTTGACAACTCCATGTATTGATCCAAGCCCATGCAAAATCAAAGTTACCTAAATCCAAGCAATGTGTTTCCCAATGACAACAATGTTCAATATCAACCAATAATGCCAAATCTAAGCATCATACCAAATAAGAACATTGTTCAAGATCAATACATCCATGATTCCATGCAAACACTGGTACAAGTATACATACAAAATATGCTTGCTCAACAACCAATTCAACCATATCAAGAATGTCAACATCGAATCTTGCGAAACAAAATTGCTACACTCAAAAAACTCACTGACCCATATCACCAAGAGACATCTCCACCCCGAAATCAATACACATTGGTTGAACCATGTCATGAAAGTATTGAGTTGTCTCCACAACCATATCAAGAACAATATCTCCAATATCAAGAGGTTGGATATCAACAACATCAACAACAAACCCAATCACCCCATCTCAAAGATTATTCATCACATCTCAAAGATCAATCAAAACTACCCATCAATGAGCACCTTGAAGATGTTTCCATCTCCTCCGATGATCAAAACAAAATATATCAAGAGTCACTTTTCAAACATGATCAAAACCCACAAATGATACCCAAAAATGATCCAATTCAAAAAATGTTAAGATCATTTGACCTTATGGTTGAAAACATTAACAATCTCTCCACCTTACTATTGAGGAAAGTGATCAAAATCAGTCCATCAATGAGTACTATGAAGATATGTCTACCCCATCCAATGATCAAATTAACATTCATCAAGAGCCACTTTTTAGTGATATATTTCAAGATGTTATTTTATCCTATTGACATAAACCACTATCCATCCACCAATGATCATATTGACAATGTCTTTACATCACCTAATGAATTAGAGGACATATCTCAAGAACATGTTCCAAAGCATGATCAACATCTTCCACCAAATGCTAGCAATGGTCGTTCCCAAGACATATTGACATCCTTTGACCTCATGGTTATAGATACTAAAGTAATCCTGAACTCAACACTAGATACAAATTCACTAAATTATCAAAAGGATATTGAGCCACTTCCCATGCCTAATGACAATTTCAAAAAACTCTTTGTAAGCAATCCATCCTTTGAAATGGACCCATGTCAAGAACTTGATCCAAAGCATGTCAAAAGCAATTCCAAAATCATTCAAGATCAAGAATTTGTATCTCCAAGATACTACAATGATGTAATGGCCACTCTCCTATCTATACAAGATGTCACAAAAGATGATCATATCCAGATGGCACATACTCCTCCATGTACCCATGAGATGCTTTCTTTGGATGGACACGTAGATGATCTTCGTTCAAAACAAGAGTCTCATACTCTTGACAACATTACCAAGGTACAAGAGTCTCCTACTCTTAAAATTTTTACACCTGACCAATATATAGAAAACTCTAGAGACATATAAGAAATGGATCATAAAGAAGGCTTCTATAGAATTTGTGAATCAGAAACATCTTGTGGAGGCATATCAGAAATAGATCATGAAGAAGGTTTCTATAGAAGTTATGAATCAGAAACATCCTGTGAAGGCATATCAAAAATGATTCATGAGAGAGAGTTTTACGTGGACAATGAATCATCAACACCTCTAGGAGAAGCATTAAAATTGGATACTTCACAAAATGAAGCCAAAGATATTGATCAGGAAGTTATCCCACTTATGGAGGTTCATATAACTTATAAAATTGGATCACTCACCTTTTTAAGGGAAAATTATATTTCAATGAAGAAGCTATCACCTTTGAAGATCCATGACAGTGCATAGAAGGATTAGCACCTTATTTCCAAGGTAGATCATATCCTATTGCAAGTAAAAAATTTCAACAGATGAATTATCAAGGTAGAGGATTAGGCCTACATGAATTGGGTATCTTAGAACTAGTGCAGATTATTGGAAATCATAAGCATCAAGGTCTTGGTTATTCGATAATTAAGGGATCTAAACATATTAGTGATACCTCTATAAAATTAGGGGCAACTTCATCTTAAGTAAACATCAACATAGGGAACACAAAGAAACCTTATGATGAAACCAATGCCACTACTACAACCAGCCATGTCATGAATCTTCATCCACCCATCACCCCATCCATGAATTGGGACCAACATCAAAATAAATATTTGAATCAAAGCATGAAGAACGTTATCAAATCAAAAGAAGTAGTGAAGCATGAAGGACAAATCAAATACACATGGATACCAAAGAATACAAAGAAAGATTATCCCTTCAAACTCCACTAGTCAAAGAAACTATGGGGAAAAATAAAAAAGGGAAAAGTATCCATAAAAGATTCCCACAAAGGAAAAAGAAGGCCTCTCAAGCAACATACAAAGTATATCAAGCAGTTGGTCCTAATTCCATGCACACTTTCATATCCACTCATCATTTCTCATCTTCCCAAGTTTGGAGAGTCAAAGGTTCCAAACTATCAACCAATCCATCTCTTATTCCTAAATACACAACACCATCCACTCCTCCATGCATGATATCCAATTCTCACATTGACCATGTATTAGAAATGACCCTTCATCATAAGGATTCAAAAGTCATTCTATCATGATATGCACACAAAGAAAAAGTTAACACCAGTATCAACAAAGTAGATCAGGAATCTCAAAATTTGCATTCAACTGCATGTATCTTGGAAAAAAAAAATTCTTCAAGTAGCATATTAGTGGCACATTATTACAAAAGCATCAACTTCAGCAGTTCTAGGTGATTCAACATGAGCTTAAAATCTTTTAGCAAAAAATATTAAAAATCAAAAAATCAAAAATTCATGAAATAGTAAAGATAAAAATTGTCCTCTAGTGAAAACCAGATGGGTAGCACTTTGGAAAAGTACCATGATGAAAACATGGCAACAAGGCATGATGTATAGAATCGAGCATCTGCATGTGCCGGTTCAGTTGGAAGCATCTCATCCCGTCTATAATAAAGCTAAAATTCCATCCATCTTAAATCCATTCATCCATGAACCATTTATCCAATCTAATTTCATCCATCTACATCCATAGTCCAAATTATATTGATCTTGACAAATTTTGGTGCACACTTTACACTTTCTTATGGAAAAAATCTTGACATGGGTCATTTTCATTGATCTTATCCTACCCAATATTATCTGAGCCTTGAAGCATTATCCAAATGATAATCCTCTATTCGAACACCTTATCTTGTCATAAGATAATCCTTGGAATCCTTTGCATTGTTACCATATCCATCCATCCATCCACCTACCCAAGCATCCACCAATGGCCTTTCAAACATTGCTAGAAACTAGGGGTAGATATTTACATATTGCTTTGAGGATAAATCTTGATCTGTATCTTCACACTTATGTGGTGATCCGAACATTGGTAGATATAAAATCAAATTGGTCAAAGAATTTGTGAGCACGAAGCCAAATCACTAGGCCATGACATATTTTGACAAGACGATGTTCCTTATCAAGCTTTATCTTTCATCGAACATAAATCCAAACAATCAATATCAGTCACATATAATTTAAACTTCAGCATCACACCAAATCACCAAAAAAAATTTGTTCCAAATCAAGCTTCAAAATCTTGATCAATCAAATCCAATCAATCCATCATCATCTCGAGATATTCTTCCCAATCCTTGTGTTGCTTAACACTATTCTTGCATTGTTGTGTATCCTCAACAATGTTATCATCATCAATCCATCAATCTGATCAATCAACCTTAGCTTGGTTTTCAACAAAAATCCCAAAATAGAGCACTGATATCATATCCATATACAAATCGTCAAAATCATCTGAAAATCCAAAAAAAATCCAAAAACATCCAAAACATGTAAAAAATCCCAAAACAGGTCAAAAAGTTAGAAAAAGTAAAAAACATGGATCTGAACTATGTCATCTCTGAGCTTAAATGTAGGAAAGGCTAATCTTTGATTGGCCCTTGAGACACAAAATCCAAAAACACTCATAAAATCTCATAAAAAAGAAAAGAAAATTTGGAAAATTTCAAAATCAAACATTTGTAAAAAATCTCAAAAAATCTCAAAAAATCCAAAAACATAGCCTCAAAACATTCAAAAAATATCAAAAACATCCAAATATTTGAAAAAATCCATCCATCTCCATTTCACTTTGACCTGCAATAATCTCACTCGTAATAAATCACCGCCATTTTCATCCTTTGGTAAGTCAGTCGGAAGCAAGTCTAGCAGGTTCAAAAGTGAACACCTAATCGTCAAAGTCTCAAGTGTAGGTCAGTAAGTCAACAAGTTAATCAACTGGGAGTCTCAATAGCTTATCACTCAGTCAATCTTATCATCATCTGATAACAAAATTTCCTAGGATGAATCCTTCCTACAATGGACATCAACATTAGGCAACACCATATTTTAGTCTTGGCTAGCGGTATGAAGAACATTAGTTTTTTGGTTTACTTTATCTGCTCTTTTGATTTATCTTATTGCGCTCATTTCGATGACCTCTCAATGATGTCTAAATGAAAAAGATTTAGAGAGAAAGAATGGGGCAACAATCATTATTATTTTTATCTGTTGTGCTTGTTGGATATTCTTGTAAAATAACTTCATCATGTGTGCTTTTTTGGGTCTGTAGAGAGGGGGTTTTAAATACATTGTTGACCACATAGGAAGGCTTGCTTTCCTATGTTTTTTTTTGAGATGTTTAGAATATCTGAAGTACATTTTGAATGAGGTTCTGTATGCTAGGTGTGAACATGAATACTCCTATCTGATTTTTGAGTCAAAGTCCATCACACTAGGTACAACTTCATCCTAGTTCTTTATACCTTGATGCATCGTACTTATGTGTTTTATGAAACATAAGGTAAATGGACCTTTTAAAATCCCAATTCTTGATAAGCAAATGATCAACAATTATAATCATCATTCATCATCATCCATCATCATCTCTAATAAAGGCTCATAGATCATGGACTTGTCTGATCCTCTTGTCATCATTCTTTTCTTCTTATTCTTCTAGCTTTACTAACAATTCTATCCAAAATTTGTGTGATATCTCAAAATATGCATGAGGCTACCCATGGCCGATGACTGTCTATACATCATCAAAATTGTCTACGTCAAATATTTGATCTTTCTAAAGAATTATCTTTCGTCCTCTAATCAATAGAACCACTCCTCTCACATTTTATTGTGATCTCGATCGGAAAATTAAACATTTTCACTTGATCTCTCGAAGAGGCAGTATACCAATGTAATCCTTCTCACTGGGGCAGGAGTGGGGCATCTGAAAAATTGATTTTTTTTTTAATAATTTTGATCATAGTAGTTTATTCTTTGAACCAACACAATAGGTACATTACTTAGAAGAGGGGAAAAATGTAGACACGTAAAATATACATGCATCTGATCCTTATCAAGTACTAACATTGTTTCTTCCTAAATAATCTACTTTGCTAATTAATTTAATTGAATAATCTTTATCTGATTAAATTCATCATATTTCCTCTCTTAATTAAATAAATCAAATTTATCTAATTAAGTCATTTTCTTCCATTAATTAAATAAATCATTTTGTTTAATTAATCCTATTAGCCCCCTTGTCATTAAATAATCCACTTTATTTAATTACTCTTTAAATTCATCTCTTTGAATTAAATAAATTAATCTTTATTTGATTTAATCTAGCACTACCTTCTTTAATTAAATAAATAAATCTTTATTTAATTAAATCTAAATCATTATTCCTCTCAATTTTGATTTAAATAAATCCTAAAATCTAAGTCAAAATTGTCAAATCACCTAATTTCTAGTTAAATTGATCAAATGATGATTAATCCTAATCCTAATCACTCCAATTCTCTAGATTTTGCAACTTGCACAATAAATCAATTTATTTGATTTATTAATTAATCAATTTCCATTCAAAAGGGCATCTTTTGTGGAATATTCTTCCAATTCAAAAATCCCTCTAGAAGGGATGAGTACTTCCCAAAAGGAATTAAAAGCCTCTTACATGACCTTTTCCTTGAGCCAAGTGACATTTACTCCATTCATCTCTCCCTCCAACTTGTCATTTCATCAAAATCAAATTTGAATTTAATAGAATTTATGTGAGCATTCATCAAAATGTGCTCATTCCTCCTCCAATCACATCTTGACAAGTGGAACAATGCCATTTGTCCATCTTTAATCCCAAATTCATCCTATTTCACATTCCTCCATCCTTATCTTCTATAAATAGATAGCTTCTCTATTGATTTGAGGATCCACAATATCATCCACAATCCATGTAAGCTTACTATACTGAATTTCATTTGCAACTTCATCCATTTTCATCATATTTTCATAAGTGTTATCAAGGTTATTGGAAAATTAGATCAAGGAATCAAGAATCATCATCCAAGATCATCAAATCACACCAAGGAGTTGGGAAAGGTACATTCTATACACACAAATGGCACCAATTCCCCCATGGGATTGAAAGTTTTCTCATTAGAATAGGATTTAATTGCCTTCATTGTTGTGTTTTTCATTTCTTTTTCTTATTTTGATGTTTCAATCTAATTTCATGGGGATTGTTGCTTCTATCTTTCATTTTGATCTAGTATTGTGTTTGTTCTTCATGTTTTTGCAGGTATAGACACTCCATTCACACATCCGATTTGTAAAGAATATTTTGTTGAGTTGTGGATTCTTTTTCATTCATTATTCAAAATATTTATAAAATGTCCCAGACAATCCTAAATACATAATTCAAATGTATTCCTCTATTTTATAGGATATTAATTACAATTTTTCTTAGATTTTAGTTCAACTGCCTACATGGTTGGCTTGCCAAACATTCAAATGAAGTTGTTTTCTACTCCCCTCAAAGGCTTCCTAAATCTGAAATTGGCAATGAATTTTTTTCTTTTCTCATGGTCTCAGAAGACCTGAGAGGAGGAACAAAAAATTATTGTCTCTGATATATCTTCACTTTATCAAAGGTTTTCTCTCTTATAAAGAAAAGAGGAAAACAATGTCATATGGTGCTTGTCTTTCATTATTCATCTTAGTGTCTCTTAGAAACACATATTATCCGAATTCTTAGGAAAGTGTATTCGTGCATTAAACTACTATAAAAGATTCTTCTAGCATTTCGTTTCTATTTTTCGGATGTTTCGAGCTAGAACTGTTAAAGGTATGGCCAAATCGTGGGTGGAAAGAGACTAAATCCAAGATAAAAACTAGGCCAGAGGTTAAATCTTTAGATTTCATACAAAGAGGATCATGTTTCTTTAGATATAACATAAAGACAGAGGTCTCTAATTGGGATGTGAATGTCTTGTGGTTGCCATGGACACACACGTAGTGAGGCTTGCCTTGTAGCTACTTGAAACTAAGTTTTCATCTATTAAGGTTGGCGCTATGGTTTCTAACGCCTATCAATTCTTGGTAATGTTATCCGAGTTTGTCCTAAATTTAATAATAAATTATTAATAAAAATATAATAATAAAAATATAATATAATAATAATATGATATAAGAAAAAATAATAAAATATGATAAATAATGAATAACAATATAATAATATAAACTTCCAGTGATCAGGTCTGTCAACCTCACAGGGCTGGAAAATTTGTGGGATGAGAAGGAACAAAGCATAATGTTTCTTCTCAGGGTGACAAGAATGATGAAAACCCCTCCCAAGGGGTGGGTGTAGTAGTACTTGGTAGAAGAAGGGTTGATTGGTAAAGTGGTAGTAGATCATGATGAAGACTAGGAGCTTGGAACGATAGAGGAATGGATGTCGAACAATGGCAGGGATCCAATGACCAAGGTGAGAAACCTAGTTCATGTCAAGTGTGTTGTGGACTGCCTAGTGATTGCATATTACATGGCATACATGAAGATGAAGGAAACAAAGGAAGAAGAGGACCAAGATGAAGAGAAAGGAAAGGCTCTATAAAAATCTATGGTATAATCCAATTAGTTAATATTTATGAGTTCTAATGGTATGAGTTAGTCCATCAAAGGTGACATTTTTTGTCAAATATGTTTGGTAGTTTTTTCTGCTAGTTTTTGGCCACTTGGTCCATGGCCATTTTGTAAAATGTGAAGGATGGGATAGGGTTGTAAAGCCATTTTTATTCATGAAAAAGGTTGAGTCGAGTGTCAGGAGGGAGATTGATTCTAGTGGATACATAGAAAAACATGAAATAAATGTAATCTCTTTTTGAAAGTAATACAGGGTGTTTCCCCTTAGCAGTAATTTATCGAGCAAACAATAAATTTAATAATATAATAAATACAATAATAAAAATATTTTAATATTAACAATATCATATATAATTTTATATATTTTTTAAAATCAATTATTATAAATAAATGGAATACTCTATTATTTCAAATAAATCATAGTTAGCTTTTTTGTGTAGGCAATAATACACTAGTATTGAATGAGATAGAAGAATAAATTTTAATTTTTTTTCTAGGAAAATGAAAAAATATGACTTAAACTTAAATTTAGTACTTTCCCTAAAACCAAACCCAAACCATAACCCTAACCCCAAACCGAACTCTAAACCAAACCCACAACCTAACCTTAAGCTTCCCACAAACCTAAACCTAAACTCTAATGATTCATAACACTAACCTAACCCTAAATCACACCCTTACCCTAACCCTCACTGCAAACCTAACCTAATTCAAAAAACAAACCTTAATCATAACCCTAACCTTAAAACATAAGCTTACATCTAACCCTAACCCTAAACCCTGAGTGATAATAGCATAACACTAACGTAACTCTAACCAAAACCACAACTTAGAGGCTAAACCTAACCCTAATAGTAACCCTGACCCTAATCGTAAACCATAATCCTTACCCAAAACCTATTCGTAAATATTAACCATAACTTTAACACTAGCCATTACCCTCAAATAAGTCACATTGGTTTTTCTCATGCAAGCAAGAATGCTACATCAATGCATAAGACATAAGAACTGGAACTATAATTCTTTCTTGTCGGAAAACAACCAACTATGACTTAAACTAAAATTTTAAGCTTGCCCTAAACCTTAATAATAGCCATAACCTTAACATTAACCCTAACCCTAAACCAAACCTAAAACCTTATCCTACACATCTTCTAAATGTAAATGTAAACCATAATATCATAACTATAGCCTAACCCTAACCCTAATTCTATGTTACACCCTAAGCCTTAGCCTAACCCAAACCCCAACCCTAACAAAATTTGAAAAGAAACCTCTAACCCTAACCCTAAATATAAAACCTATGCCTACTTTTAACAGTAAACCTATAAGCTAAACCATAATATCATAAATTCAATCGAATCCTAAATCTAACACTAACTCACACCCTAACCCTAACCCTAATCATGACCTTAACACTAAACCCTAAACCATAATCTGAACCCTAAATTTATCTTTAATCCTAACCATAATCATAACACTAATGATAACTCTAAATCTAAATGTACCCTTACCATAAACCTAAATCTAAAACGTAATATCTAAGGTAATAAATGTAAAGCACACCCTAACCCTAACCTTAACCTTGGAAGCTAAGACTATATCTAACTGTAACCCTGAACTCTAATTCTATTTCTCCTAACCCTAACCCAAAGCCTATTTCTCATAATCGTAACCCTAACAATAATTTTAGCTATACCCTAACCCTAACCACAATCTTTACCATAACCCTAATCCCAAATCTATTTCCAACACTAACCCTAGTATTCCTTACTCTAACCCTAACCTTAACCATGACCCTAACCTAAAATAAAACACTAAGTTACCCAACCCAAACCTAAACTAACCATAACCCTAATAAAAAATATAAATATAACCCTAACCCTATTGCCAACTCTAATTCCAAAAATAATCAAAACACTTTAAACTATAACTCTTAATGTAACCCTATACCCTAGACCGTTAAGCCCAACCATAACACTAACCTAACCCAAACTCGAAAATAAAATCCATAATCATAATACTAACGTAACCCTAATCCTAATTATAATTGTATTCAACACAATCCTAATACTAAACCTAACCATAATCGTAACACCAAACCTAAATTTCAACCATATCCATTACATTACCCTATCCTTACCCTCAACCTAAACCGTAATATTATATAACCCTAACCCTAATCATAAATAAAACCATAACCCTAGGCCTAACCTAAACCTTTCCTATACCCCTAACCTATTCCCGTAAAAACAACCACTAACTTTCACACTAACTCTAAACCTAAGCTTGTGTATAACCTTAACCTAAACCATAAACAATAATATCATAAATTGAAACTAAAGCTATCAATAACCCTAACTCACACCCTAACCATAACCCTATGCCTATACCTTACCCTAACCCTAAACCTAACCCTAACACTACATCCTAAACAATAATCCAATCCCTAAACCTATCCCTAGCACTAACCATAATGATAACACTAATGATAACTTTAAATCTAACCTCAAACCCTAAATAGTAAACTGTAACCATAACCCAAACCTTTCCCTAATCCTAACTATAAACAAATATGCTAACTGTAAATAAACCCTTAATCTAACCCTAAACTTAATGCTAATGAAATCCCTAGCTATAACCCTAAACCTTAACCCTAATCTTAAGTCTAATCCCAACCATATAGTAACACTAATAAGAACTCTTAACAAAAACTTAAATCCTAATTTTAACCCTAACCTAACCCTAATCCTAACCAGACACCATAAACTTAACCCTAAGACTAACCTTAATCATAGCTCAAACCATAAGAATAACCCTAACTCTAAGCCTTACCCTAATAATATTTCTCATAACCCTAACCCTAACCTTAATACTAACCATACCCTTAAACCTAATTCCATTTCTCTTAACCCTAACCCTAAACCTAAATTTAACCCTAACTATAGCCCTCACCATAATCCTAACCCTATTCCTACCATAATACTAATCCTAAACATATCCTTGACCCTAACCATAACTGTAAACCTAACGTTAAACCCTAAATGATCAACCATAATGGTAGCCCAAAGATAATCCTAACTCAAACCCTAACCCTAAACTTGAACCCTAATCCCAACTCCAATCCCAATCATAAACATGTGATATGGTGAAATGGTATTTAAGGCCAATAACTCACCTAAATCAGACATGCCATCATTAACATTGAGGGACACAATAGTAATCGACAAAAATCATTTGGCTACTATTGTCAATGAAGAGCATGAATGGTTGGTCATCGTTACGGACCCTAACGATGACCTTAGTAGAGGGGGGGGGAAAGAGGGGGAGAGGGAAAGGTATACATAGAGGGAGATAATATAGAGATGGTGAGTGATAAGGAAATATATGGAGAGATAAGGTGAGAGATAGATAGATAGGGATAAAGAGGTATAGAAAGATGCAGAGAGAGATGTATAAATAGATAGAGAGGGTGGGAGAGGAAGAGAAATAGAGAGTATTATAAAGATATAGAAAGAGGGGGTGATAGAGAGGGGATAGATAAGGATGGAAAGAGGGCGAGATAGGGATAAAACCGAGAGATAGAGAAATAGATATAACTTGGGAAAGAAAGAGAGGGATAGAGTGATGGAGAGGGATAAATAGAGATAGATAGAGGGATATTATGAAAGAGATTGAGAGATAGAAATATATAAATATATATGAAGTGATATTTAGAAAGAGGTAGAGAGAGGGATATATAGAGGGGAAAAAGTGAGCATAAAGGAGTTGATAGAGACAATTAGTAGAGAGATAGGGAGAAGCAAAGATAGCGAGATAAATATAGAGATATGGAGGGAGAAACAAGGAGTTTGGGTACATTGGTGAAGTAGAGAAAGATGTGGAGAGAGAGAGGAGGGATAGAAGAGGGGAAGAGGGAGAGATATAGATAGAGGGATGTAATAGAGATAGAGAGGATAAGGAAAGAGATGGAGAGATAAGGTGAGAGATAGATAAGGGTGAGAGCAACTTTGTTTGGAAATGGTGCTTTTCAAATCTTCAAAGTCTATACAAGAGCATCAAAGTTTATAGGTTATATCTTCATCTCTTCGTCTATCAAGTCCTCTTCCCATCTCTCTCCTTCTTCCTCTTCTTAGAGCTCTATATCTATATCACTTTGCATTGCTATGTCTATCTCTATATAGTTTTTCCTTCCATAGATCCCTCTATCTCTATATCATTATCTCTCAATCTCTATACTCCTATATCTGTCCATCTCTACCTCTCTCTACGTATCACTTCCTACTTATATCTTTATGTTTTAATCTCTCCCTCTTCATATAGTTATCTCTTCCAACTATATCTATCCATCTCTCTCTCTCTCTCTCTCTTATCTCCCCTCTCATTTGAATATTCTTCTCCATATACATCTCCATCTTATTCTCTATCTCTATCTCTATCTCCTTACTCATATCACTCTCTCTCTTGCTATTCCCCCTCCATCTCTACCCATATCCCTATTGTATATATAACACATGATGTTTTTTCTAATGGAGTTTGATTATCTTCTTGATTTAGATTATTTTTTGTTGTGTTTGGATCTTTGTAACATGATGCATAGTTTATTTGAAGTCATCACTTCTCCATTGAGACCCTTTTGCACAAACAACATAATTTTCTAAATGGCCTACCAATTGACCTTCTGTAGGGAACAAATATATGAATGAAATAGACCATAATTTTCACTAATTGACATTCTACACCTCCATATTCATCCGAATCTCAATTTTTATCTCTAACTCTATCTCTATATTCCTCACTATCTCTATCCCCTATCCCTATCTCCTTATCTCTCCTTGCATCTTTCTCTCTCTCTCTTCCCCCTTCCCCCTCTATCTCTCCCACTATATCTATATCTTTGTATCTCTCTTTCCATCCCTATCTCTCCCTCTCTCTCCCTCTCTCCCTATCATTCCCTCTTTCTACATCTCTCTTCTTCTCCTTTATCATATATTTCTCTCCCTTCCTCTCCCTCCTCTACTAATTTATATATATTTCCACCTCTATCTCTCTACCTCTATCTCCATATCTATCACTCACTCATGCATGCACTACTTGTTGCTTGCTACCTATCTCTATCTCTATATATCTCACTCTCTCAAACACTCTTTGTTTCTACTTCTCTATCTTTATTTCTATTTCATTATCTCTTCCCCATATCTCTATCTCTCCATGTCTCTCCCTCTCTCTATTACTCATCTTTATTACCCAATTTATCTCTCACTATTTATCTCTCTAACTCTATCTTCCCATCTCTCCTTCTCCTTCTCTACCTTTATCTCATTATCTCAATCTCTCTCTCTCTCTCTTATTCACTCCATATCTCCTGCTTTATTTATCTTTCTCTATATATATATCTACCTCTACTACTTCCTATATCTTATATTTCTATCTCCCCCTCTCTCATTACCATAGTTGTTTTGTCTTTATATCTCATTGTCCCTCTTTCCCTATTCTTCCATCTCTTCCTCTATATATATTTATCTCTCTCTCTCTCTCACTTCATCTATCTTTCCTTCTTACTATCCTAAAATTATCCTCTTTATATCCCTATCTCTAACTCTATCTCTCCCTATAACTCCCTCTTTCTATATCACTCTACTTATCTTGTCTTTCTATTTCTCTCCCTCCATCTTTATCCATATCCCCTCCCTTTCTCTCTATCTATATCTCATACGTCTCCCTCTCTCTATCTATATCACATTTCTCTCTTTCTCTATCTCTCTCTCTCTCTCACCCTCTCTCTCATATTCACTCATTATTTCCTACTTTATCTCTCTCTCTCTCTCTATAAATATATATATATATATATATATATATATATATATATATATTTATATTTATATAAAGGTAGAGAGACTAATGAACAAAGAGGGGGTGTGAGAGAGCAACAAAGATATATTATTAAATTCATTTTTAATGTAATATTATATTTATAGATTATGTCATATTATGAAAAAAGGGAAAATAAGGTTCCACCTTTTAAGATATCGAACTTGGACCTATTTCACACTTTATTTCACTAGGAAACCAAGATCCTTCAATACATCGAGTCAATTTAGGGAGGGAATAAGGGTTTCCTTTTGTGATTAAATGGGGGTTCACCATTAAATGAATCTTTAAAGGAGAATGGAGTGGTCAAAACAAGATAGTAAAACCCTATAAATTGTTGTTTTAAGGTGCACAAGGACTAATACACCAAGTTGGGTGATTTTGTCTTGACATAGGAATCTGGGAAAAATATGGTATCTTCTGGTATCTATGCAATATTTACAAAAAACTAGCAAAAGGCTATACTGTGACTCATACACCTAGAGGGTTGATTTAGTCCTAGTATTCGGGTTTAACTAATATTTATGTATCCTCTAGAGATCTTCTATAGCTTTCATATTTTTTGATTCTTCAAGTCCGAAAGTCTGAATTCTGGCCTATACATGAGGTTTCATGAATATGACAACTTCTTGACAACTTTGAAAACTTTTTCAACTTTTTCTTCAAAGGATCTTCAAGTTCCAATTCACCTAGATCTACAAACACACATCAAGAGGGAAATTTTTTGTTTTGTTAAGGAATAGGGGTTTGTCTTGGTCAAGCTTTGTTTTGGTAATTAAACCTTAAAATGAAATAGAAAAGCATGGAAGGAATGATGAATGAAAAATGATAATGTTGCAACACCCAAAAACATTAAAATAAATATTACAAACTTGTGTGAAATGGCTCCAATGGATGTCTATCTTGACTCTTGATTAAATGCTTAAAACTTTGTCTGGAATGCTTCCTTGAATCATGAAAACCTACATCACAAATGTTAGCTCACAAACACACATGATTCATGAAGAACTTGACATGATGATTGAATCTTGAATATTTGTCCAAATGATTGATAACTTGCTCTTGTATGATCTTGAATTCTCTCTTGATCATAAATTCGATATAATTCTTGATCTCCATGTTTAAGGGGAAAATAGGGTTTTATCAAAATAAATTTATTTAGATGATAAACCACTAATTCTTACAAAACATAAAATTATGTATATGATATGATGCAAATAACAATAAGAAATAAATCGTAACTATTATACCAATAATGAGGAAAGTTTTTAGAGGCTAAAATAATGTGTACCTTACTACAAGAGTGTTGTTTTTAGGCCACTATGGACTCATTTGCCTCAAGTAGCGAATGGGTCCTTGTTAGGGTTTCTGAAAACTGACTTCTGGGTTCTACTTCTTTGATTTCTACACTTCCAAATCCTTGTTGATCATCTCCCGAAAGTCTAAAAAAAGTTTTGTATCCTCTTTTTTATGTTCTTGCAATATGGATGACAACTTTCCAACTTGACAACTTTAAAAAAAAATCATCAATCTTGTTCTCCACCTGATCTTCAACCTAGAAACCTCCAAACACATATCAAAGAGGAGAATTTTTTTTTGATTGTTATAGGATAGTGGTTTTCCTTTCTTAAACCACATTTAGATAATTAAAGCTTATGATTAAATAATGAAATAGGAGCATGAAACATGGAACATGAAATGATGATACCTTGGAGGATGTCTTGGAATGTAAATCTAGAATCTAACATGATGTGTCCATGAAGAATGCAGATCTTGATCTTGAATTCGATGTGAAACAATGTGTACAAATGGATCTTCAATACTACACAAAAACACTAGCTCAACAACATGCTTGATGCACCACCTTTGACATGATGATATGACCTTGAATGCCTTTGAAATGATCTATAATACTCTAATTCTTGAACTCTTGGATGATTTTAAAATTGCTAGGTCACTTAGGATTTATTAGATGAAAATATGTGAATTATCCTTATATTTATACTAAATCTAAGGAATAACCCCAAAATTCAAATAACACAAGCCAAAAACAGATCTAGGATTGAAACTCGTTAAAATCCCACTAGAAATAAGTTGAAAAAGGGGTGTCCTAATGAGAACCTAGTCACCCAAAGTGGTGAATTGGTCCTAGCACAATTTTATAGGACCAAGATTTATAGAGATGAAAGAACATTAAAAATCCACCTCAAATATGCCAAAAAAGGGTGTCCTAGGTAAGGAGGACCCATTCATTGAAAGTGGCGAATGGGTCCTAGCATAATTTTCTAGGAAATTTTTTCTAATTTAAATGTTTTGAAATATTATTAGTGAATGCGAGGATAGATCCTTGAAATATTAAATTAATAAGACTTGAATTTGAATTAAAGGGGTTGATTAAGCTCTAATTAACCTCAATTAATCAATAAATCCCTAGATTAGTGTGAAAGTGTAAGAAAATAATTTACAACATCCTAAAGAAAGAACAATTTTATTAAAAAGGGCCCTAGAATCAATATGGATGTGTAAAATACATTACAACACTAAATCAAGCTAACAGTAGGCTCCTTTATTGTTAATTATCTCCAATACAGAAAAAGGGATACTTTTTCCTTTAAGAATTTTTTCCCCAATTTAGTGAGAGTTTTCCCCCATGACAAAATCATACTAAAGTATACATTTAAGAAACTTAAATGTATGCATCAATAAAAAAGATACATAGTCATACCCTATCAAAGACCAATAAAAAAAGGGATCAAGAACGATCATTCCAACACAATGTGGAATGTGGTTGTTTGTCCAAGAAAAAGGATCAAGCTTCAACAGTCCAATGTGATGCAGGACACATCTAGTTTTTTTGTTTGTAACATGTGTGCTCACTGTGGGGTAGTGGAACCTCAGAGTGTCCACTACATGAGTTATCCCAATGAGATGGAAAATGAGAGAATCATATTAGCCTCACATACCATACAAAAAGTGTCCTCTTGGAAACTTTGATAAGGCTCCACAATTCAATGCTTTTATGAATGCTTTTGAATGTTATGTCTATAAGTTTTGTTAACATGGATTTTGCTTCATTCGTGTAAGGCCTTTTTCTTAGGGAAAAACATTCCTAATATCTCCAAGAGAGGACATGTAAAGAGTATCATATCGCCACTTATGAAATGCCTCGTTTGCATCATGGCACCAAGGGAGATTGTATGATTCAGAATATGACACTCTTGGAGGACATCAAGGCCAATGACACCACCAAGAAAATGACACGTGACAAGAAAATCACACCATGAAAATATGAAAAATGTCAAAAGATGTCATCAATGTATAGCCCCACTTTAAAGGAGTTGCTAACACCATTTCTTTGAGAAAATACTTTAAAATATCCATTTTTTAATCTTAAGATATGATATATTTCCTTAGAAAACCCTATGCCAAGTCATATTTATCAAAAATAAGCTAAACCATGAATAAGGAGAGAGGGGTTTGACCCAAGAATGCATAAGTGAAATATGGATTCGGGGTCAGTATGTCTTTGCTACAATGTTTTTTTAGAGGTTGGAAATATCATCATTCCACAAATACTCATACAACTAGAAGAATGACACAAAGAGAGTGAAAAAAAATAAAAATCCTTTTCGTTCAATGTGGAAGAGACCTAACTATGTTGCTGCCTTGCATCATCCCCAAAAGGAAAAAACAAGACAAATGAAAAGATACAATGAAAAATTCTTTGGGTCAACATTGAAGAGACCTAAATGTCTCGATCCCTTGCATAATAACAAAAAGGAAAAAAAAAGACAAATGAAAAGATACAATGAATTTTTTTTTGGGTCAACATGGAAGAGACGAAAATGTGTCGACGCATTGTGTGATTCCCAAAAGGAAAACACAAGACAAATGAAAAGATACAATGAAAAATATTTTACGACATAGAGAAGAATGTAGATACATATAGAGGAAAGAATGAAAAGAGAGAGAGAGAGATACATCAAATGAAACATCACAGGGGATCACATTACACACATGAAATCACATAAAGAAACATGAAGAAGGAAAAACACCAGTAAGGTACATGTGAGTCAACCTATAGCAGGTCATCATCATGCCAATCTCTATTTGTATAAATTGAAGGCAGGCAACTAGCCAAAGGGACCATGACTTGTGTTGAACTAGAGAAAGCACCAAGTTCAACACAAATTTTTAGGAGATTTTTTATTTCACTTAATAGAAGAGGAAAACAATGTATACGATTCATTATGCACTTGTTCATCAATCTTCTACATATCAATGTCATCATCTAGATTAATCAAAATGGGAGGTCAAATGAAAATGTCCATGTAATGTTATTTTTTACGTTGCGACAAGGGTATAGGATTGTGTCTCCAAAAAGTCTAGCCTTTAACACTTTTCACTCATTTGGGACCTTTCTTGTGTTTTTTGGCCTATTTTACCTAGATTCTAGGTTGTCTTGCAAAGGTGTTGTGAAGTTTTGAACACATTTCTTCACTTTTCTAAGACCCTTTCATCATATTTCACCTAAATAACCTCTTTCCAATCCTTCGTCTAAAGTGTTGTGAAGTTTTGTAACTAAACCTCATAGTTTTCTAGGCTTTTCATCACTAAATAAACCCTTTCTTATGCTATAATCATCGCTTAATGCACTTACAAGCCTTATTTTAGTTTGTTTTAGAAGACAATCCTGACAAAAATCATTAATCACTTCTTAATCCCCAAAAACCAATCAACAATGCCTAGGTAGACTAGGTCACCACCTTGGGTGACCTAGTCCTATGTGGCATAAAAATAAAATTTAATTTAAAATCCTTTTAGGATTTTGTCCTAAAACCCTAAGTTCGGCCTATCATGTGTTATTTTATAGAAAATTAGGACACAACTTGTATAAATAAGGGTTTTTCTCATAATTTTCACCCTAATCTCCTAATTCAACTTCTTATAGTCTAAGTCTCCTCTCTTCCTCTCTTCTCATTCACTATTCTTCTCAAGCAAGCTGGGGTTTGAGTATTGTAAATCATCAAGACATCTCTCAAGAAGAATTCAACGGATGAATCCTCCAATGCTACAGCTCAAGATTAATCATCATGGCAAGGTCAACTCCATTATTACATACTTCATTACATCATTTCTCTATTTTGGTTTAATTACTCAAAAGGGGTTTGACCAAGGCAAACCCCCATGCCCTAACAATCAACAAGTTTTCCCTCAAGTGTTGTTATTTGCCGGTCTTGTATACAGATTTGGATAAGAACCAAGGTGGAATAATCTTCAAAAAATTGTCAAAACCCTTCAAGGTTGGAGACACCCTAGTTGGAGCTTAAAAGTCTCTTACAAGTTGAGAATCAAAGTTTCAGATCTAAGTACTTGGAGAAGTAAGTGTAGACTAAGGGCTTCCATTTACACTCTTTGATTTTTAGAAATTCAGAAGAGGACTAAGTTGCCAACAATGGCTACCTAGTCACACTAAACCTTTTTTTTTAGAATTTTTAGAAGATTTCAATACCCATTGGCAGAAATGAGCTTTAGTGCAGTTTTCCAGATCGGGGACTAGGTCGCCCAAAATGGTGTAAGTGTCCCAACAAGCCAAAATTTCAACATTCGCAGCATTTCCAGTCTCTAATCGAGTTTACAACTCATTCCCAGGTGCACACCTTCCATCTCCAACTTTCTATTTTAGTTTAATGTAAATTTCTAGGTCATCTTGTACATACTTGCATATCATAATGTGTTTTCAAACATAGTTCCATTTTATATTTCTTGCATTACTAGTTAGCTTCCTTTATGTATTTCCAGCACTTAGACACACTCCACATACATAAAACTTATTACAAACCCTAATCCTTTGAATGAACTCACCAAGAACACTAAGCGTGAAAGAGAGCCATTTCTCAACCTAGCTCTTAGGTGAAGAACCCTAAGAGCCTAGTGGGGAATCCTCTTTCCCCCTTTATTTTTGGTGGTTCATTTTGGTGAACCTAAAATTCAAATAAACTTCCTTTCTTGTTTAGAGCCCTTGATTGTCCTAGAATTAACTTACATTACATGTTGCATTAGTGAAGTTGCATTCTAGGGTCTTAAAATTTGTATTAGTGAAAAGTGCATATAGGTTACATTTTTGCATCATAAATCATTACAATTTTTTTGAAATTTTTTATTTTCAGCTTAGATCTTCATTATACAATATAGAAACCACCCGACTCCATCAAAATCTTCTACAAATTCTCAAAAAAATCACTAGTAGGACTAAGTCACCACCCTGGGCGACCTAGTCCCTTCAAGCCCCTGAAACTACCTTTTATAAAGCTGAAAACCCTATTTTTAAGCTTCTATTTTGTGCTAGTAACTATTTGTATCGATTGGTTGTATTTGTGTCACATGCATTTCATGCAATGCTTAGTTTCAGTTTTGCATATACTACATTTCTTTTTTAGATTGTTGCATAGTGTAACCAAAAAATTACCTTGTTCTACATCTGAAAATTGCATTTCAATATTTTACTTTGTCATTACATCACATTATCTTTCCCTTCTCTTCGTACCATTTTTTCTTTTAAAATATGTGGCTTTGATTTGATTGCACATGGATTGCATAAATACAACATTCCTTCTTATGAGTTCAATGTAGATTACAATAATGAATTCATTAAAGAACATGTTAATTACCAAACCATTGAAATTATTCTTAACATTGCATTACCCCTCGATGAGGATCTTAGTGTTGAAAATCATAACAATCATACTTGTGCTTCTCCCTATACCTCTCCTATTAGTGACAAAGGTATTTTGGTGCAAGAAGATACAAGCCTTGAGGGTCTTGATTGTCCCTCTCCTCAGCTCCCTTTCAAAAGCATTAAACAATAAACATTTCTTGACATCACCTTCCCTAGTCTCCCTAACCATAACCATCAAACTTTTCCTTCTAATATCCCTCCTCGATACAATATGGATAGGTTGGTGTTAGAAGATAGACCTATTACAAGTCATGAGACTGTTGACCCTCCCTTTCCCAATGCTCTTACCATTTTTGACAATCTATTTGAAAATCATAGTGGTCCTTCTCTTGATGCCTCCCCTAACTGTGTTGAATCTAGCTCTCCTACTAGGTTAGATAATATGGAACAAGAGAATGAGACCTTTGAAAATCAAATCAAACCCTCTCCTAATCCTTCCACCATTCATAATTCCATCATTGATCATTCTCCTACCAATGACGAAGAAATTTTATAAGAACCAATCCTCGAATGTCAAGAACAAGGGGCTTGTGGTTTCCCTAAACTCTCTCCTCCTAGGGAGGATATCATGGTGAAAGACATTGGAAATCATAATATTATGACCTTATAAGAATATTCATAGCCTATGTTACCCTCTCCTTCCCTGGGGGATTTTAATATTATACAACCGTTATCCACCTTCATCCAAACCTAAAACCGAATTCATTCTTTACCCACCCAAGAATAATGTGTCACAGAAACCGAGTCATAACATTGTTGCTCGTACACATTACAAAAGAAAAAATTCACACCAAAAAAAACCAACCTCAACATCCTAACCTTAATCCACTCGCATATTACCTGTTGCTCCTCAATTCAATTCTCTTCTTATGAAGTATGACCTTGTTGACCAACTAAGGAATAATCCCACTAAAATATCTTTATGGGAACTTATTCAAGTCTCCCCTCACTATCAAAACATGATGTAGAATTCCTTACAAAAAATTCCTATCCCTTCTAAAGCACAAAAAATTGACATAGAAGCTATGATTCAAGGCTTAAATGGAGTGTCTTCAACTCTTCATTGTAAGATGAAGTACATCTATAACAAAAAAATGTACACTCGACGCTGATCCTGAACCTTCCAATGTCTTAGAAGTTGAGGACAAAAAATCCAAACCCTCCACTAGTTCAACACCCACCACACAAGTGGAACCCGTACAACTAACACCCTTAGCCAATGATTGGGGTTCCTTAAACTTCACACCTCCTTTAATAGGATAATCCAACATTATCAACAAAGACTCTACAAAGGGAAACATAATCTTGTCAAGACAACACTTGATAGATCCTTTGAAAGAATCCGAGTCAAATACTTTAGACAAAGAAGCCAATAATGAAACCTTGCCTGATCTAAAAGTGTTGAAAAAGCTCTATTTAAAAGGTTATGATATTATGAAAAAACTCGGGTATAGTGGAAAAGGATGTGGTGCTAGAGTACAAGGTATCTGTACCCATATCAAGCCTAACACGCAAACAACTAATCATGGTCTTGGGTTTTTTCCCTTCATCAAAATCATCAAATCTTCCTCCAAAATCAACACTATCCCAAATCACCATTCTAAACAAACTTTATAAAGTGATCCTTTAAAACTAACAAAGGACTCTTTGCTTAATGCCAATGTCATCTCGCAACCCACTACAGATTTGGATTTTACACACTCCCCTAAGGGAGTGTACAAAATCTCACAATCTATAGCCCCTTACGTAGGTATGAAATCCTATAATAAGCAAGACACATCTTTGTTCCACACTAATAGATCACCTTCTCCCCTTACTCAAGAGGGAATCTTGTTGATAATCCTCCAAGATCACTTGATATCCCTTCCTCCAAGAACTCGAAAGAAATGTTGCAACAGACATTTCTTTTGTGCCTACCACTAAGTTAATGGTCATTTTACTAATAAGTGTATGGCCTTGAGTAAAAAAATCCAACATCTTAAGGCTTTTGGTGCTCTCCTTTATGTGGGGGCACCTTATTCCTCTAATTGATATTGATTTTCACTCTACCATGCATCTCATCAATCCTTTATGCACCCTGCACTAAGTGGGGGAAATGGGTTAGTTAGCCTCTTCCCTCGTATGTCCCTTGTCATTGTCTCTTTCGGATAATCATTAACATTTCATGAACATATAAGAGCAAGCTTGGGATGTGGATGACATGTCTAAAATTGACTCACATGTGACATACACCCCTTCTCATGACACAACTTATCAAAAACATATTACTTGGCATAGGGCTTTCCGAACAATCTCTCATGTCCTCTTCTTCTTGTACTTTAAAGAAATTTCTCATAGTCATGGTGTTAGCAACCACTTTAAAGTGGGGGCATACATCGACACTCACATTTCATTGTGTGATTTTCTTTATTACGATTACCTCTCTTAGAAACATTAGGTACAATGTTTCCCATGATGAGACATTGCCCTTATCCTCTCTTACAAACAAGATGAGATAATTTGAACTTTTTCGTCTCTTGGAGACATTACACATGATGTTCCTTAAAGAGGAGACATTGCACAAACCAAGGAAAATACCTTTGAGTATTCCCTACACCTCATTTCAAAAAATCATTTTCTTTTGTGGCGCCTTATTAAAGTTATCAAGAGGTTTAACTTTGGTATGGTTTGAGTGGGAAGTCGAACAAGCGGCATGAATTTCTCCACAACCACCTTTGTTTTTAACCTTTTGGGCCTTCTCACCTAACGGACTACCCAAATTCACATCGCCCCAGAGTGAGTACACATCATATTTTTGGACAAACAACCTAGATGTGATCCACAACTAGCTAGAAAAATGGTTGAATCTTGATCCAACCATTTCACTTTCCTTCTTCTCTTCCTTCTATTTCTTGTCACTAGCTACATGATCATGTATCTAGTTTTGCTGCAAACCATTCACCCTTGAATGTGTCCTCTTGCATTGATGTCGACTTGAATTAAAATCTTGAATCCTAGAGGCTTTACCACCTCCTTCATCTTTCTCATTCTTCACCATCCACCTTGACACCACTTGGCTACTTTAGTGTGAGTTTGAAGAAATTTCATCCTCACTAAAGTGGGGGCTAAATGTGTCACCAAAAAGTTATTCTTTGACACTTTTCACTCATTTGGGCCTTTTCTTCTGATTTTTGGCCTATTTTACCTAGATTCTAGGGAGTCTTGCAAAGTTGTTGTGAAGTGTAGTAACACATTTCCTCACTTTTCTAAGACCCTTTAATCATATTTCATCTAAATAACCTTTTTCCAAGCCTTAGTCTAAAGTGTTGTGAAGTGTTGTAACTAACCCTCAAACTTTTCTAGGCTTGTCATCACTAAAACAACCCTTTCTTACACTATAATCACCCCTTAATGCACTTACAAGCATTATTTTAGTGTGTTTTTGAAGATAATCCCAATAAAATTCATTAATCACTTCTTAATCCCCATCAACCAATCAAAAATTCTGAGGTGAACTAGGTCGCCACCTTGGGCGACCTAGTCCCATGTGGCATAAAAATAAATTTTAATTTAAAATTCTTTCAGGATTTTGTCTCCTAAACCATAAGGTGGACCTATCATGTGTTATTTTTAGGAAAATTAGGGAACAACTTGTATAAATAAGGGTTTTTCTCATGATTTTGACCCTAATCTCCTAATTCATCTTCTTCTAGTCTAAGTCTCATCTCTTCCTCTCTTCTCATTCAAGGTATGTGTAGGGTCATGATGGGCCAAAAGTGGCGATATGTAAGTGATATGATGGCCCATGTAGATAACATTTTTTTTTTACCCAAAATTGATGAAACTAAAAGGGTTTTTAAAGGACATTCTCAGGTTTCAACCAATATAGATTATGCTTTACTTTGAATTTAATAAATAATTATTATTCAATTTCTATTTGAATTATGACTAAAGTCCTGATTGATAGGTTGAGTGAAAATATCTGTAGCTTTCAAACTGTATCGCATTTTTTGAATCTGAAACATGTGTTACATTCTATGCTTTGCATACTATAGGATTAAAAAGAAGAATTTCATGAAGTTTTGACCAAGTTAAGGTTGTCAGGCATATGAGTTTTTATATTTTAAAAATTTGTAAACAAAAATCATACTTAATTATTTACTTGGAAAAATTTAAAAAAAATATGCATCACATGAGGACATGAGTCCTCTACATATATCTAAAATATTATAAAAAATATTATAATTTTATTTTGGTTAGGGTCATTAGACAGACACTTACTTCTTCTTTTCTTCCTGAAACTTAAGTACTACTACATTGAAATTTTAAATTTTCACCAAATTGATTTAAAAATAAATAAACCTACTAGTTTAGAAACTACATTCAATTTTATACAGATGCTATTATTACATATTTTTTAAGTAATATAGATAACTTATTCAAATATTTACATGAAGTTTCCTGACTCTGATTTTCTAAATTTTCGTCACCACTTGAGGGATTTTTTTTCCATGATGATCCTGCAAATACCCCTCACTATTCTTCTTAATCAAGCTAGGGTTTGAGTATCCTAAGTCATCAAGACATCTCTCAAGAAGTATTCAAGGGTTGAATCCTCCATTGCTACAAATCAAGATCAATCATCATGGCAAGGTAAAATTAGTTGTTCCATTCTTCATTACATCATTTCTCTATTTTGGTTTAATTACTCAAAAGGGGTTTGACCAAGGAAAACCCCCATGCTCTAACAATCAACAAGTTTTTCCTCTTATTATGATTTGCAGGTCTTGTATAGAGATTTGGCAAATAACCAAGGTAGAAGAGTCTTTAACAACTTGTCAAATCCCTTCAAGGTTGGAGAAACCCTAGTTGGAACTTAAAAGTCTCTTACAAGACAAGAATCAAAGTTTCAGATTTGGGTACTTGGAGAAGCAGAAAGTGTAGACTGAGAGATTCTATTTCAACTCTCTGATTTCCAAAAATTTAGAAGAGGACTAGGTCACCAACAATGGAGACCTAGTCCCACTAATCCTATTTTTCATATTTTTCAAAAGATTTGGATACCCATTTTCCAGAAATGGGCTCTGGTACATTTTTCCAGATCTGGGACTAGGTCGCCTAGAATGGCGTAAGTGTCCCAATAAGCCAATATTTTAGCATCAAAAACATTTACAATCTCAATCCAGTCTGAAACTCATTCTGAGGAGCACACCTTCCATATCCAACTTTCTATTTTAGTTTAATGGACATTTCTAGGTCATTTTGTACATACTTGCATATCATAATGTGTTTTCAAACATAGTTCCATTTTCTATTTCTTGCATTACTAGTTAGCTACCTTTATGAATTTATAGCACTTAGACACACTCCACACACATGACACTTATTCCAAACCCCCAATCCTTTGAATGAACACCAAGAACACCTTTAGTGTGAACGAGAGTCTATTTCCCAACCAAGCTCCTAGGTGAAAAATCCTAGGAGCTCATTGGGGAATCCTCTTTCCCTTATTTATTTTTGGTGGTTCAAGGATCATCATGCATTGCTTCAGGTAAGTTCATGTTTTAATTTTATATGGTGTTTTTGTCTTCTTTAGTTTCTAACATATGAGCAATAGAACAATGTCTATTCCTATGCTCTGTAGCACTTTGATTTCATTTCACTTTTGTAAATTTGTGTTTGTGTAAGAGTAGGTTTGTCAATAATAGGTTTCTTCTCTTCCTTTAGGAGAGGAAGAGAAGGAGCCAAAGGATGTTGTTCAAACACTTTCTCTTTAGCTTTGTAAACTTGTTTTATTTTAGGAAGGACAATGAGATTTTTTTTGTTATCTCGTGGTCTCTTGTACAAAATGGTAGGATGATTTGTTATAGGTTGTTCTTTTATATTTGGAGGGTTTTTCAGTTCAATCATTGTTTCATCAAGGATAGGTGGTTCAGTCATGGGTTGAGGTATGTTTCGAAGGGATCATTTTTCTATATGCTTTGCATTGAACTTTTGATATGATTTGAAAAAGAATCCCTTATGAGGTTTAATAGGTTTCATAGGCTTAGGCCAAAATAAATTTAATGAAAAGTTCCCTCAAGAAGATGTTGGACTAAACCCACTATGATGTACAATAAATATATCATTGGGGAATGGAAAATTTAAACAATTATTCAAAACCAAGGGAATGACATCTATGGAGTGAAGACATGGTTAGCCTAACTTCACATGAAATTGGTCCAATTGTCAAATGATAGTGAATGAGAAATTTAATGTTTTTGGTCCAACTTTTAAAGGTGGATCTATCAAGCCTGTTGTAGGACAAGAAAAACCCTTATGTGTCTTCATCCATGCTTTCAGTTTATCAAATGTATCTTGGTAGTTCATGCTTGAATAAGAATTCTTTAGTGATGACATTCTCACCATAGGAAGAATCAATTAATATCTCATTAGTAGGCTTATCATTGATTCGGCTAGCTACGTAAAGAGGACCATCAAGTGCATGTTGGAGCATGTCATTTTGTGAAAATGAAATATCAAGAGGATTTATAGTTGATTTCTAGTGAGGTTTAACTTTGATAAATGCTACCAGTTTAATCGTTACTTCATTTTCATCTTTAATGCTTTCATCATTTGTGTCAACATTCATCACATCATTCTTGGTTTCACTAGATTTGACAAATGAAATACTGCTCTTTAGCATGGGATTGGTAAAGATTTGTAAATTTTGGTTACGAGGGGCTACAGACTTATTACCTTGATCATTCATGTGCCTAATTTAAAGTTTAATGTTATCAATAAGGTCTTGCACAAGATTTTTAAGATGCTTAAAATACTCTGTACCATGTCCATTTTGTTGGTGATAATGGCAATAAGAGTTTCATCAAAAGCCTATTGGAAATGGTATATTAGGATCATGCTCTTTAATAGGAGGTAAGGTAAGCATATTCTTTTCAATAAGCTACAACATGATATGATGAATTGTATCGAGTAGAGGATTGAACTCTCTATTCCTATACCCAAGAGAATTCATTGTTCTTATATAAACCACTTGGTTATTTGTTTATTGACTTGGTTGAGGGGAATTCAGTTATAAAAGTCCCTTATTCTACTTCTTGAAAGGCTCATAACTATTTTGAGTTATAGATTTAGACTTTTTAGGATCACTAGGGTGATTTTTCACATCATGACCGTAAGTCATATTTTGATAATCATGAAGGGTTGTACATAACTGTGTAAAGGATGGAAATGTCAACATTTCAAGTTTTCTTTGGAGTTTCTTTTGTAAGTTGGAAATAAAAATTCATTGAAGGTCAACAATAGGAATCTTAATGTTTACTTGTGAATAAAGTATTTTCTATTTGGTGGAGCTTTTATTTATTTTTCCTCTTGTAGGTATGTTTTGTCCTCAGCTCTGAGTGGTTGGGTCATGGGTTTTATTTTTGAATGTTGACTTGTTATTGTCGGTGGTCAGTCACTTAAGTGGTCTTTTATCCCTTTTTGGTCATGACTTTACTGGCCCCATTTACCCGTCCTTTCGGTATTTTGCATCATGACTGTATTATATTTTCATAGTGTCAGGCTATTGAATTATTTTAGATTAAACCTCTAAAATAATATTTTCGACCTTCAGGGTCTTTTCCCCGTCCACCTAGTCAGTCTCTTTCTTTATGACTAACCTTTTCGCATGTGTAGATTGCGCTGATGTTGGATGAAGTGTTTTTAATCTTGACCATTGCTCACAAACCTCACAAGGTTTCTACTAACGTCACAAATTTGGTGTGAGGCGTGCAAGATACTGCCATCTGTCACATTTGATGGTGGGGACCAGTTTTGCTCACTGATCGATGATGGAGGCTAATGCCAACAACTGTTTCTATACCAACACATCGTGGTCATTCCTTGTTGACCTCACGCAATTAAAATAACAGTTTCAATAATTATGCGAGCTGTGCAATTTGGTCACACGTGGCCTCCAATGATGTGCTTAGGTAATAGGGGTGGGGCCCATTCCATGCTGATGTGGTGCTTGATAGGTGAATATCCTGTCTATTTGGCGACTGGAGGGTGGGCGTGGCATTTTCAAACTATTCTAACTAAATCTGAGTCATTCCCCTGGCTAACATTGTGTTTCATCAAAAATTCGTATTTAAAATAAACTCTTGTTGTACTATAACCATTTTATCTTGCGCGATGCGAACAGTAATGGTTAGGTTCAACTCTGCCTGCATAATTAAATGCTAAAATTTGTGAATTACTATTTCCATGCTATATCTCTAAACTGAAGAAGAATTGTCTAGTATCGGGTGAAGCAAGTTGTTGTTACAATTTCTCAATTTTTCTGCCCTAGATGTTCTATGAGTGAAACCGTAAGTAGCATGTACGCCATTTCTTGTAAATTCAGAAGATTTTATGGTTGCTTGCTGGGAAATTTGTGATTGTTTCCTATTTTGTTCTTGAGGAATTGTTTGAATAGTTTCAATTATTAGAACTTGTCTAGATAATTTTCGGGGATTTTTGAATATTAAATAATTTTTTGTTAAGGGTAAAGAAAAAAAATTGTAATTGCTTGCCTTCTGGAAATAAGAAAACCCTAGTTCAAATTATCATTTTCCTAGTATAAATGGCACCCAAAGGCTGAAGTTCTGGTTCTGAAACAACTACCAGGTCTTTATCCCAAGATATAATTGATTTGTTGAAACCCTCTACTAGCAAGAAGCAGGAGGGAAAGGTTTTGTTCTATGGGCCCCGAATCTTGGAAGGACTGACAGACAAGCAGTGTGGAATTCAAGATGTTGAGTTACCATATACAGGGTGGCATTTTGTTCTCCAATTGGTTTGGGAATAGGAATTTGTCGGTTCCTTTGAGTAACCCATGGAGGTTGGACTTGGGTAAATTGGTAGTGCCTAATGTCTACTTGGATGTAGATCTTTTGAAGGATATTGCTGCAAGATATTAACCTATGTCCCAAATTTTCAGTACACATGCTAGTGTGCAGATGATTAAGATAACCAAAGAAGAAATTGCAAAGATTTTTAAATTGCACAAATGGAGTTAGGATATGGTTCCTCTCAACTTTGAGGTTTTCAGACAGGAGTATAGAAATACTAGGGGTTTGTTCAGACCATCCCTTTTGATACCTCATTTGGTTGTCTTAGGAAGAGGAAAAAATTAGAAGAAGGTAGTAATTGGCAAGAATGAGCCTGAACCTTTTCCTGTGGACTATTTCTCCAGTTATTTCAAGAAGACTATTTGTGATTTATGTCAAGTTCTGGGAGTCAGCTTAAAAAAAACCTTTCCTATCGATATTATGTATATGGTAGTAAATCTCCAGCACCCAGGTTTTAATGTAGTATATGATTTTGTCACTTATTTGGCAGAGAAGATGCACACGGGTCTGGTAGCCGTAAACGAGGGGAAGAATTGGGTTGGATTCAGATGGTATTCCTTAGTAATCCACATGTTTCTGTATAGGGGTTAGGCTGTGTTCGAAAAATATATGGAATTAAAGAAGGAAGGAAACATTGAAATGCCTGTCCAATATTGGACTAGGATTCTTGACATGCATGATCATAAGTTTGATTATGTAACTTTCGATAATGTCTTTGGATCTAAATTAAGGAAGGCTCTGGTTCGTGACCCCCCAAGGATCCCAAGAGAAATTCATGACTTCTTGAGGCCAATGGAGAGAAGGCCTGAATTGAACATAATGCGCAATTGCAGAGATATTATCCCCCATCATAATATAATAGGTTTCAGGGTTTTTGGCACTAATATCAATCCAATGGTTCTGCCAAGGGAGGTGCCCCTTAGAATTGAATTCTTGAAAATCATGAGGCAATTGGGAGGCACTAAAGAACTACGCTTCCAAGTTGAAAAGAAGAAAGGTTCTTTCTTCCCTAAATATACAACATTTACCTGATTTTTTATGGCAAAGGGAGGATGGAAGGAGTTACATACATTACTTGGGCCTTATAGGTTGAGAACTGTGCACCCCAGGAATCAAGATCCTAAGGGTTTTATATCTCAAATGTAGGCAAAACATCTGACATGAACATTTTTCCACAGCTTCTACTTTCCTAAGGACATCATCAGGAATATTTTTGATTTGGAATTACAAGATGAGAGAAAGGCACTATACAATGCCTATTCTAAAATGGTAAAAACTAAGAAGGAGAAAATACCTGGTTTCAATCCCATACTTAGTGCTAAAGATGAGTTTAGCAGGCTAAGGTATACTATTGATAATTTTGAGAGCTTGGTTGGGGTTTTGAAAGATGAGAGGGCTATGGAAGAAAAGGTAAAATCAAAAACCATCGAGGAGTACCCTGAAGTAAGGTTAGAGGAGAGGCCTACTTATCAGCCCCAAAAGAAGATAAGGGTTTTTTCTAGAAGAAAGGGAAGTAGGGCTAAAGATGTTGTACCATCTTCTTTAGGGAAGTAAGTACCAAATATTATTGATTTGGATTCTCCTCCATGTTTTTTAGAAAGGGCTTGCCCACCATCACTAAAGAGGAAGAAGGTTGAAAAAGCAAAGATGGTTAAATGTGATGGTGGTGAGGATGATGAAATTATTGTAACTCCAGATGAAATGCATCCTGAGATGCCATTAGACCTAGTTGACACTGCAACAAGTTTAGGTGCAGTTACTTTAAGGTTAGGAAGAGATGAAATCAAAGGAATAACAAGCAATGATGACTTGAGGATAGAAGCCTGTAGAGAGTTCATGATGGATGAATCTTTTATTCAAACTGGTGCTTTTAAATATTTTGTGTGGAGAGCACATACTAAATTATATGTTGAGAAGGTGGCACATGAGAGAAGCCTTCACCAAGAGCTCCCAGAGAAGGTAATTCAAGCCAAGGTCAGAGAACAGATGATAGAAAAATTCAAAGAAATAACACCAGAGCAGGGTCGGGCATTGGTTCAAAAATGTGGAGTATTGCTACTCCCTGAATGGGATATCATTGATGATGTGGTGTTTGATACAATAAGAAGGGCTAATAAGCCACTTCTAGCTATTAAAGAAGAGGCTACATTGACACTCAAGGGATGAACTTTTAGTGAGGATTGGGATGCTTTGGAAATTTGGTCCCTATCCACTGGCTCTAAAAAACCAATTGTTGCAGAACCATCTGACTTCAGTGGTCACTTGGTTGTGAGGAGAGTTGCGGACACCCCAACATTGGAAGTTGCTGATATGGTCATGAATGTTCCTAAATTCACTAGAGCAACTATTGAAGATTTGAACAAGGATCAGGATACTCTAAAAGGCCAATATAATGACATTATTATTGAATATAATAAGATTTAGCTAAAGGTAACAGAGCTAGAAATTGAATTTGATTTATTGAGGCTACAAATGGATACCACGAGGTCTCAAAAGCAAGCCAGTTCTAGCCACACTATTTTCGACCCACCAATAGAGTAGTCTCAACCTCCTACACAAGCATAGTCTTTGGCTATTGTTCCATATAATATGGGACAAGTTCCTATCGCTATTGAGAAGGTTACTAGCCCTGGAGGGGGACTTTCTAGGGAGAAACTAATTCATCAGGTTGAATAATATAAGGAGATGATAAAGAAAATCTGGGAAGCAGTAAGGAGAAGCAATTCAGTGATAGTGGACACTGTTTTGAAACATCTAATTAGGAGGGTCCAGAGTAAACTAAATAGTGTTCATGCAAATTATGTCCTAATGTTGCAAGCTCTAAAAATGTTTCCAAGGGATAAAGAATTGGCCATCCCATTGCTAAACAAATGGAGCCGTAGACTGGAGAATTTGAAATTCAGGGTAGTAGGGGAAAAACAACATGGTGATAAATATCCTACTGTTATAGAAACATATCAATTGGTCAAGGGAATTGTTGAGCAGTTTTTAGGGATTTTCTGCCCCTATGGAGTCCAAGATTAAATTTTTGAATGATGTGTTTGATGGAAAGGATCTGACCCCATTACCTCATATTTTACACAGTCAGGATGAATTCAAACCCCTGAAGGTTTAGAAGGAGAAAATGAACAATATAATGATGTCTCAAACACATGAGATATGCCAAAATGCTGACATCCGCATGCTATAGAATACATTGGAAAAGTTGTCTTTTTTCATAAGTTTCTTAGAGAACTTTGATAAAAATGCCACATCGATAATGGTAATTTTTCTCCCTATCGAAAGAAGGCTGATCAGGTTATGGATTTCCAGTGGCCTTCTAAGGAGGAATTTGAATTATGGAAAAGGTGTTCACTGATGAATCGGAATTATAAATGTTATATTTTAGAATTGCAACTTGGTCATGTATAATATAGGTCTGGCCTTATTATATTCTAGAATTGCATTCTCCTTTTGACTCCAAGTACAGGGTGTTGAGGTGGAGTTAATACTATAACGGTTAAGCATGCCTTCGGTGTATGGGGAGCAACCTTTGGAGTGATATTTTCTTTCTTCCATATCAACTAATGATGAATCTTGTCTTATGCTCTCCACTCGCATAATGGAATTGTAACTGAATGAGGAGTTAGCAGTCCAATCACAAATGGACATGTGTACTCTCTAGCCTAAAGCTTGTTGGCTCCTTTGTTTTATAAAAGGGAATTTTGGGCTTAGAGAGAGGTCTGTTCAAAATATCCAAAGTATGAGAAATAGAAGTCTAGTGATATAGAGAGTATGAATTGTAAATCTAGGTTTTAAATTTTTGATTCGGATTGGATAACTTTGTTAATCATGGGGTTTTTGAGCATGTTTGTATAGAAATCATGAATATTTGGAGTTAATTTTCTCTCCTATTGTGTTATGTTACATGGATTATTAATGAAATATCTATCCAAGATGATTTTCATTGATCTTCACTTGTGCTTTACTGTGAATTATGTTTAGCTATAGCTGTAGTTCAAAGGATTAGTTAAATGCTTAAGTTAATCAATAAGTTCATGCAATATAAACAATGGGATTCATAAAGAAGTAATAAACTTAGGTATAGATTTATGGATTCTAATGCAACTCATAATAGATCTTAAATGTTCAGGATGAAAGTTACCCTATAGTTTAGTTTTCTCTTTTGACTCTATACTTTAGGATATGGAACTGGAGTTCTGATCATGTTTTATTCTTGTATTTTTGTGTTATGGCCTAAGGATATTTTACTCAAACTTTTTCTATCAAGTTACTTTAATTTGAGTTGATTCTCTGTTAATTGGATCTTAAGCCTTTTAAGGAATAGCCGATTTCTTGAAGGTTTTCATCCATTAACAATAATGGGGAATTTATCTATTGTTTACCTGTGTGTAAAATGAATTATCTTAAAGTTGTATGTTAAGAGCAGATGTTAGGGAATACCCTCCTGGATCTTACAGACTCTGAAGTGTAGGAGAATTAGCCTTATTTCTATTCTTGTTAAGTTGGCCATAGTTTCCTAGTCTTTTATTATTAAATGTGGCAAGTTCATAGGAGCTTCTAGGAAGTACGTGTGGGTTGTAGTAAAAAATGCCAACAGAATGGTGACTCTACTGGGGAACTAGCAAATGATGGGTCTCTAGTGCATAAATGGTTTTGTTAGAGTCTTTTGTTATCATTTACTTGGTTTACATTGTGTGCCTAATTTTTCATAGTTGGCGAATGCATCTAGTTTTCCTAAGTTTTGTGTCAATGTGTCAGGTGATGTTCAAACTCTTGTCTAAAGTCATGAGTGCAAAAGTGAAGTGCAATCACTTCATAATTCCCAATATTTTGGGTGGTGACTCTGATATCTAGAACACAACTATTCATACAAAGTACAAACAACAACATGCAAAAGAGAGTCCTCGTACACCAAAGACCATGAAGAAGACTAGAAACTATACAGAAAAGAACCCGAAGCCAATGCTAGAGCTCGAATCGGGACATGACAAGAAATGGGTAAGAATAAATGATACACCAAGTAAGTCTATTTCATCTCCTATTATCTCTTCCCCTACTTTAAATTCTGAAACAAATAGTGCTTTTATTGGTGGAGATTCCTCAGAAGTTGTTGTGTCTCAAATGGATCATGGTAGTTTTCCTTTTGAAATGGCTCGAGAAGTTGAAGCTAATATGTCCAAAGAAGAAGAGTGATGGGGATTCTGGGAACAAGATAAGTAGTTTCCAAAAGCTACAACACTTGGTACTATGTTCATTTTTACTGGACAAAATTTCAAACTTGGAGGGACCTCTTTGAATGAGGAAATGCCTTTGTTTCAAGATGAAGAACAGGAAGAGCAACCTTACTATACTCCTGCTCCAACTGAGGTAGGAGATATCCTTTAGAATGAAACGAATATAGAAAAGGATATGCAAACCTTAATTAAAGAACAAAAGAGGCTGTAGGCAGCAAAGGATAATAGAGATAGAATAAGAAGAGAGAATCTAGAGAGATTTTGAGCTAAGCAGTGCAAAAGGAATGCCCAGAAAAAGAAAGTTGAAAAGATGAGGGAAGAAGCAGCTAAGAGAAAAGAAATTAAGGAAAAGGTGGGCAAGGCAGCTATTGATAGGGCTCAAGAAGTCTCTAAAGCAATAGTCTCTATTGGAACTTCTTCTACTCCCACATATACCCCTTCTAGATTAGCTACCAAAACTACAGATCCATTTGTTGGATCCAAGAAGACAACCTTTGTCGACCATGGGAAAGCTCATGCTGACCAACCTCAGAAAATTTCTTACAATTTTTCAAATTATAGAAGCTATCTTAATACTAGTGATGAAAAAAATAATGAAGTTAATCCTACACCATCGAATTTTCCTCAAAATCATGAGCTCCTAAGACTGCAACTAATAAATGATCAGTTGCAGGCTGATCTGAGAAAAGCCGAAATAGAAGTTGCCAATGCTGAGATGGCAAGAAAGATAGCTTTCTTAAAAATATCTATACCCACTCCCCAGGCTTCTGGTTCAAGAAAGAGCGAGAATGAGTCGTTGAGAAAAAATTCTAAGAAGAAAATTCCTAAAGGAGGGGGTGGTGGTAACCAAGGTGGTGGAGGTGGAGGTGGTCATAAAAACTCTAGCTCTTACTCTGAGGATGAGGAAGGAAGCACTAACAAGGATAAACAACAAGGTAGTGGTGACAAAGGATGTGGTGGAGGAGCACCCCAAATTGATAGATGTAGAAAATTGTGTTTTGGTAATATTTGGGGAAATCCTAATCTAGTCACAAACAATGCATGAAAGCATCTCCCAAAATTCACTGGTAATAATGCTTTTAGTGGAGAAGACCATTTAAAAGCATTTCAAGGCTTTATTGAAGACTTTGAAATATGGGATGATGATGTATCAATGAAATACTTTATGCAGTCATTGGTTCAAGATGCTAGGGATTGGTATAGAGGGTTTCCTGATGCTAGTATTGACTGTAGAGATGCTTTTTGTAGAGTTTTTAGGGAACAATATGGGGATCAGACTGACCCTAGATTTAAATTAAATGATTTTAATAACATCACCAAGGGGAATAATGAACTAGATACTGAGTTCAATGCTCGTTTCCAATAGGATATGAGTAGAGTTCTTGCATATTTGAAGCCTAATCAGACTGCATGTTTAGTTGTTTATTGTAATTCTTATGATGCTAAAATGTGTTATTTATTAAGAGATAAAGATCCTCAAAATTTGAGGCAAGCATACAAGATAGTGGTGAACATTGAAAATAATAGAAGAGCTTCTGGTAAAGTGGGGAGAAGATAAGATCCTAAATTTTTTAAAGGCACCAAGAATCAGATTGAAAATGTTGGTAAACCTACTGCTGCTCATGAAAAGATAGATCAAGTCCTTACCCTATTGCAGAAACAAGCAAAAAATGACAAGCCTCATTTTCAAAGAAAAGATAGGCCTCCCAGGCTATAGGATTATCCCTATAATACTAATTGGAATAATGGAAAACCTCTAGAAGGAAACCAGAGAAACAATTAGATTCTACCTGATCCTTTACAGAAGCATTCTTTGAATGCCATAGAAAATTTACCTTGGTGTGAAGTATGCGGAATGCCTCACTCTTCACAACAATGTGCGGTAGCACAAAATATGGTAGAATCTTAGGATGATCACGAAGATGCTCAGTCTCCCCAGGATCAGGATACAATGGCAAATATATTATTAGGACCAACTGATTTGGCCTATGATGATTATACCTCAGATGATGAGTCTTATGGCATGGATATTGATGTTCAGAGACAAAACAATGATGTACACCATCAACAAGTGTTCCTGAATGAAGGAGACAATGATGACTATTTTCTGAATGAACTGGAAATGGATAACACTATTTTAAGAAGACCTTCTGATGAAGAAATTGAAAAATACATTGTTGCCTTAGTTGCAAGGGAAAGAAATAACATACAATTGAGAAACAAAAAAAATTCCAAGAGAATCAGGTAAGCCTTGCAGCCTATTCATAAAATAAAAAAATGTAACTGGAACAAATGTTAATTTGGAGTAATAATGTCATTTCAAAGCCTAAGGAAATAAGGGAGCCCCGGATATGGGCAAAGAAATTTGATATGACCAAGACAAAGAATGAAGTTGTACCCCAAAATATTAGAGACAACAGGCAGCCCTCTTCCAATGATGGAACTCTCAAAGGAAAAGAAAAGGTAATTTCTGAAAATACAAATTTTCCTTAATTACCAAAGTACACTTCAATAGATATGTTTCAAGTACTTTCACAAGTTAAGGTTACTGTTCCTTTTTTGGAAATGATGTGTATAGATTAACATAAGGATAATATTGTTGCACTTATTAATAGTATTGCTACAAGTGGAAAAGGTAAAGTGGTTTCTGATCAAATAAAATCCACAGAGGATCAAGAAAAGCAAAAAGTTGAAGAGGAAAATATCACAGAAAGTCCCCAAATATACTTAGGTGCCACTATTACTACTAATCCCAACCACATCAATCCTTTTTTCTTAAGTTTGATTATTGATGGGAAAATGTTGAGAAATTGCATGATCGATTTAGGAGCATCTAACAATGTGATGCTAGTAAAAATAATGCATGCAATGGGACTAAAAGTGGACAGTACATATGATAAATTTTATGCAATGGATTCTAGAGAAGTACCTGTTATAGGTATTATAAATAATGTTCCATATAGACTAGCAAAATTTCTTGAGAAAGAGTTACATATGAGTGTTATAGTGGTGGATATTCTACCTACTAATGGCATGCTCTTATCGCGACCTTGGAGTGCTTCAATGGGTGGGATTATACAATGTGATCTATCTTTTGCTACATTTTCTATTGGACATAAAGATGTTAAGGTAGATAGGGAAAAAATAGCCTCTCACATGATTAAAAATGTGGAAGAATCACTTCAACCTATTAGAATTAACTTTGTGGAAACTGATATAGAAAACTTCTGAGTTGAGGAAGATAAAACAGAAGAAATCCAATCATCACCTATTGAAAAAGAAGTACTAAAGATATCATCAGAAGGTGATTTATGGACAATGTATTTTGATGGAGCTTGTTCCAAAGATGGCTTAGGAGCAGGAATTTTCTTTACTTCCCTACAAGGTAAAACATTTAAATATTCTTTCTTATTGCAATTTACTTGTACCAACAATGTGGTTGAGTATGAAGATCTCATACTCGGTCTGAATATAGCTTCAAAGAAAGGTATTAAATAATTAAAAGTTTTGGGAGATTCTGAGTTAGTTGTGTCCTAGATTAGATCCCGCTTTGCAGAAAAAGATAAAAGACAGGCAATACAAAAATGCAGTATGGGATACTATAGAGGGATTTAGTGCTTTTGGTATAGAATGGATTGAAAGAGGACAAAATTGTAAAGATGACTTGTTAGCAAATATAGCTGTCAAACTAGATGATGTCACTTTTGGTGGCATCTCACAAATAGAAGTACAGACTAGGCCTATAGTACCTGACAATATCTATAATTGGAAAGTGTTTGATGATGACACAGACATTCTGAAATTCTTGCATTGTGTGGATCAATATGAGAGCCAAGAAATTGATTTTGGCTCATTTGTAACATAAATTGATGGGAAGGAAACACTGTTTGGGAATGAAGTGATTCGGCTCAAAACCAACACCATCCCTAGGGGTCTTGTTGCACTTGAAAGAGTTTTTGATGACCCAGATATGTCAAACACTAGGCAAGCATCTACTCATAAAGAGGACCTAGAAGAAATAAACTTAGGGATAGAAGGTGCTCCGAGAAAGGTGTATATTGGAAGGAAAATGAAGCCACATGTCAGAAGCATGCTGATTAGTCTTCTTAGGAAATATAGAAATGTTTTTGCTTGGTCCTATGAAGATATTAAAGCATATAGGGAGGACTTATTCCAACATGAGATCCCATTAAAACTTGATATAAATCCTTTCAGGAAAAACCAGAGACCGATTAACCCTACCCTGCAACCCAAAATGCAGGAAGAACTTGCTAAGATAAGGGAGGTAGGAATCATCAAACCAATTAGACACTCATCTTGGGTCTCTAACTTGGTACCTATTAGAAAGAAAAATGGAGATATCAGGTTATGTGTTGATTTTAGGAACTTGAATGTTGCTTCTTTAAAAGATAATTACCCATTTCCTAATATGGAGGCTATGTTACCAAAGGCTACAGGATGTGATTGTTATCTATGATGGATGGATTCTCTGGGTACAACCAAGTAATGGTTAAAGAGTCTGAGCAATTCAAGACTACATTCACCACACCATGGGGAACATATGTGTACGTCAGAATTCCATTTGGATTAATAAATGTTGGAGCAACTTTTCAGAGGGCTATGGATTTAGCCTTTGTTGATTATATTGATATGTTCCTTGCCATATAACAAGATGATCTTACTGCCCATAGAAAAAGTGAGGAGGATCATTGTCCTCACTTAGAGAAAAAATTTATCAAAGATCTTGAATATTGGATATCTTTAAATCCTAGGAAGTGTGCCTTCGGAGTGAAAGAAGGAAAATTGTTCGGGCAGCTTGTTTCAAAAGATGGAGTGTGGATTGATCCTGAAAGAGTGACTGCTGTTGACAAAATTATGCAGCTAAGGAATGTTAAAAGGCATCCAATATTTCTTTGGATAGATAAATTTTCTGAGAAGATTTGTCACAAATTTTGCTGAGATTGTCTACCCAATATATAAGATGTTGAAGAAAGGAGAAAAGATAGTATTGGCAGGAGAACCATCCAAAGCCTTCCAAGCTATCAAAGATACAATTAAGCAGGCTCCTGTTCTTAAGTCTCCTAACTATTCAAAACCATTCTAGTTGTTTAATTTTTCCTCTTTTCATACTATAGCTAGTGTGTTGTTATAGAAAAACAATGATGGCTTTGAGCAGCCAAGTACATTCTTCAGTAAATCATTGCAGGCTGCAGGATTAAAATATGATATATCTGAAAAGAAGGCATATGCTCTAGTAAAGGTAGTTAAGAATTTCAAGCCTTATCTAATGGGGGAAATTGTTGTAGCATATGTGCCAATGGTAGTAGTTAAAGATATTTTCCCCTAGCAAGAGACTACAGGAAGAAGATGTAGATGGATAAATAGAATACAAGAGTTTAACATTGACATACAAATTACCAAGCTTGTAAGAGGTCGGGGTCTAGCTAAATTAATGGCTAAGGAAAATTTGGAGGTTGTGAACCCCTAAACCTACAAATGCACAAGAGCAATAAAGCACATTAGTTTGTTAGATCAAATGCATGTAATCAAGTATGAGAGATTCCCCATAAAATCCATCTATTCAAGCTAAAATTAGGAAATAAATAACAAAACTCAAATAACAATGAAATCAATCCTAATTAAGCTAATAGCATGATGATCTTATGGGGGAATTGGTGCCAATGAAGTGTTGCAATTGGCCCTTTCCCAATTCCTATGTTGCAATGAAGATGATCTAGAAATGGTCAAATCTCCAAAGAGATTTGAGCATAACCTTGGTGAAAATGTGAAAATGTGATGAGTGTTTGGATGAAATGAGCAAAATTAGTTCTCAATAGAAGAGAGTAACTTTGCATGAAGATTATGGATTTGAGTATAATAAGTTTACTCAAATTGTGGATGATCGAATGAGAGGAAGAGTCTCTCATTTATAGATTTCCAATATGGAAGAGAGAGTGAAAATAAGCAATGTGGGATCATTCAACATCCAATGGACAAGTGCCACTTGTCAAGATGTGAATGGTTGAGGAATGAGCACATTTTGGTCCATGTGCATGATAAATTCCATTGGATTGAAATTTGAATTTTGAATGTGGCATGTTGGGGGGAGAGAAGAATGGAGTTAATGTCACTTGGCTCAATGCATAAGGACATGTAAGAGGCATTGAATGCCTTGTTGGAAGGACCAAGACCATTTGAATTTCAATTCAAATTGAAGGAATATTCCTTTTTGATGCCATGTTGAGAGAAAATAGACAATTAAATAAATCAAAGTAATTGATTTATTGTGCAACTTGCATTCTCTAGAGGATTTTAATGAGAGGGATTAAGTTAATCATGGTTTTGATTAGTTTAATGAAGAATTAGATGATGTGACAATTTAGACTTAAATTTATGAATTGATTTAAATCAAATTGAGAGGAAAGGTTAATTAAATAAATGATTTTGATTTATTCAACTAAGGAGGAATATGTTAGATTAAATTAAATAATGTTTTAATTTATTCAATTTAATAAGAGGAATTTTAGAGATTTGATTAAATAAGATGAATTATTTAATTAAAAGGAGGTTTACAGAATTAATTAAATAAAATTGATTTATTTAATTAATAGGAGATGATGACTTAATTAGATAAAGTTTATTTATTTAATTAAGAAATGAAGAGTGGTGAATTTAATCAAATATAGATTATTCGATTAAATGACTAGCAAAGGAGATGATTCAGGATGAAATGGTGTTAGTAATTAGGATCAAGTGTGTCGGATCGAATTGTACATTTTCCATGTCTACAGAGGTAAATCAAATAAATCGGATAGAGCAACAGAACATTGTGCCTATTTGTGATGTGCAAACTTGTGGTTGGTACAGGAGGATTGTTGAGTATTTACAGATGATGCAATGCCCTGAAGGTATGCCCCTTACTGAGAAAAGAACTCTCAAACTGCAAGCAATTAGATATGTCATTATTGAGGGTGAGCTATGGTGGAGGAACTCTGAAGGTATTATACTCAAATGTGTGGATGGAGACCAAGTTGAAGATCTACTAATAGAAATGTGTAAAGGAGCTTGTGAAGGCCATTACATGGCTAAGAAGATGGCTCATAAAATTCTAAGAGCAGGATACTGGTGGCCTACTGTGTTCAAGGATGCCCATAGATACGTTAAAAATGTGATGCTTATTAGAGGTTTGCTGGAAAGTTAAAGTTTTTTGGGAATTTGCCATTAAGACCAGTGTTTGTTTCAGCTCCTTTCAAGCAATGGGGTATTGACTTCATAGGGGAGATATTTGAAAAATCTAGTGGAGGACATGCATGGATATTGGTGGCAACTGATTACTTTACTAAATGGATTGAAGCAATCCCAGCCAGAAGGGCCACAAGTAAAGTTGTTGTTGACTTTTTAACTGAAAATATTTTGAGCCATTTTGGGGTACCTGAAAGAATTGTTTCAGACAATGCAATGTGTTTCAAGTTTGAAGAATTTGTTAATTTTTGTGATCAATATGGTATAACTGTTTCATATTCTTCCCCCTATCATCCCCAAGGGAATGGATAGGTAGAATCCAGTAATAAGAGTTTGATGAAGATCATCAAACGCATGATTGAGAAGAACAAAAGGGCTTGGGATTCAAAATTAAAATTGGCACTGTGGGCTGATAGGACAACTTTCAAGAAGGCAATTGGTCATTCACCTTTTAACCTAGTCTATGTGATGGAAGCACGTATCCCACAAAACAACTTGATAAAGATGTATGAATTTGTCCAAGAATATGATGATGATATATGTGATGATATGCAACATAGAATGGATGAATTAAGTCAATTAGATGAAACTAGAAGAGAAGCTCATAAGAGAAATGAAAAAATACAACTACAGGTTAAGCACCTTTATGACAAAAAAGAAGTTGAGATAAAATTTGACATTGGAGCAATGGAATTGCTCTGGAATGCAAGGTCAGAAGATAAAGGAAAACATGGAAAATTTGATCCTCTTTGATTAGGACCGTATATAATTATGGACACACATGGTGAAGATTCATATTTTCTACAGTCACTTGTAGGTGAAATTCTCGAATTGCAAGTACATGGACAATTCTTGAAATACTACTTCTCTTGAAGTAGCTCTTTTTCCATGTACATTGTATAGTCCTGTAAGTAGTGTATATAGGGGTGTTTCTTTCTATTTTTTGCTTTTTGTTTCCTTGTCATGTCTAGACGGGTCCTTGGTTTTTGGTTCTCTTTGTATCTGGTCTATGAAACCAGAGATTCTAGAATCTTGCTATGCTCATAGGGGGCATACATCCCTAATCGGAGCCACTAGTGGAGCTTTTATTTATTTTTCCCACTGTAGGTATGTTTTGTCCTCGGCTTTGAGTGGTTGGGTCATGGGTTTTCTTTTCAAACGTTGACTTGTTATTGATGGTGGTCGGTCACTTAAATGGTCTTTGATCCCTTTTTGGTCTTGACTTTATTGGCTCCGTTTACCCGTCCTATCGGTCTTTTGTGTCATGAATGTATTATATTTTCATAGTGTCAGGTTATTGAATTATTTTAGATTAAACCTCTAAAATAATATTTTCGACCTTGAGGGTCATTTCTCCATCCACCTAGTCGGTCCCTTTCTTTATGAATAGCCTTTTCGCGTGTGCAGATTGTGCGGCCGTTGGATGAAGTGTTTGTAATCTTGATCGTTGCTCACAGACCTCGCAAGGTTTTTGCTAATGTCACAAATTTGGTGCAAGGTGTGTGAGATGCTACCATCTATCACGTTTTATGGTGGGGACTAGTTTTGCTTGTTGACCGATGATGGAGGCTGATTCCCATAGTTGTTTTCGTACCAACGCATCGTGGCCATTCCTCGTTGACGTCGCGCAATTAAAACTATAGTTTCAATAATGCTATGAGGTGTGCGATTTGGTGATGCTCGGGCTCCAATGATTTGCAATGGTAAGATGGGTGGGCCCCGTTCCATGCTAATGTGGTGCTCGGTAGGTGAATATCTTGTTTGTTTGGTGACTGGAGGGTGGACGTGGCATTTTCAAACTATTTTGACTAAATCTGAGCCATTCTCCTGGCTAACATTGTGTTTGATCGATGACTCATATTTAAAATAAACTGGTGTTGTACTATAGCCATTTTATCTCACTTGATGCAAATAGTAATGGTCGGGTTCGACTCTACCTACATAATTAAATGCTAAAATTTGCGAATTACTATTTTCGTGCTGTATATCTACACTGAAGAAGAATTGCCTGGTATCGAGTTAAGCAAGTTGTTGTTATGATCTCTTAATTTTTCTGCCTTGGATGTTCTATGAGTGAAATCGTAACTAGCATGTATGCCATTTCTTGTAAATTCAAAAGATTTTATGGTTGCTTGATGGGCAATTCGTGATTGTTTCCTGTTCTGTTCTTGAGGAATTGTTTGAACAGTTTCATTTTTTAGAGCTTGTCTAGATAATTGTCGGGGATTTTTAATATTGAAGAATATTTTGTTAAGGCTAATGAAAGAAAATTGTAATTTCTTGCCTTCTGCAAATAAGAAAACCCTAGTTCAAATTATCATTTTCCTTGTATAAGTGGCACCCAAAGCCCAAAGTTCTGGTTATGAAACCACTACCAGGTCTTTATCCCAAGATATTATTGATTTTTTGAAACCCTCTACTAGCAAGAAGCAGGGTGGAAAGGTTTTGTTCTATGGGTCCAAATCTTGAAAGAACTGACAAACAAGCAGTGTGGAATTAAAGATGCTAAGTTACCATATACAAGGTGGCAATTGTTCTCCAATTTGTTTGGGAACAAGAATTTGTGGGTTCCTTTGTGTAACCCATGGATGTTGGAATTGGGTAAATTGGTAGTGCCTAATGTCTACTTGGATGTAGATCTTTCGAAGGATATTGCTGCAAGATATGACCCTATGGCCCGAATTGTTAGAACACATGCTGGTGTGTAGATGATTAAAATAACTAGAGAAGAAATTATAGAGATTTTCAAATTGCACAAATGGAGTCAGGATATGGTTCTTATTGACTTTGAGGTTTTCAGATAGGAGTATAGAAATACTAGGGGTTTGTTCAGAACATCCATTTTGATACCTCATTTGGCTATCTCAGGAAGAGGAAAAAATCAGAAGAAGGTAGTAATTGGCAGGAATGAGCTTGAACCTTTTCCTATGGACTATTTCTCCAGTTATTTCAAGAAGACTATTTGTGCTTTATGTCAAGTTCTAGGAGTCAACTTAAAGAAAACCTTGCCTACCAATATTATGTATATGGAAATAAATCTTCAACACACTGGTTTTAATGTTGTATATGATTTTGCCATTTATTTGGTAGAAAAGATGCACATGGGTCTGGTAGCCCTAAAGGAGGAGGAGAATTGGGTTGGGTTCAGATGGTATTCCTTGTTAATCCACATTTTTCTGTATAGGATTCAGGTTGTGTTCAAAAAAGATATGGAATTAAAGAGGAAGGAAGGAAACATTGAAATGCCTATCCAATATTGGACTAGGATTCTTGACATGCATGATCATAAGTTTGATTATGTAACTTTCCATAATCTCTTTGGATCTAAATTAAGGAATGCTCTGGTTCATGACCCCCCAAGGATCCTAAAATAAATTCATGACTTCTTGAGGTCGATGGAGAGAAGGCCTGAATTGAACATAATGCACAATTGGGGAGATATTATACCCTATCATAATACCACATTTTTTAGGATTTTTGGCACTAATGTCATTCCAATGGTTCTACCAATGGAGGTACCCCTTAGAATTGGATTCTTGGAAATCATGAGGCAATTCAGAGGCCCTCAAGAACTACACTTCCCAGTTGAACAGAAGAAAGGTTCTTTCTTCCCTGAATATACAACATTTGCTGATTTTGTTATGGAAAAAGGAGGATGGAAGGAGTTAGATACATTACTTGGGCCTTATAGGTTGAGAACTATGCACCCCAGGAATCATGATCCTTAGGGTTTTATATCTCAAATGAAGGAAAAACATCAGATATGAACCTTTGTCCATAACTTCTACTTTCCTGAGGACATCATAAGGAATATTTTCAATTTGGAATTACAAGATCAGAGAAAGGCACTATACATTGCCTATGCTAAAATGGTAAAAATTAAGTAGGAGAAAATACCTTGTTTCAATCCCATACCTAATCCTAAAGATGAGTTTAGCAGGGCAATGTATGCTATTGATAATTTTGAGAGCTTGGTTGGGGTTTTGAAAGATAAGAGGGTTGTGGAAGTATGGGGAAGATCAAAAACCATCGAGGAGTACCCTGAAGTAAGGTTAGAGGAGAGGCCTACTTATAAGCCCCAAAAGAAGATAAAGGTTTTTTCTAGAAGAAAGGGAAGTAGGGCTAAAGATGTTGTACCATCTTCTTCAGTGGAGTCAGTACCAATATTATTGATTTGGATTCTCCTCCAAGTTTTTCAGAAAGGGCTTGCCCACCATCACCAAAGAGGCAGAAGGTTGAAAAAGTAAAGATGGTTCAATGTGATGGTGATGAGGATGATGAAATTATTGTAACTCCAGATGAAATGCATCCTGAGATGCCATTAGACCTAGTTGACACTGCAACAAGTTCAGGTGCAGTTACTTTGAAATTAGGAAAAGATGAAATCAAAGGAATAACAAGCAATGATGACTTGAGGATAGAAGCCTGTAGAGAGTTCATGATGGATGACTCTTTTATTCAAACTAGTTCTTTTAAAGATTTTGTGTGGAGAGCACATCCTACATTATATGCTGAGAAGGTGGCACATGAGAGAAGCCTGCATCCAGAGCTCCCAAAGAAGGTAATTCAAGTAAAGGTCAGAGAACAGATGAGAGACAAATTCAAAGAAATAACACCAGAGCAGGGCAATGCATTAGTTCAAAAAGGTGGATTATTGCTACTCCTTGAATGGGATATTGTTGATGCTCTGGTGTTTGATACAATAAGAAGGGCTAATAAGCCACTTCTAGCTACTAAAGAAGAGGCTACATTGGCACTCAAAGGATCATCCTTTAGTGAGGAATGGGATGCTTTAGCAATCTGGTCCCTATCCACTAGCTCTAAAAAGCCAATTGTTGCAGAACCGTCTGACTTCAGTGGTCACTTGGTTGTGAGGAGAGTTACGGACACCCCAACATTGGAAGCTATTGATATGGTCTTGAATGTTCCTAAATTCACTAGAGCAACTATTGAAGATTTGTCCAAGGACTAGGATACTCTGAAAGGCCAATATAATGACATTATTATTGAATATAATAAGAGTCAACAAAAGGTAGCAGAGTTAGAAACTGAACTGGCTTTATTGAGGCAACAAATGGATACCATGAGATCTCAAAAGCAAGCCAGTTCTAGCAACATTGTTTTCGACCCACTAGTAGAGCAGTCTCAACCTCCTGCACAAGCACAGTCTTTTGCTATTTTTCCATATAGTATGGGACAAGTTCCTTTCACTATTGAGAGGGATAGTAGCCCTGGAGGGGGACTTTCTAGGGTGAAATTGGTTCATCAGGTTGAAGAATATAAGGAGATGATAAAGAAAATTTGGGATGCAACAGGGAGAAACAATTCAGTGATAGTGGACACTGTTTTGAAATATTTAAATGGAAGGGTCTAGAGTAAACTAAACAATATTCATGAAAATTATGTCCTAATGTTGCAAGCACTAAAAATGTTTCCAAGGGATGAAGAATTGGCCATCTCATTTCTAAAAAAATGGAGCCCTAGAATGGAGAAGTTGAAATTCATGGTAATAGGGGCAAAACAGCATGGTGATAAATATCCTGCTGTTATAGCAACATATCAGTTGGTCAATGGAATTGTTGAGAAGAAGTTTGAGGGATTTTCTGCCCCTATGGAGTCCAAGATTAAATTGCTGAAAGATGTGTATGACAGAAAGGACCTGACCCCATTGCCTCATATTTTACATAGTCAGGGTGAAGTGAAACCCCTGTAGGTTTGGAAGGAGAAAATGAACAATATAATGATGTCTCAAACACATGAGATATGCCAAAATATTGACATCTGCATGCTAGAGAATACATTGGAAAAGTTGTCTTTTGTTATAAGCTTCTTAGAGAACTTTGATAAAAATGCCACATCGATAATGGTAAAGTTTGCTCCCTGTCGAAACAAGGTTGATTAGGTTATCGATTTGCAGTGGCCTTCCGAGGAGGAGTTAGAATTATGGAAAAAGGTGTTCACTGATGAACTGGAATTATAAATTTTATAGTTGAGAATTGCTTGGTCATGTTTAATACAGGTTTGGCCTTAGATATTATATTCTAGAATTGCATTCTCCTTTTGACTCCAAGTACAGGGTGTTGAGGTGGAGTTAATACTATAATGGTTAAGCATGCCTTTGGTGTATGGGGAGCATCCTTTGGAGCGATATTCTATTTCCTCCATATCAACTAATGGTGAATCTTGTCTTATGCTCTCCATTCGCATAATGGAATTGTAATTGAATGAGGAGTTAGCGGTCCAATCACAAATGGACATGTGTACTCTCCCGCCTGAAGCTTGTTGGCTCCCTTATTTTATAAAAGGGAATTCTGGGCTGAGAGAGAGGTATGTTCAAAATATCCAAAATACGAGAAATAGAAGTCTAGTGATACAAAGAGTATGAATTGTAAATCCAGGTTTTAAAGTTTTGAGTCAGATTGGAGAACTTTGTTAATTATGGGGTTTTTGAGCATGTTTGTATAAAACTCGTGAATATTTGGAGTTAATTTTCTCTCCTATTGTGTTATGTTACATGGATTATTAATGAAATATCTATTTAAGATGATTTTCATTTATCTTCACTTGTGCTTTGCTAATAATTATGTTTAAATATAGCTCTTCTTCAAAGGTTCAGTTAAATGCTTAAATTAATCAATAAGTTCATGCAATATAAAAAATGGGTTTCATAAAGAAGTAATAAAATAAGGTATAGATTTATGGATTGTAATGCAACTCATAATAGATCTTAAATGTTCAGGATGAAAGTTACCCTATAGTTCAGTTTTCTATTTTGACTCCGTGCTTTAGGATATGGCACTGGAATTCTGAACATGTTTTATTCTCATATTTTTTGTGTTATGGCCTCATGATATTTTACTCAAACATTTTCTATCAAGTTACTTTAATTTGAGTTGATTCTCTATTAATTATATCTAAAGCCTTTTAAGGAATAGCCAATTTCTTGAAGGTTTTCATCCATTAACAATAATGGGGCATTTATATGTTGCTTACCTGTGTGTAAAATGAATTATCTAAAAGTTGTATGTTAAGAGCACGTGTTAGGGAATACCCTCCTAGATCTTACAGAGTCTGAAGTGTAGGAGAATTAGCCTTATTGCTATTCTCATTAAGTTGGCCATACTTTCCTAGTCTTTTATTATTGAATGTGGCAAGTTCATAGGAGCTTCTAGGAAGTACGTGTGGGTTGCAGTAAAAAATGCCAACAGTATCTTCCTATGAAATCAATCACTTTCTCATCATCTTTTTTTTTTGTATGTCATTAAATCAGAAAGGTTCATCTTGGGACCCATGTGAATATGGAAGTTGTTGTAAAATGCATCAAAAAGTTCATTGAATGAACCAATTGAATTATTTGGTAAAGAAGAGAACCACTCTAAGGTAGTATCCTTCAAGGACCTAGGAAATAGCTTATCCAAGAGTTTATCTTCAAATATAAAATCACTACGCAAGGCTCTAAAAATAGAAACATGGCTAAGAGGATCTCCTTTCCCACCATATTTCTTGAATCAGGGACTCTCTATACCTTGTGGGATTTGTTCTCTTAATATATCCAAGGATAGTTTATTATTTTTAATGTATTGTGAAGTCTAACCATTGTTGTTTTGTTCTAATGGTTTGCTAAAGTGAGTTAACGAAAGCATCATTGTGATTGTAAGAGGGGGAGGGAATAGGGTGTAGTGTATCAATGTGGAGGGTAAGGGAATTTTAATTTGGTGAAGGTGGATGGTTGATGAGATATTTTATTTGAATGCACAAAGCTAAAAGGATTCCCTATGGAAATACCTAAGGAAGTGTTCATATTGCTAGTAGCTTCAATTGTTGTAGTAGGTTGAAATGTTGCTGTAGGTTGAAAGGTTGTGGTAGGATGAAATTTTGTGGTAGGTTGAGTACTAGTGTATATAGGAATGGACATCGATATTGTTGAAAATGGAATTGAAGTTCCACCTTGGCTTTGAGTACACCCCAAAGCTTGAGTAGAAATAGTGATGGTAGGTATGGTATTGTTAACATCAAGAAAATTGGTTGGAGGAAGTGAAGTCATGGGAAACAAAGTATGCAAACTATGAGCCATAGATGGTTGATTATCAACACTATCAGGAAGAGAGATAGAAAAAAAAAGATCCATGATGAGTGAGATATCGTGAGATGACATGAACCTTGAACTAGGTCTTCTAATAGTATTGCTAATATAACACCAAGTTGCAAATCTCATACAATGTTTACAAACTTACTATGAAAACCCAAAATGGAAAGAGGCAATGAAATGACCCAGAATGAAATTCAATTTTTACATTATAAACAATGCAATTTACTGATTACATTATGCAATAAATTGAAAAATGAAATGCGGTAAATGCAATTTTGAATTTTGATAATGCACTCAATGAAGTAAAGTAAGATAGATTAAAAATGAATTGAATGAAATAGTAAATCAGAAAACTAAAACTAAAATGCCATACCAGCAAACAAAAGCATAAAATAGAGATTTCCAAATCTAGAAAATTTAGATCAACACCTAATCAGGGACTAATTCACCACTTGGGGTGAATGGGTCCTAGATTAGGATTTTTGAAGTGTTTTTGACTGATGTATAAGTGTTTTTTAGTTTCATATGCCAAAAAATATAGTTTAGATGATTAGGGACTCATTTTCCACTTGGGGTGAATGGGTCCTAGATTAGGGTTTTTTAATTTTTTTTGATTGATATTTAATCTTTTTTCAAATTGAATTAGTTTTAGGTCTATAACATTAACTTTCAGTTTCATATTATTGTAAATGTATTATGAAATGCAATTTGAAAAGGTGATAAAGTGTTGAATGAAAATACTTAGTTTGAAATGCAATTTGTTTTAAAATTTTCAAATGTAGATTTATGTGATCTAAATGATGTGCAAAATGACTTAGTTTATTTGGTATTTTTCAAATTTTAAGAATGCAAAATAATGCAATTCTAAACCCTAGATGAGATGAAAGTTTGAATGAAAAGTAGGAAAGCATAAATGAGATCTAATTAAATGAAAATGAATCCTAATGAATGAAATATCTCACCTACAATGAGAAGAAAGACTTCAAGATCAGAAAACAAAAGTTTTCAATAAGTCGGGTTCACCATTATGTTTAAGGGAAAAATAGGGTTTTAACAAAATGAATTTATCAAGATAATGAACTAATATTTTTTCTCATAAAACATACAATTATTTATATGATATGATGTAAATAAAAATCATAAATCAATCCTAACTATTATAGAAACAATGAGGGAATTTTTTAGGCTAAAACAATGTGTACCTTGTTGCAAGAGTGTTCTTTTTAGGACACTGAGGACTCATTAGCCCCAAGTGGTGAACAGGTCCCTATTAGGGTTTCTAAAAGCTATCTTCTAGGTTTTGTTCCTTGATATCTACACTTCTTTCTCCTTGGTTATCAACTCCCAAAAATTAGAAACAAATTTTGTAGCCCTATTTTCGTGTTCTTGCAATATGGATGACAAATTTACAGCTTCACAACTTTGACATTTATTTTTCAATCTTATTCTCCACCTTATTTTCAACCTAGATGTATACAAATACATATCAAAGAGGATAATTTTTTTTTTATTGTTAGAGGATAGGTGTTTTTTTTCTTCAAACCTCATTTAAGTAATTAAAACTTATGATGAAATAATGAAATAGGAGTACGAAACATGAAACATGAAATGATGATACCTTGGAAGATGTCTTGGAATGTAAATTTGTAATCTATCATGAATTGGCCTTGAAAAATGTAGATCTTGATCTTGAATTAGATGTGAAAAAATTCCTAGAAATTGATCTTCAATACCACATAAACAAACTAGCTCAACAACATTCTTGATGCACTATGCCTTTGACATGATGATATGACCTTGAATTTCTGCAATAAAAATTTGATAATCTACCCTTGAATCCCTTTGAAATTCTCTATAATGCTCTCATGCTTGAATTCTTGGATGCTTGTGTTAAACTTTCTAGGTCACTTACGATTTCTTAGCTGAAACTATGTGAATTATCCTTACATTTATACTAAATATAAGGATTAACCCCAAAATTCAAATAATAGAAGCCAAAATCAGATCCAAGATTTGAAATCATTAAAATCCAAGCACAAATAAGTTTAGAAATGGGTTTCCTAAGGAAGGAGGACCCATTTGCTCAAAGTGGTGAATGGGTCCTCGCACAATTTTCTAGGACCAAGGTTTGGGTAAGTGAAATAACATTAAAAACCCACATCAAATATTCCAAGAAAAGGGTGTCCTAGGTAAGGGAGACACATTCACCCAAAGTAGCGAATGGGTCCTAGCACTATTTTCTAGGACTCCAACTTTGACAATTTAAATGTAGGAAATATTATTAGTGAATGTCATGATAGATCCTTGATAAATGCAATTAATAAGGCTTGAATTTGAATTAAAGGGGCCAATTAAGCTCTAATTAACCTCAGTTATTTAATAAATCCCCAGCTTTGTGTGAAAATGTAAGAAAACACTTTACAACACCCTAAATAAGGCACAATTTTCTTTAAAAGGGCCCTAGATAGAATGTGAACGTGTAAAATATATTACAACACTAAATCAAGGCAACATTAGGCTCCTTATTGTTAATTATTTCCAATTACAAGAAAAAGGGATACTATTTTTAATAATACACTCCAAAATTGTTAGTAGAAATTATGTGAAATAGCCTTCTGTTTATACTCGTTATACCAAATTTCTCGAAATGAAAACACTATAAGCCGAAATCAGATCTAGGATAATAGCATCTTGACAAGAATTTGATTTAAAATGGATCTAGATTAAAGAGATAATCATAAACTAGGTTTGGCATATGACTCCCAAACCTAGGAAACAAACTCCAAGAAGAATTAAGTTCAATACAACTTTTAAAATCAGGTTTCGAGACCTAGGTGGGACTCATATGCCCAAAGGGGCATATGTGTCCCAGATCCCTAGATGTGGAATGCATAACCTCAAACATTAGATTATGATTTTTCCTTTGTTGAATGTCAAGATTATCCTTGAAGAAAAAATACATTTTAAATAGGTTTGTGGAAGTAAAATATGACCAATTAAGGCATAAATAAACCCAATTTTATTAGGGAGGACCCAAACAAGTGTGAAAATGTAAAGGGAAACATTTTTTACACTATATTTAGCCCCCACTTTAGTGAGAGAATGACCTTGCATCAAACTCACACTAAAGTAGAAAAAATCGCATCAAGAGGGGTCCAAGTCTACCAATGCTAGTCAGATAGGATGACAACAATCAAGGGGGGTGATCAAGCTACCAGGATCGAGAACCTATGGAAAACCAACATAGGCAAAAAAGAACACACATGTGAATAATGTACGAAGCAACAATAAGATACAACCATACATTTCCAAAGACATAAGGAATAAAAGGACAAAGGCGATCGATCAAACCTTGACTGTTTGTCCAACTCGATGTGGACCAACTCTAAGTTATTTTTCCAAAAAATGTTTACAAGTGGAAAATGATGTCCACTATGCAAACAAAACACACACTCAGACAGGCTAGTGGAATATGGTATCCACTAGGTGAGCCCCTAGTGAAACACATATGCATGTGGTCGCTATATGCCCACACACACAAGAAAGTGGCTATGTGAAATTAATGCATATGGTCGGCTCCCATACATACTAACCATACAAAAGCTATACATCCTAATAAATTTGATATATTCCTTAAAAAATAAATAGAAGGATCCATGAGGAAAGAAAAACTTCATATACTAACATCCATCAACAAATATGATGAGTCCATTGTTAGAGTAATAAGTCATTTCACTTAACTAATTTAATCATATTGGTAAATTAATTAAGTCACTTATCACTTTAGGATTACTTAAGCTAAACTTAGGCACATTAATAATTAATTAATTATTAATTATTAAGTGTGCACACTAGGGTTTCCTTTTAGGATTTTGATCTCCTTTCTAAAGGATTCATCTCATTGTAATTAGTCATTATCTATGGCAGCATATTAAATGCGGCAATTGTTCACATAATTCATATTTGATGTTTTATCACATCTGAGTTGTTGAGCAATAATATCTTGCTTATTTCTTCATAGTCTGATAAGTTTATCGTTGTAGGTGATTCTTGGAGTTGTGGGAATTAATACATATACTATAACATGGTATCAGAGCACTAGATCTATAGCCACCTTGTTCTCTTTTTTCGAAGATATCAACTCATGCATTAATATCTATGATTTGTGGTTAGATTTTGAGAATTCCATTGAATCCAGAGTTGCTAGAATAGTTAGGTTTTCCTTTCATTTTGTCAAAAAGGGTCTTTGTTTGTTAGATCTACAAGGGTTTGAATTTTATGAGGGTCTACAGATCTAGATCATACCTAAAATTTTGGAGCTTTTTCAGCCCAAACAGACCTCACCATCGTGTTTAGAGCGCCCAAAAACCCCTAGATTGACTGTCAAATAATTGAAATCGGACATAGTGACTCTAGGAGGCAAATCTTTTTCATTTCTAGGTCATACCGCCTAGTACAACACATAATCCAAAAAAAAAAAACTTTAAACAATAGTGTTAAATGGGCTCCACCATCAGTAAACTGCTAGCGGTTAATGCTAGTAGTTAGTCTAACCACCAAGCTTTCCCCCAAACCCCCTTGGAGGAGTTTTTGTATTTTTGCCATAACTTTTGCATACGAACTCGGTCTTTCAAAAAAAAAATATCGTCGGAAAGCTGGTTCCAAGCCTGGTCCAATGGTGGAGGTTTGAATATTTTATTTTTTAGTTTTGATTTATTTTTTCCAGTAGAAGACAAAACAATATTTTTGCACTCCGAGAGGTGTAACTTTTGTGTCTAGGATCCATTTTTTGAAAACGAATAAGCATTGGAAAGTTGGTTCTGTGCTCTTTCCAGATCTGTGGCTGGTTTGATCAAATAATTTACCAAGTAAATTTTATTTAGATTTGTGTTTTTTTACACTTTGCTTAATTACTTGGACATTCTGGCACCTACATGTGATTTGTTTGTGTTGGATGGGTTATATTGATATGATTTATCGTTGCTGAGTTTCAGTATCTGATTTTTATATCTGAGTGAGTATCATGGGTTTTTCTACTTACCCTTATGTGATCAAACTAGATAAGGACAACTATGATTCTTGGCGTCATGGCATCCTAACACATCTTAGGTGGCTTGGTATTTTTCCTCATTTATATGGACTCATACTTACACTAGACACATCAAGGAGTTTATCTGCATGGGTTATTATTCAAAATCATATTGTAGTGGTTATTGGTTGTAGTGTTGATTTTGACACTTTATGTGCTTTATCTAACATTTTTTATCCTCACACACTTTGGCAATGTCTTTGGGATATTTTTGGAGACTCTAATATCTCTCCATTCCCAGAGGATCCTACTGCAGATTGTCTCATCCCTCTTGCAAATTTAGATTTCATACCCTATGATAGCTGTACTCTAGAGGAGCTTGAGTATATCATAGGTCTTGCATGTGTCGATAGTTCAGAGACTTGTATTCATGTTCCCACTCTTTAGATTGAGACTTCATCAACATCTTTTGTTGTTCCTGATTCAGTGCAGCAGGGCATCATTCATCTTCTACACATAGATACTTTGGACTATTATGTTGTAGACATATCTTTCTTGTTTGTGGAGTCCTATATTACAGATTTGGAGGATTATTTTGAGGAAATTCGTCTCCTATTTGTTGATAGCCACATCACCAATGTTGGCCCATCATGTTCATCATCTTTGGAGCATGTGCTTCATCAGTCTTCACAGGTCTCAGGATTGGCATTTTCTCTTTCCGACTTGAGGATGCTTGAGCAGTTTTCAGAGACTCCTACCATTTGGATCTAGAATCCAGATTCACCCATGTTTCTGGATTGGCTTCACATTTCATCAGTTGGCCTATTTCATCCTAAGGGGATAAATGTTGTTTGCAGGTAGTGGATCAGATTCTATCTTTAGATGTTAGCCAGTGATAAAAGAGCTATCTCTTTGTGGGGAGGATTCATATCCTTTTTATCTCTCTCCTATGGGGGGAACATATTTTGTAATTGTGTGATAGAATCAGTTCTTCAAGGGTCATGTTGAGTCCTCCTTCTATATCTCTTCTTCTTTCACTCTTGTATTTCCATCTCTTTTTGGAGAGGTTTTTTGCCCACTAGGTTTTCTCCTTTACTCCACTTTATAGAGATTTGGTTGTACATGGGTACCTGACCAGGCCTTGTTGTCGGGACCCATCTTTTCTTTCATGCATCTTTCCCTTAGTTTTTTAGCCACTCCCTAAGTTCATCTTAAGGGAGGGTGTTAGAGTAATAAGTCATTTCACTTAATTAATTTAATCATATTGGTTAATTAATCAAGTCACTTATCACTTTAGGTTTACTTAAGCTAAACTTAGGCACATTAATAATTAGTTATTTATTAATTATTAAGTGTGCACACTAGGGTTTCCTTTTAGGGTTTCAATCTCCTTTCTTAAGGATTGATTTCATTGTAATTATTCATTCTCTATGGCAGCATATTCAATGCAACAATTGTTCACATAATGCATATTTGATGTTTTATCAGATCTGAGTTGTTGAGAAATAATATCCTGCTTATTTCTTCATAGTGTGATAGGTTTATTGTTGTAGGTGATTCTTGGAGTTGTGGGAGTCAATACATCTACTCTAACATACATAGGCAAGCAAAGTCTGTTATGCAAGGTGGCCATGTAATAGTTATTTTAAATGTGAAATAATTCAAGGTACATTCAAAGGGGTTTTGTTTAGTTCATGTATGGTCTCAACTTAGGAAAAATCATGCCTAACGTCTCTAATAGAGCAAAAATCAAAGAAATATCACTCTCGCAAGAAATCAAGCCCAATGGTACCACCAAGAAAAGGATGTATCACAAGAAGAAAGAAAACCGCACCATGAGACATGCAAAATGTCGAAAGATAATGTCAATGTATTCACACAATTTAAAGTGATTGCTAACACCATTTTTTTGAGCAACCTTCTTTAAAGTATCCAATGAATAAGACATGAGAGCTTATTCAGAAAGTGCTATGCCAAGTCATATGTTCCCAAATAAAACTACATCACGAATAAAGAGTTTCCCCCAAAATGTAATGCTAAACATAGAAATCAAATTACATCACCTACAATCCAACTAAAGGAATGCCATCAACATCCCATGCTTTCTTAGACTATATATACATGGAAGGTGGTAAACTAGTGAAAAGAGACAATGACAACTACCATATGAGGACAAGGTTACGTAACCTAGTTGCCCCAACTTAGTGCAAGACAAGGGTGAGTTGAGATGATTGATAAAAACCATGAGAGCATGAAAATCAGTATCAATTAGAGGAACTGGGTGCTTCAACACACTTGGAAGAGAACCACAATCCATAAGATGTTGAATTTTATTACCCAAAGCCTTACATTCTTTAGTACAATGACCATGAACTCTATTATATGCACAAAATGAACTCTTGTTGTATAATTTCTTTCATGTATCTGGAGGGAGAGATATCAAGTGATCTTGGAGGAGTCTCGACAAGATACTCTATTGATCAAAAATAGGGGATATTTCTTTCTTAGCACAAGTTTTCATACACACAATAGATGATAAGGCCCTAGATGAAGATGTAGATAGAGGTAGTAAACCTAGATCTTTCTTGAAAAGGTATGGTATAGACTTCACTTTTTCTTTATCGTTTTGATCCATGTTTAGAAAGGGGTTTTAATACAAGACCACAACATTCTTCCAAGTTAGATGAAGGGGTGTTTATGCTTTGAAGAAAGATTCACTTCTTTACAAGAACACAAATCATTTTTATGTTTCTTAAAGTTATGCATCTTCCTCTCACGAGGGATAGGGGTTGGAGGGCCCCCATCACCATAAAGGGGTGATGGTGTTGATGTAGAACCAGGTTGAGCACATGAAACACAAGGATTTTAAGGTGTAGATTGTGATATTTCATACTATCCTATACAAGAGGGAGTAAAATATAATGAAACACAATTGTCACTAAATCATGTGTTTGAAAATTAATCATTGGTATATGAATATTTGGATTTTGATGGTGAGATTTTAGATTTGTCATTGAAATGGGGAATAAAATCCAATGACCCCCAATCTTCACTAAAGAATTTTGTTGTTGGTGAAAAAATTAGGATTAAAATAAACTTTTATAGGTTCTACTTTTGACATTAGAATGAAAGTATTAGGGGAGTTGGAAGTGTTATGATCACATTTAACTCATGATTTGTAAATTTGTTCATTTCCTTCAATTGTGTATATATTTTTGTTGTATTCAAATTTTGTCACATAGTGAATATTAGATGGGACTCCTTTCATAGCATGAATACATGGTCTCCCTAGGAATTTTTTTATGAAAGAGATCCTAGCATGATATGGATAGGGGTAGGAAAAACTATATTTCTAATCGTAATTGGTAATATGATCATTCCTAATGGTTTCCTATTAAGATTGTCCAAGCCACACATATTAACATCATTGAGTTGAATAAGATTCTTTTCCACATCGATTTTATCTAGGAGATCAATGCTATAAACATTAAGACCTACTCTGTTATCTATAAGGGTACGCCTAACAACAGTTCCATTAATAATCACCTTTATCATCAAAGCTTCATCCGTATGTCAAGTGTCTCAAGGGAGGATAATTCACATTTAGGGAATGTGATTTCTTACTTTGTCACTCACATACAATTAGAGGAGGTTGCTATATATAATTTCATACAAAATTGCACGTTATTCTTCACATCCTATGGTGTGCAAGTGATACTTTTGCTAAAGATAAAAGGTAGATGTTTATATAATGAATTTTATTATCAAGCTCATTTTATTTTTGACTATGTGAATGAAAAATAGGAGCAATAGGAAAGATAGGTTGAGGAAATGGTAATGAGGTAGGTATGGTTTTTTGTTTTATATTATATGTGTGAGCAGTGGTATTGTAATTCAGTTGTTGTGAAACATTATTACCACACATTTTCCTTATAATGTTTGAGATAACCTCCAGTGGTAATGGTTTAGGTTGTTATATTATGGGAGATGACTTAGGAGGATCACTAATTAAAGGAGGCACAATTTGTGTAGTAATAAACTCAATTGTATTAACTAAATAACCTTCTAATGAGGGGGGATTGAAAGTGAACTTAACATCTTCATCTATGCCATCCACCTTAGTGTTTTTTGAGACACATGTAGCATTATAAGAGGGACAAACAAGATTCTCATGACACTCAATGCTTGGGTCTTATAGCACCAAAATACCTTTGTCACAAATAGGAAAGATTATCGAGAGAAGACCAATAAGGATTATAATGATTTTCCATTTGTGAATCCTCTTGCATAAATTCTTTAATGGATGATCTAGGTGATGAAGTCCTCAAGGGATTCATCTAACATGTCAAATTCATCACAACTAAAGGGTCCAAGATCCACAATTTAAATTTTGCTTTTATTTGTTTCATGTTTTTTTATTTTTGATGTTTTATTTTCTAATGAATGCCAAATGAAATCTAATCTTATCAAACTACAAAATAATGCATTATATGAAATAAAAGTGCACTAATTTGATTCTATCCACAATTGAAACATGCACTTAAAATAAAGCGAATATGAAAAGATTGCCAATAACAATAACTTTGCAAACCGAGACATCAACTTAAAGACAACAACAAGAAACATAGATGGCAAGATTTTAAGACTTTAAAATGTAGATTCAGACCTAATTAGTCACTAATATTCCTAACTGGGCGTATGAGTACCACCTAGGGTTTTTGAAGGGTTCAGAGAGTGAACAAAAGACAACATAGAATACACAAAAATCTAGGAAAAACACCTTTGCAAGGACTAAATGGCCCAGGTGGGTGAATGAGTCCCAGATTAAGGTTTTGAAACCAAATTCAACAAATTAGTAGTTGATTTTAATGTTTATAAGTTGTATGCTCAAATTAATATTTTCAAGTATAGTTTTCTAATGAAATTGAATGATGCAAGATGTAAAGATGTAACATATATGAAATTTTCACTAATTCAATATTTTGGAGTCCTAAATGAAAATTAAATAATGTAAATATAATACAAAGTTAATGCATAGGTCAGATATAGCACATGGGTATGTGCAAGATCATCATGGAAAAAATAGGCCCTTAAGTGGCGATAAAATTCAAAAAAATCAGAGTTAGGCAATTTGATGTAAGAATTTGAATAAGTTATCTATATTATTTTAGAAATATGTAAGAATAGAATCTATAGAAAATTGAATGTAGTTTCTAAACTACTAGGTTTATTTACAAAATAAATATATCCATTTGGTTAAAATTTGAAATTTCAATGCAGTAGTACTTAAATCTCAGTAAAAAACTAAGAAGTAGGTGTTTTTCTGACCCTAACCACAATAAAATGATAATATTTTTTTATTATATTTTAGATATAAGTAGAGGAATCATGTCTCGATGTGATGCATGTTTTTTGGTAATTTTTTTCCAAGTAAATAATTAATTATGAATTTTTTATTAGAACTTTTAAAACATATAAAACACTCGTATGTCTGACCACCTTAACTTAGTCAAAAATTCATGAAATTCAATTTTTTTTTTTTTAATCCTATAGTATGCGAAGCACAGAATGTGACACATGTTTTGGATTCAAAAAATGTGATACCATTTGAAAGCTATAGATGTTTTTCAATCAGCCTATCAATTAGGACTTTATTTGTAATTTAAATAGAAATTGAATATTAATTATTTATTAAATTAGAAGTAAAGCATAATTTATATTGGTGGAAAGCCAAGAATCTCCTTTAAAAACCCTTTTCGCTTCATCAACTTTCTGTAAAAAAAAATTCATCAGCCACATGGGTCATCATATCCCTTACATATCGCCACTTTTTGGCCCATCATGATCCTGCACATACCCACATATATAGGTTCTCCAAATCAGAAATTCAAGGCTCCAAAGGTCAAGTTCACCAAAATGAACAAAAGGAAAATAAGGGTCCACCTTTTAGGAGATGGAACTTGGACCTATTTTGCACTTTAGTTAATTAGGAAACCAAGATCCCTCAACCAAGTGACTAAATTGAGGGAAGACTAGTCGTTTCCTTGTTTGATTAAATGATGGTTCACTTTTAAATGGAGCTTCAAAGGAGAAATGCAAAATATTATGCACAAAATCCTAGAAACTTGAAAGCATTAAATTAAATTGACAAACAACATGAAACATAAGAGTACCTGGAAGAATAGATAGGTAAAAAAAAATCTGAAAATGCTAGAAATTTTTCTTGTAAGGTGCATTGGGATTGATACACCAAGTTGGGTGATTTAGTCCTGCTACAAGAATCTGGTTAGAATCTAGAATCTTCTGATGACTATTCAGGATCTACAAAAAACTAGCAAAAAGGCTATAATAGGACTCATATGCCTAGAGGGGCAATGTATTTTTGTAGACTCTATAGATCTTCTATTGTTTTTGTCTTGTCTGATTCTTTAAGTCAAAAAGTCTGAATTTTGGCCTCTAGGCAATTTTCTACAAAGATGTCATCTTCTTGACAAATTTGAAAACTTTTGCAACTTTGTCTTTAAAGGATATTCAAGTTCCAATTCACCTACATTTGAAAACACACATCAGAAGGGAAAAATTTTGTTTTGTTAGGGAATAGGGGTTTTCCTTGCTCAAACCCCATTTTTATAATTAAACCTTAAAAATCAAATAGAAAAGCACAAAAGGAATGATGAATGAACAAATGTAATGTTGCAACTCATCAAACCCTTGAAAAAATGTTACAAACTTGTGTGAAATAGATCCAATGGATGTGGATCTTGACTCTTGATTGAATGCTTAGTTGAATCATGAAAACCTACATCACAAACACACATGATGCATGAAGACTTTGACATGATTATTGAATCTTGAATATCACTCCAAATGCTTGATAACTAGCTCTTGAATTATTTTGAATGCTCTTGACCATAAATTTTCTATAATGCCTAATCTCCAAAATTATTAGGAGAAATTATGTGAAATAACGTTGTATTTATACTTGTTTATGCCAAATTTCCCAAAATTACAACACTACAAGCTGACATCAGATCTATGATTATTAAAATCTTGCCAAGAATTTGATTTAAAATAGTTGCATGTTAAAGTAGGACTCATATGCTAGGTTCGGCATATAAGTCCCAGTGGCTCAAACATGGGACACAATCTCCAAGAAGTGTTAAGCTCAATGCAACTTTTAAAATTAGGTTCCAAGACCTAGGTGGGATCCATATTCCCAGAGGGGCGTATGAGTCTCAAATCCATAGATCTACAAAACATAACCTCAAATATTAGATTATGATTTTTCCTTTGTTAAATGTTGTGATTATCCTTATAAAAGTGGATTTAATTAGGCTTATGGATGTAAAATAGGACCAATTAAGGCATAAATAAACCCCATTTTAATAGGGAGGACCCAAACAAGTGTGAAAATGTAACTTACGGATACATTTTTCTACACTATTTCTATAACCCCCTCTTTTTATACTACTCTACTCTCATTTTATACTTCTATCCCTCCATATCTATACATACCTCTCCCTCTTTATCTATATATATCTCATCTCTCTTTCTCTCTCATTTACTCAATCTTTCCTACTTTCTTTCTCTCTCTCTCTCTCTCTCTTTATACATGTATATATATATAAAGTTAGAGAGATTAAGGGACAAAGAGGGAGTGTTAGAGAGGAGGAGAGATATATTATTAAATTCATTTTAAAACTAATATTAAATATTTATAGATTATATGTTATATTCTATAATAAAGATTATTAAATATAATATATTGTTTATGGTATAAATTACATTACCATATAAAAATATAATAGCCTTATTGATCAAGAGTGGGGGAGGATAAATAGGAACTAAAGGGATGAACAAATAAATGGAGAGAGAAAAGTGATAAAGAGACATAGAGGAAGAGATAAGGGAAGACAAATATAGAGAGAAATAGGGAAAACAAAGAAAGAGGGATGGATACATAGCTATTTCTCTCCCTATCTCCATCTTCATGTGTCTTCCTACATCTCTCTCCCACTCTATGTTTTCCACTTTATCTATCATTATATTTCTTCCTCTCTCCCTATCACTACCACTTTCTATATGTCACTACTTTACCTCTATCATTTCTCTATTTATTTCCCTCTCTCTCCCCCCTCTCTATCTATATATATATTAAATATCCCCCTTTCTAACTATATCTCCTTATCTCTCTTTCACATAGATTGCATATTTCTCCTTCCCTATCTATATCTTTATATCCCTCTCACTACCAAACCCCCACTCCCTATTTCTCTCTCCCTATATGTATCTCTATCTCTCTCTACTATGTTTCTCTATCACCTTTATATTAAACTCATTCCCCCTTTATATATCTCTCTGTGTCCATATCCCTCTCTTTAACACACTCCCTCTTTCTCCCTCCATATCTCTATCTCCATATCTATCTCTCACTAACACACCCATACTCCTTGTTTCTCCCTCCCTATCTCAATCTTTATCTCTCTATCTCCCCTCTCCCTATCTCTCTCTACTACTTGTCTCTATCAACTCCTTTATGCTCACTCTTTCCCCTTTATATATCCCTCTCCCTACCTCTCTCTAAATATCACTTCCTATATATTTATATATATCTATCTCTCAATCTCCCCTCTCTCATTGTAACCCAATGTCTATCTCTATATGTCCCTATCCATCCCTCTATCCCTCTCTTTCTTTCCCAAGTTATATCCATTTCTATATCTCTCTTTTCTATCCATATCTCTCCCTCTTTTTATCCTTATATCTCTCCCTCTCTATCTATCACCTCCTCTTTCTATATCTCTCTACTTCTCTATATTTCTCTTCCTCCCTCTCCCACCCTCTCTATATATTTATACATCTCTCTCTTTGCATCTTTCTCTACATCTATATCCCTGTCTATCTATCTCTCACCTTATCTCTCCATCTCTTTCCTTATCCCTCTCTATCTCTCTATTATCTCCCTTTATCTATATCCCTCCCTCTCTCCCCCCTCTTCATCCCCCCTCTCTCTCTCCACATCTTTCTCTACTTCTATATTCCTATGTATCTCTCTATCTCCCTATATCTCTATTTATTTCCCCATCCCTCTCTATCTCTATATAACACACTCTATCTATATCTCTCCCTCTCTACTTATTGAGTTATCTCTCGCTCTCTCCCCCATCATCTCTCTCTCCCTCTATCCCTCCTCTTCTCTATCCCTCCTCTTCTTTGTCCTCTACCTATCTCTCTCCCTTTGTATTGCTCCCTGTCTCTATCTAACCCTATATCTACCCCCTCACTCCATCCCTATACCCCTATTTAATTGTCTATCTCTACATCTCTATCACTACTTATTGATATTTTTTTGTCTCTCTCCCTTTACACCTCTCTCTATCACTCTATCTCACCATCCATATCTGTATCTCTCTATCACTTTATCTCCCCATCCATATCTCTCTCTCTCACTCTCCCTCTATATCTTTCTATCATTTCCTATCTATCTCTCCCTCTATATGTATCTCTCCATCTACCTCTCTCTACATCCATATCTATTTTTATCTCACTCTATCTTCATTGCTACCTCTATCTTCCTCTTCCACTCTCTCTCCTTCTACCTCTTCCTAGAGATCTATATCCATATCTCTTTGCCTCTCTATATCTATCTCTCCATTTTTTTCTTTCATATATCGTGCTATCTCTACCTCATTATCTCTCAATCTCGCTATACCCCTATATCTCTCCCTATCGACCTATCTCTATATATCCCTTTTTATCTATATCTTTATATTTTTATCACTCCCTCTCTATCTATTTATCTTCCAACTCTATTTATACATAGATCTCTCTCTTTATCTCCCCTCTCCTTTGAATATCCTTCTCCATCTATATCTCCATCTCCATCTCTATCTCTATCTCCTTACCCCTCTCTCTGAATCATGCTCTTCCCCCTTCCATCTCTCCCTATTTCTATCCCTATCTATTTCTCTCTATTTATCTCTAGTTGTCCCTCTCCCTCTTCCTTTCTCCTTCCATCTCTCACTCTCTATATATTTATCTCTCTCTCCACTCATTCCTATCCCCATCTCTTGCTACCTCTCCCTCTCTCTCTCTATAACTCCCTCTTTCTATATCACTCTACTCCTCCTCCTCTCTCCTTTCTCTATTTCTCTCCAACCCTCTCTATATAAGCCTACTGGTAATGGATCCTGATAATGTTCTCAATTAAGATTTTTGGTTTAGTCACATTTGGACTCTTTTAAGTGGACGTGTAGTTGATTTCAAGCTATCACTTCCCCATTGAGATGTTTGTTACACACAAAATCATTTCATAAATGGCCTACCAATTGACCTCATGTACTGCATAGATGTATGCAACTAATAGACCGAAGTTTTATTAACTAACCTTCCACAACTCTTCAGCGTACCCATTGCACACCAAGTTGAGATTGCTAGTTTAAAATACTATATTTTTCGTTTCACATTTGGTTTTCTTTATTCACCTGACAACTTTTGAGATGCCAATGTGCCTCTGACATATTTCACTTATCCTATGTCTATGGAATTTTATTGAGATAAAAAATATATATATATTTTTGATATTTCAGATATTTGTAAGAAGAAAATGTGGTCAAAGATATGGAAGCTTTTGTTGGAGAGGAATAACATTTTTACATATCTTTTTCTTATTCATTTGCGAGTATGATATTCTAAAATCACGCGTGCTTCATGGAAGGTCAATTTTTACTCTTTTGTTCACACTTCAATTTACACTAGAATATAAACACAAGATTATGATAGATTGACCGCACACAATTGAGCAATCTCTAGAATTCTTCCGCACCACGCAACGCTTATCCTTTAGCAAGAATAAAATTTCCTTTTCCAAAGAGCTCACTCATGTTTTCGAATAGGAAGACATAAATGATCTAGCTGTAAATTGTGGATAACATGTTATCTTTTGAGAATATTTTCAACAGTTCTAGATTCTTTTTGTCTTCTTTCTTAAAAATCTCTATAAATCCAGCTAAACAACTCTCAACACACACAATTCAAATGTATTCCTCTGTTTCAAAGGATATCATATATATGTTTCAGTTTTTACAGGTTTTGGGTCGACTCTGTACAGGGTTCGCCTTGTCAAACGTTGAAAGATAGTTGTTTTCTGACTCCCTCAGAGGCTTCCTAAATATAATTTAGGACCCCCGAGGGGGCTAGAAAGCTACTTTCTCTGACATATCTTCACCTCATCATAAGGGCTGTCTGATCTTGTAAAGAAAGATTCATGTTAATGTCTTTTACTTGTACCCGTTATCCAAATTCTTAGGAACGCGTTTGCATGCATTAAAGTGCTATACAAGATTCTTCTAAGCTTCTGCTGTTATTTTTATAATCTTTATAATTCGAATTGATTGTTATTTGACTTTACAGAACAGCTAGACCATGCAATGAAACTAAATAGCGAGTGACGACGTTTTTCATGTGATCATCACAAAATTCTTCTTCATATGTGCATATATAATGGCTAGATTGATTTATTTTCTGTGTTATACTTTTTAAAACACCAGGAATTGCATTTCGGCACATGGAGAAGATTACAAAGGTTATCACCAATTGTAAATTTAAAAAGTTAGGGCACACTGCATTTTGTTAGCCTTAATGGGTTGTACTTATTGTTTGTTAGACTGGTCATATTATATACGTTCGTAGATACACTGGGATCTCAGTCGTTCGGTTATAAAAGGCAAAAGAAAAGCCAGTTGCACTAGATAAAGAGAAATCATATAGAATGAGCTTCTATATGAGAGGTTACTTATCAGTTGCAGTAAATTAAAATGTAAATTAATCAATTCCAGGTCAATAAGAGAGTTGAAAAGGTTACACAGTTGGCATTGAAAATACAACAGTGGCTGAGTTACATGGATAATTTGTAAAGGTTTCGTAATCAGCAAGCTGCTTATGTAATTCTATATCGTCCTTGTTATTAGTTTCCAATTCTTGAAATCTCATTCTTATAAATTTCTATTTATTACACATGTTTAGTTGTCTTATCTTATCATTTGTATTCTTTTCAATCATAGTCATTCTACAAACTTCTCTTGCAACCTTCTCAGTTGGCTGCTTATTTTATTATAATAAGTTTTATTCAATAAAAAATATATTTTGTTGTTCGTCTATTCAAACTGCTTGGTAGTGTTCTAGGATTCTTTTACTAAAAACTAGATACCTATAGTCAAGATAAATCTAAATCATCACCAAATTTGGGAAAGAATTTAAAAGAAGAAATTCTTTTTTTTAATTAATCTATTAAAGTAAATCTGTAATTAAAAAAAAGTGTATTATTTATACTATAAAATGTGGAATATTTAGGAAAGTTTAATACCATAGGAATCAATGTTTAGCGATATAATATATAAGAGCTAAATCATTATTATGAAAAATATTATTTAATTAATTATTATTTTCAATGTATCTAATTAATCTTCATCAATTAGAAGTTAAAGTTGTTAATGGCATGGTCCATTGGTTTATTAATGGGATTGTTATTGGTCACACCAAATTCATACCCATGTTGGATCATTAGCTTGCATAGCTTTTAGACTTTAGACCCTAGTTGGGTCATTCTGCTCATGAGTTTGAAATCTCAAACTCAAACTTGGTTTCAAACACATATTGGGCTACTATTCTCTTGGGTCTCACATGCCTTTGTTGATTTGTTGAGCTCGTGGATTTCACTTTTTAGAATTAATGCAAGTGTTATGTTGAAAAGAGGACATGCCCCTTTTGACATATGCCAAACAAAGGATCTCACATTGCATGAGGCACCCAAAAAGAAAAAGAAAAGCAGCTAAATAGAGATGAGCAAAAGTAGACAAAATAACATAGGAGAAGACCAAGTAGGAAAATACTAGCTATTGGTCATCGAATAGCTTGAGGCCATTATGGCCTGTAATTCGTTCACCAAAAAATACATTTTTTCTCCAAAAGACAGTTGCTTCTTTTGCATGGGCTGGCCCACTTGGGATTTGGGCATAGTTGAATAATCAACATTTTTCCCTTCTTTTTAGATTGCACAACATTCCAACCTTCCTCCTCAGCCCTTTTTCCATATGACTATTATGCAACTCCTTCTAGAACAATTGAATGCTGACCACTATGCTTTTAACTATTTCATTTTTGTAGTCAATGATTTCCTCTAAACACTTCATAGTTTTTTTCCTTTTGTCATGCATAGTAGCCACCTCTTCTTGCAACTTTTACCTCTCCTCCATAGTTTCAACCACAACCCTGAGCTCATCAACTTTAGTTTCCCAATTGGCCCACTTCTCGAAATACTTAGCAAGAGAAGACAGAAGGGCCCAATGACCCTTGCCATCAACTTATCCTACCCAAGCATCCTTGTGGTTGAGAACCTTCTCTTTGAGGTACTAAATATTATCTTTAGTCATGATTAACTAGGCTAGCAACCATTTAATAATATCATTCTAAATATTTATAGCCCCACTCAGATCAATAATTATCAAATTCAAAGGGGTGCAACTAGCACAAAATACATCATCCAAAGGAGGGTCTTTCAACCATTTTCCAAGTTAACACAAAGGGTAGGGGAAACAAGAGGGCTAGAAGGGTTGAATGACAAGGGAGACTCAAAAGCTTTAAAAAATTCATCTTGAATAGGGGAGCCACTAGGGGAACCATCAAGGGAAGGATACTAGGAGTCATCAAAACTATTAGAAATGGACATCAGGGTAGGGTCAGGAAATGATTTTTTTTTTAGAAATTTGGGTGGGGACCTTAGAAACAAGGGATTTACCTTTATCTCTAGTGACCCTTTGTGAATTTGAGGTCGGTAGTGACCTAGGGCTTGGGTTAGAATGGAGGCCCTTCAAAGGCTTCACAAAATCCCTAACCACGTAGGTGCTTTTCCAAGTAGAGAGGCCAAATAAGGGAAAGGGATGCGTTGAAAAGATACGGTCTAAAAATCAACACTTGGTGAAGGGGTAATTTTTTTTAGACTGAATAATTTATCTATTCACTATAGATTAAGTGTACTTAGGTTGATGAAATTTGGCAACATTCTTTCTAACTAAATGTACAACCTTTTAGGCCTCTAGTGGTTACCTAGTTGTTTAGTAAACATCATGTGAATACCTTTTGAGGATGGAAGACTTTCCATCTCACCTCAAAGGTGGATTTTGTATTCATTCAACACTTGTCACCAAGGTTGATGACTTGGTAAAATAGGTTGCTCATTTGCACATTCTAAATGATAAATTCCAATTGATAAAAGGGCCATGAGAGCTTATTTGGAAATCCATATCCCAATGATATGCTTCCAAATAAAGTTGCATCACAAAAAAGGATGTTTCCCCCACATGCAATCTAGAAAGAACACACATAAGGGATCCATAAATTAAGGGTCATCATATGTCTTTTCTACAGTCATATAATAGAGCTTGAAACTACCATCATTCCCCAAATACTCTGTGAAACAAACACAAAAAAGGAATGCCACATAGAGAGAGAAAACAAGGAAAATATTTTGGGTCAACATGGAAAAGACCTTGGATGTCTTGATGCCTTGCTTTATTCCAAAAAGGGAAAAAAAAGAAAAGATAAAAGGAAATGAGTCGTGATAGATAGAAGAATGTAGATACAAAAAGAATAATTTCATGATAGATTTCGCTTCCTTTGTATTCTTGCACCAACAAAGTAACAAGAGTCATCCAAATAAAAATCTTAAACATAAAGGCATGCCAAACAACATGGTATGAGGGATCACATTACATACATGCAATCACAAAGAACATAGAAAATAACAAGAAATATAGTATGTCACATGCAAGCCAACCTATATCAGGTTTTTAGCATCCTAATCTTGTTCATCATATACAAAAGGTGGATAACTAGCCAAAGGGAAATGACAAGTGCCATACTAGGACAAATCTACCTAACCAATTGACCTCCAAGTGTAAGAGAAAAGAGTGAGCCAAAAATGAATGATGATATGATGCTCATTGCAAAAAAGGAAATATGATGGCATAAAACAAAGTTTATACCCTCATGCATGGTAATGAATATGCTATGTGAAAGGAAGAAAAATTTTGAGGCTATGGTTTATGACATAGAACAACAATATTTTGTGCTCTCATTCATGGAAGCCCTAGAGATCTCAATCGAAGGATGAAGTAGGGGAAGGAGATCTTTCAATAGAGTGTCCTAGATTATGACTATAGACTAGAGAGGGGTTAACCACCAATCTAGGGCTTGGAAAGACAAATGGCATGCAAGATTTAATGATATGACCTAATGATATGCAAAAGTCAGATGAATGATCTAGAAATGAATAAAAAATAGAATAGAAATATTTGAAACCGGAGATGTGTACCTATAAACCTTTAGGATCTTGAATGAAGATCTAAAATTCTAAAAACACTAAAATTAATGTCTCCTGGGACTCATACACTAGTTTGGGTGATTTAGTTCTAGATTAGGGTTTTTGGGTAGGAACATGTGTCTCAAAAAAGTGTAGCCCTGACACTTTTCACTCATTTGGTCCTTTCCTATGGATTTTGGCCTAATTTTACCTAGATTTAATACATTGTAATGTGGCCAACACATTCACATTACGCTTTGAAATCTTGTAAATCAATAATAACCTAATGGTTTCTTGGAAAGGTGTTGTGAAGTCTTGTAACACATCTTCCCACTTTTCTAAGACCTTTTCAACATAATTCATCTAAACAACCCTTTTTTTCCCCTTGCCAATCCTTATTTTAAAGTGTTGTAAGGTGTTGTAACACATCTTCACACTTTCTTAGGCTTGTCATCAACAAATTCACCCTTTCTTATGTTAAATTGGCCCCTTAATGTACTTATAGGTCATACTTATGTGTTTTTTAGAGGACAATCCCGTAAAACATCATAAACCACCTTTTAATTCTTGACAACCATTCAAATTAGTCCAAGTGAACTAAGTCTCCACCTTGGGAAACTTAGTCCCATTTGGCATAAAAATCAAAATTAAATCAAAATTCTAGCAGGATTTTGTCTCCAAAACCCTAAGGTAGGCCTATGATATGTTATTTTTGGGGAATTAGGGCATAACATGTATAAATAAGGGTTTTTCTTCTTATTTCTCTCTCTCCCATCCTCACAAGCAATCAAAAAATCTATCTTCTCAAGCAAGGATCAAGTAGTCAAGCATTCTAAGCACATCAAGCATCATCCATTGGAGTTGTCACTTGCATATCTTAAGACTTCCTCAACAAGGGTTTTGTGAGTGTTTACATTTGGATGTTGTTCAATCATCTTTCCCTCTACATTTCATTTCATCATTTAGGGTTTGATTACCAAAGGTGGGTTTGACTAAGGAAAACCCCTATTGTATAACCCTAAGCCTTTTTCCCCTCTTTGCATGTGTATTTTGCAGGTTTGTATGCAGATTAGTCAAAGAGTAAGGTGTTGAAAGGTGTCACATTTCCATCCACATCATTCAAACTCAACAAACCCTCAAAGGAGCTTGGAGACAACATGTAGGTTAAATTCTGAAGATTCGGGCACAGGTCTCTGTCCGAAATGTAAGTACAATTTGATAGCTACAAATTGTAGTCTCAAGATTCCCAAAATCCCTAGGTGGACTAAGTCACCATCATTGGCAAACTAGTCGCACTTCTAGGCCTGAAAAGTGATCTATGCAGATCTAGACACCCATTTCCCTGAAACTGGTTCTAGTAAAGTTTCCCCGAAGAAAAACTAAGTCACCCAGCTTGGTGTAACTGTCCTAATTAGCATCAACAATAGAATTGGTAAGATTCAAGGACTCCTCTTCATCAACCTTCAGTTTCCAGGTGCACCACTTCTATCTCCTTTTGTTATGATACAGTTTGCATACATTTTAGATTATTTTTAGGTAATTTTATATAGTGTTTTCAAGAATTTTGCATTTCATTAGGTAGCTTTATTTTAGTAGTTTACATCATTTAGACACATTCCATCACACACAAAACACCCCTATTCAACCCCTAATCCTAAATGAACCCCTAGATTTTGGGTGTGAAATAAATCTCTTCTTGTAGGTAAAAACCCTAGGAGTGCAAGAGAATCCCTCCTTCCCTTGAAACTTTGTGGTTCATTTTGGTGAACCCATCCTTAGAATGCTTCTAATTTTGTATTTCCATCCTAGGAAAAATCTTGCATTGCATTAGGGTCTTACATTGTTTGGAATTCTAGGGTTTATAAAAATTGCATTACTGAAAAGTTAATTTAGCTTGCACTTTTTCATTTCAATATCATTAAAAAATAATAAAAAAATTGCATTTACATTCTCTACTTGCATTGGAAAAGCCTAAAAATCATAAAACCTAGTCAAAAATTCTAAAAATTGCTAAAAATATCACTGTAGGGTCTAAGTTGCAACATTGGGCAACTTAGTCCACCTACACCATTTACACTATAATTTTTTGCATTTTAAGAATATTTTCTGCACTTCTATTTTTTGTTGCTACACTTCTATGTTGTTTTCTAGAATCCTAGTTATCAGCATTTTATTGTCCTTTGTTTGTATTACATTTGCATCCACCTTGCCTTTAGAAAAAATTCATGAGCATTTGGTGTCTTATTGTTGATGCCTTATTGAGATGAAGCTCAAGACTCAGGGCATCTCATGACAATAATCTTGTTGTAGATCTTGGGTTCTCTCGGGCTTCCACTCCTAGTATCGATAATTGTGCACTAGGCTTGGAAAGCATCCTTAGCAACTCCTTGCATTCCGAACATAAACATGATGATATCCCCCATGACAAGATATTCAACCTTCATGTAGACTTAGAAGACCTCCAATATCAAGTGATTTTGGAGAACACTTCCACTACTTCCATTCCTACTATAGAAATATCCACCGCATGCTTGATAGTGATGAAGGTATAGATGTTGTGAATAAAATTGTTGAGATATACCGAAAACATGTTCCTTCCACTTCCAATGTCTCTCACCAAAAAAAAATGGTGGTTAGCCAAGGATGACCTCAAAATCCTCCTTCCTCAATAATAGCTTCCATTCCTACCTATGCCTCTCCTAATTTCACAACAATAGTTCAACAAGTTAGCAATGTGATTCCTTCCCTTGGTATTCCTACTAATATTCCTATCTCCTATGTGGAATCACATGATTTATCCTCTCATACCATACCATGCATTAGAATTCCATTCACTAGCCCCACCACTACATTCACCCCATCACCACTTTCTCTTCCACCTCATACCATTACACTGATCCTCTTATCACACAATGTTTCCATGCCGTATTTTCCATGCAACAACAAATTTCTACTATCAATCAAAATCATAATGATTCACCCACATACTATGTTCACAACAATCCCTTGTCCTTGGAAATTCTATGAACCCTAATGCCACAAGGATTAGAAATACCTATCTTTGAGAAGTATGGAGGGAAGGGTGATCCTTCTAATCATGTTAATTCATATACTGCCTTATGTAGTGATTTTTCTCTTTATGATAAATTGTTAGCTAAACTATTTCCCAAGACCGTAAAAGACAGTGCCTTGGATTTGTTTTCTTCTTTACCGAATAATTTTAATCTTTCATTCAATGAACTTGTTGATGCATTCATCAACCATTTCCAAGTGCACATGACTCCCAAAAAGACCTTGGTCGATTTGATGAAATGAAAGAAAAACAATGACGAAAAGATGACAGATTTTATCTCATGATACCAATCACTTTATTTCCAAATCAATGTCAAGATTCTTGAACCAAATCTACAAAAGATGTTTATTGAAAAATTTCTAACACACCTTCAAGACAAACTCATCATGATGAAATTCCCTTACTTTATGCATTTATGAACAACGCTCTATGATTATCACAATTCAACTAGTAGTCATGATACACGATCCACTTCTAGTCGAATTGAGAAATTCGACACTACCAACCAAATCAACTCTTAGACATTCCAAAGGTAAAATAAAGGGTATTTGCAATTAAAGCCTCCTTAACAAACCCCTCCACCTGTCAATAACCAAGTGGCCATTTTTAAATTCATTGTGCCCTTCAATGATGGAGATCAGAAAAGAAACTTCACACCTTTACCTGATACCCTTCATAATACAATGACCCAATATCTACAGCAACAAATGATTAATTTACCTGTTGTCCATCCACCTGATCCTAATAATCCCTTACCTCCATCGTTTAACTCCAACGCTTATTTCTATTTTCATCAAAAAAATGGACATGGCATCGAACAATGTAAGAATATTAAGCACCTTATTCAAGACCTCATTGTTTTGGGCCATCTATCTGTTGCTAGTATTCATGATAAAGGCAATATGTTTATGGCCCCTCCCAACCAAAATTTGCAAATCTTCATGAATCCCATGCCTAAACATAATGTGTCATTTTTCAAAGCTAGTGAAACTTCATAGAATGATGTTATGAATGTTGATACAAATGATGAACATTATGATCTTCTTCCACATGTGACTCATGTCAAGCCTATGGATGAAATTGTGGGTGCGATAGATCTTATCCATCGTAAGGGCCAACCTAAAACATCTCTTGATATTAATTTTTATTCTCAATACATACTTAAGAATCTTCTTGATGGTCCTCTTTACATAGTCGGACGTATCTATGACAAGCTCACTAATGGGATATTAGTAGATCCCGCCTATGGAGAGAATTTGATCACAAAAGAGTTTTTGGTATTTCATGATCTTTATCAAGATGATTACAATAAACCTAATGCATGGATGAAATATTCATAATGGTTTTTCTTGCCCTACAATCACATCGATCGCCCTCCCATTGCAAATAGGCCCTAAGACATTGGATGTTACATTCTCTATCATCTCGCAGTCAGACCAATTTCATTTACGACTAGGCCATCCATAGCTTCATTCAATGAGAGCGGTCATTTCGGTCATTCAAAAATGTTCGAAGTTTCCCTTTGACAATGATATATTCACTGTTCACCATAGTTTCTTTAATACTTTATCTTCCAAAGGAAAAATTTCTTTAGAAGCCTTTTGGCCCGAGCCCATCGAACCCATCACCCCTCAAAGATATTTATTTTTTATTTCCTATAAAAAATTTAAAGCTAAGAAAATATATGAATTATCTCTTCTTAACATGCCCCCATCTACTTCTGAAACTCCCATCCTAGATGAAACTATGTTGCAACTTGAATAAGACCTGCCTGACCAAACAACACCAGAAACCTCCTCTACATTGTGAAAGAGGCCTAGAGATCAAAAAATTAATTCAATCATGCCTCCTTGTATCAAATATATTTATAAAGCAAAGGAGAAAGTGGCTGACCAACTATAGTTCCTCCCATTCCTCCCCTAGGAATGACAAGAAACCTATGGTTGATCAACCCACTTCTTCTCAGATGTCACTTGACAATCGAATCAGAAGAAATAGAGGAGCTAGGGAGTGTAGGTGTCGTTGTTGTGCTCTTGCTCACAAGTACTATAACAAAGAAAATAATGAAAATCATAACCCAACCTTGCTAGAAGTAATGCATGATGACCCTCCTCTTCAACCACCACAACATGATCCTATACCTCCATCCCCACCTGAGTTGCACACTGCAACTAACCTTGTCATCCACCCTTCTATTATCATTAATTTGGATGATGATGATGATGAGGATATTGCTAAAATAGATGAAGAAATGCATAAAAATTTGAACTCATTGTTCTCTTATTCCGTAAGCTTGCATGAAAAATATGCTCAGATGCTCATTGATCTTGAAGTGAGTTCTGCAATTGGTGTTGTCCCTGTGCCTAGTTGCCCACCCACACTTTACATTGAACAAGATTGGGAGGCGGATGACTTGCTCGATAGTTGACAAGTGTTTGCCTTACTAGTCTCTTTCTTTTTTTTCATTTGTGTGTTTGTTTATATGTAACATGTTCCCTTGTACTATTTTGTTTGATTTTCTCTCTCTTTGTGACATTATTCTATCTGTACCTTCATTCTTCTATATGTCGTGCATTCATTTCACTTTTCTCTTGTCCTTTTTCTTTTTTCCTTCCTTTTTGGGATGATGCAATCCATTGACACTGCAATGTCTCCTTCCTATTGACCCAAAAGGCTCTTTTTCTTTGCCTTTTCTTGTCCTTTTTTTTTTTCCTTTCTTTTGGGGGATGATGCAAGGCATTGAGACCACAATGTCTCCTTCACATTGACCCAAAAGGCTATTTTTCTTTACCTTTTTTTGTCCTTTTTCTTTTTTGCTTCCTTTTATGGATGATGCAAGGCATTTCGACTACAATGTCTCCTTCATGTTGACCCAAAAGGATTTTTTTATTTTCCCTTTCTTGTCCTTTTTCTTTTTACCTTCCTTTTGGGGATGATGCAAGGAATTGAGACCATAATTTCTCCTTCATGTTGACCCCAAAGCCTCTTTTTCTTTTCCTTTTCTTGTCCCTTTAATTCTTTCCTTCCTTTTAGTGATGATGTAAGGTATTGAGACAACAATGTCCCTTTCATGTTGACCCAAAAAGGGCTCTTGTTCTTTGTCTTTTTCTTTTGATTTTGTTGTCCTTTTCGGGATGATGCAAAGCATCGAGAAACCCTATGTCTCTTCCATGTTTACCCAAAATGACTCTTTCTTTTTCTTTGTTCTCACTCTCTTTGTGTCCTTCTTCCAGTTCTATGTATTTGGTGGGATGATGATAGTTCCATACTCTCTACAAAAACATTGCAGAAATGAACATATTGACCCCAAATCCATCGATCCCTTATGTGTTTAGTGTTTTCATTTTGGGGTCAACCGCTTATCTTTTGTTTCTTATTTTTCTTTTCATGACATAGCCTCCCTTGGAAAGATATGACTTGGCATAGGGCTTTCCAAGTTAGCTCTCATGTCTTTCTTTTCTTTTTGCATTTTTATTTTTCCTACTTTAAAGTAATTTCTCACAAAATGGTGTGTAGTAATTCCTTCAAAGTGGGGGCATACATTGGCATTATTTATTTTTACATTTTCATTTTTTTGTTCCTAGTGCACACTTGGCATTTCATATGATGTGTTTACCTCTTTGTGGATGAATATGGGTGTAATGTCCTTCATGAATGTGATCTATCTTAGCATATTGCATTCCTCTTAGTGGCCTGATGTGATGCACTGCATCCCCTAAGTTGTGAATTTTCTATTCTTTGATCGGCCCTCTCTTGGAGACTTTAGACACAATGTTCCCTAGGTTAAATACCTCACATGAACTAGGCAAGACTCCTTTGAAAACTCTACTTTTTACATGTTGCATTATATATTTTTGCATTTTTCTATATGGACACCTTGAATAACACAACTTGCATGCCTGTGGTTCCATCTTGCACTTGTTCATGAGATCCAAGCATACACAACCTTGCTTGTCTCATGAAGCTCAAAACCTTGTCTTTTGTGGCACCTTATCAAAGTTGTCAAGAGGTATAACTTTGGTATGGTTAAGCAGGAAGCCCAACTGGTGCCACAAATTGTCCCATAGCCACCTTTGTGTGTGTCTGAGTGCATAGCAGCCATGAGTGTTTGTTCTTCACCTTTTGGGCCTTCTCACCTGGTGGACAGCCAAAATTTTCATCGCCTTAGAGTGAGTACATATATTTTTGGACAAACAATATAGATTTGATCCACAACTAGCTGGACAAATGGTTGACGCTTGATCTGACTTTTCCTCTCTTTTCACTCTTTCACATCACTTTCTTATGTGATCTTTTGTGTTGATGTTTGGTTTGCCATTGGATCTTGATCTTGGGGGCTTCATCATCCCTCTCGATTATTGTTGTCTCATCTTACCAATGTGGGTGCATTTGGATCCCTCTCGATATGTATGTCTTGGCTACTTTAGTGTGAGTTTGAAGCAAGTTCATCCTCTCACCAAAGTGGGGGCTAAAAGTGTCACAAAAAAGTGTAGCCTTGACACTTTTCACTCAGTTGGGCCTTTCTTATGGATTTTCAACTATTTTTTCCTACATTTATTGTTGTAATGTGGCCAACACATTCACATTAGGGTTTGAAAGCTTGAAAATCAATAATAACCTAATGGTATCTTGCAAAGGTGTTGTGAAGTGTTGTAACAAACCTTCCCGCTTGTCTAAAAAATTTCATCATAATTCATCTAAACAACCCCCTTTTACCCCTTACAAATCCTTATTTCAAATTTTTGTAAGGTGTTGTAACATACCTTCACACTTTCCTAGGCTTTTCATAAATAAATTCACCCTTTATTATGTTAAATTGGCCCCTTAATGTACTTGTAGGTCCTACTTAACTATGTTTTGCAAGAAAATCTCATAAAACGTCATTAACCACCTTTTAATGCCCAACAACCTTTCAAATTAATCCAAGTGGACTAAATCTCCACCTTGGGTGACTTAGTCCCATTTGGCATAAAAATAAAAATTCAATCAAAATTCTAGCAGGATTTTGTCTCCAAAACCCTAAGGTTGGCCTGTGATGTGTTAGTTTTGGGGAATTAGGGAATAAGATGTATAAATAAGGGTTTTTATCCTCATTTCTCACTCTCCCATCTTCACAAGAAATCAACTAATCTACCTTCTCAAGCAAGCATCAAGAATTGAAGCATTCTAAGAACATCAAGCATCATCCATTGTAGTTTTCAATTGCATATCTTCAGACTTCCTCAAAAAGGGTTTGGTGAGTGTTTACATTTTCATGTTGTTGAATCATCTTTCCTTTTACAGTTCCTTTCATTATTTAGGGTTTGCTTACCAAAAGAGGGTTTGACTAAGGCTAACCCCTATTCTCTAACCCTAGCCATTTTCCCCCTCTTTGCATGTTTATTTTGAAGGTTTGTATGCAGATTAGTAAAAGAGTAATGTGTTGAAAGTTGTCACATTTCCATCCACATAATCCAAAGTCAACAAACCCTAAAGGGAGCTTGGAGATAACTTGCATGTCAAATTATGAAGATCCGGACAGTGTCTCTATCAAGAATAGAAGTATAAGTTGATATCTATAGATTCGAGTCTTGAGATTCCCGGAAGCCCTAGGTGGACTAAGAGACCATCATTGGAGAATTAGTCCCACTACCAAGCTTGAAAAGTGATATCTACAGATTTGGACACCCATTTCCCAAAACTAGTTCTAGCAAAGATTACTCAAAGCAGGACTAAGTCGCCCAACATGCCGTAAGTATCCTAGTCAACATCAACAACAAAATATGGAAGATTCCAGGGCTCCTCTTCATCAACCTTCAATTTTCAGGTGCACCATTTTTGTCTCCTTTTGTTATGTTACAGTTTTCATGCATATTAGATCATATTTAGGTCATTTTATATAGTGTTTTCAATACTTTTGCATTTCATTAGTTTACATTCATTAGGTAGTTTCATTTATAGTAGTTTACAACATTTAGACACATTCCATCACACACAACACACCCTTATTCAGCCCCTAATCTTGAATGAACCCCTAAGTTTTGGGCATGAAAGAACTCTCTCCTTCTAGGTGAAAACCCTAGGAGTGCAAGAGAACCCCTCTTTCCCCCATTTTTTTTTGGTTCAACATGAATCTAGAAGAGATATGTTTGAAACACCTAAAATTTGTAAACTTCACTATATTGGGACTCATACACCAGAAGTAGTGTATCGATCTAGTATGGCATTTTCAAAGAATCACGATCTAAATTTTCTCTTCAATCTTCACTTGATCTTGTCAACTTGATCTTTAGGTTTGAAATAGTGATTTTTTTCCTTTATACGTCCTTCAATGATGATGTAGATAATGTGACCACTTTGACAACTTTGAACACCTTGACAACTTTCTCCAAAATTTATCTTCAATATGTCTTCAACGTAGACCTACAAATCACAAACAAAAGAGAGGGAAAAATGGTGTTATGTTTGTAGAAAGGGGTTTGCATTGGTCAAACCCTATTTTGGTAATCAAATGTTGTAATGAAATTAAATAAGATAAAGGAATGATGAATGAATAAAATGTAATGCCAAACCCTAGCAATAAAGTGCTACAAACATGTGTGAAATGAATCCAATGGATGTAGATCTTGACTCTTGCTTGAATGGAATAGATCTTGGATTGAACCCTTGCTTGAATCATGAAACCATGCATCACAATTGTTAGCTCATGAACAAACATGATGCATGATGACTTTGACATGATACTTGATACTTGTATAATGCTCCAGAAAACTTGATAATCAACTTTTGAATGCTCTTGTAAACTCTTGAATAATATTGACAACTCATGTAAACTCCAATTTACTATTAGGAATTATCTCATGACATTATTGGATGGACATTAGTGAAATGACCTTGTATTTATACTCGTTTATGTCAAATTTCTCAAAATTAGAACACTACAAGCTGACATCAGATCTAGGTAGATAAAATCTTGCCAAGAATTTGAATTAAATTTAATTTTGAGCCACATAGGACTCATACATTAGAAGTGGCATGAGTCCCATTAAGCTAGGCTATGGGACACATTTTCAAGAAAAAGCTTAGATTCATGTGAAATCAAGATTGGGGCTCCAAAAATTAGGTTGGATTGATATGCCCAAGGTGGAATATGAGTCCTAAATCACTAAATCTAGTCCATACAATCCAGAAACACTTGAATCATGATTAGATTTTGGTTTATGTTAGTATTATCCTCATAAAGATACATTAATTAAGGCTTGTGGATGAAAAATAAGTCCAAATAAGGCATAAAGAAGCCCAATTAATCAATGAAAACCCTAGATTAGTGTGAAAGTGTGGCACAAAACTTTACAACACCTTAAATAGGGCACAATTTAGCTAATTTGGTTTACAAGGTCCCAAGACCTAGTGTGAATGTGTTAAAAACATTACAACACTAAATTAGGGCATCATTAAGTTCAATTTAACAAGGAGGGTCCAAACAAGTGTGAAAATGTCAAGGATGACATTTTTAAACACTACATTTAGCCCCCACTTTAGTGAGAGGATGAACATGCTTCAAACTCACACTGAAGTAGAGCAACACACATGAAGAGTGGTCCCCATACAACAATGCTTGTGAGATAGGATGAAAATGATCAAGAGGGGCGATGAAGCTCCCAAGATTAAGATCCTATGAAAAACCAGCATAGAAACGAAAAACACACATGGAAAGTGATATAAGCAGAAATAAAAAGACACAAGCATATTTTTCCAAAGGCAAAAAGATGGAAGAAAAAAAAAAGGGGGGTGGATAAAGCCTCAACCATTTGTTCCTCATGATGTGGATCTAATCTATGTTGTTTTTCTAAAGAATGCACACTCACTCTGAGGGAACGGAACTTCAAGATTTCCACTAGGTGAGTATCCAAATGGTGAGACACATACACACACAATCGGTATGCACTCACACAAACAAGCAAGTGGTTATGGGAAATTCATGCCTAAGTTCGGCTTCCTATCCAACCATACCAAATTTATACCTCTTGATAACTTAATAAGGTATGACACAACAATGAACTTAAAGCTTCATGAGGCAAGCAAAGCTTTGTATGCTTGAAACTCATGAACAAACCAAATGGCTCCATAGGCATGCAAGGTGTGTTATGCAAGTTGGTCATATAATAGAAATTGCAAATGCAATGGTTGTGAGCAATGAGATGGATCACTTATTCTTCAAGGAACCAATCACCTCAATGTGTGTTAAAGATGATGTTAATAATAACCATAAATACAACCTAATTGTTATAGAAACTATGCAGAATGTTTTTAGAGCATAAAACGCTATGTACTTTGCTAGAAAGTTGTTTTTTTGAGCTATGGGGGACTCATTATCCTTCAGTGGTCAAATGCTAATTTCAGGGTCTTAAAAAAATGATTTTAGGATCATGTACCTTTATGTTAGCACTCTTGAAATATTGATTATCAAGTTTTGGAAGATTGTAGTTAATTCTATAGAGCTCTTTCCATGATCTTACACTTTGAATGACAACTAAATTGCAACTTTGCAACTTTGACAACTTTTCTTCAAATCTTGCTTAACTTGATCTTAAACCTATAAAATATGCAATTACACACTCAAGGGAAGAAAACTTGTTTTTTTCTAGTGAATGGGGGTTTGCCTTAGTCAAACCCCTTGTAGGTAATTAAATAAAGTGATGAAATAGATGAAATGGAACGTGAACATGAAATAATGTAAATAATGTCACCTTGGATTTCATCTTGTGATGCAAATCTACAAACAAAAATGGAGTGGCCATGAAGAGTTTGGATCTAGGATGAAATATAAAGCTTTTAAATGGATCCTCAATGCAACATCACCTTCTTAGCTCAACACATATGAATACATCAAACACTTGACATGATGATATGATCTTGAATTGCTACGATAAATACTTGGAATCTACCTTGAGATTCCTTATGAATGCTCTCTAAATGTGATAATGTTTGATCACTTGAATGATTGAATTCCTCATAAAATTTCTAGGAGAAACAATGTGAATTAACCCCTTATTTATACTAAATTAGGAGATAAACCCAAAAATTCAAATAATTAAGACCGACACCAAATCGGGGAAGAAAGGAAATTAAATTCCTACCAGGATGGAATTCAAATATTAGGGTTTCATTAAGGGAGGACATGGTCTAATTAATGGAGGACCCATTCACCACCAAAGGTAAATTGGTCTTGGCTAAGTTTCCAGGACCAAGCTTTGGGGAGCTGAAAGAAGGCCAAAAACCCATTCTAGATAACCAAAATAAGGGGGGGTCCTATTAAGGGAGGGGCTATTCACCATTAAGAGTGAATTGGTATTGGCTCAAATTACCAAGACCAAAATTTTCCCAATGAAATAATTTGATATTTGATTTATGATTGTCGGGAAAGATCCTCGGGAGGTGTCGAAATTGAGGCCAAAATTTGAATTAAAAGGGGGTTAATAACTCCAAGTAACCACAATGAATTAAGACCACCTAGATAATTGTGAAATTACCTTAAAATAATTTACAACACTTAAACAAGGTATACATTATGTGTATTTTTATTGAAAAGGGGCCCATTTGGTTTAATTAAGCAAATAAGTCCTAGAAAAGCATGAATGTGTGTTACAACCCTTTACAACACCTTTGAAAAGGACCAATTAAGGAATGTTTTAGCTAGATAAGGGTCCTAGTAAAGTTTGAATGTGTACAAGAAATTATAACACTATTCCAAGACACCATTTATTGAGCTGTAATGTCAATTATCAGATCAAGCAAGGAAAAGGCTATTTTTTCTGTTACTACATTTTCCCCCACTTTAGGGAGAGGATGACCGTATGTCAAACTCACACTAAAGTAGACATTCGAGATGCTTAAGTATGCAACAGTAAAAAGATACATGATCATACCCTTTCAAAGGCCAAGAAAAACAAACAAAAACAAAGGATCAAGAACAACCAATTCAAGCCAATGTGGGGTTGTGGTTGTTTTTCCATAAAAAATGCTACTCACTTTGGGGTAGTAGAACCTCATTATGTCTACTAGGTGAGTTGTCCCAAAAAGTGGTTTAGTGAGAAATTCATGGTGGTGTATCGACTTCCCATCGTCGTTTAATGATAAATCCATGCCAATGTATCAGCTTCCCATCATACTAACCATTCCAAAGTTATCCTCCTCATAAATTTAATAAGACATCATAATGTAAATGATTTTGAAAATTATTTTCAATGTCATGTAAAAATTTAGTTTAAAGGGGATTTTTCTTTGTTCATGTAATGGTATTCCTCTTAGGGAGCATTGTGCCTAATGTCTCCAAGAGAGGGAAAATCAAAGTGTCGGATTACTACCCATGGCATGCCTCATTCACATCATTCCATGTTAGTATATCATACACTCTTGGATGGAATAAAACCCAATTACGACACCAAGAAGAGGCCACATCACAAGAAAGAAGAAAAAATCACACCAAGAAATTTTCCAAAATATGTCATTGTAGTATGCCTCAACTTTAAAGTGGTTTATACACCATCTCTGTGAGAAATTTATTTAAATTAGCCAAATTTTTTTTGATCCTAATACATGAGAGCTTTCCTCGAAAAACCCTATACCAAGTCATATGTTTCTGAAACAAGCTACATCATGAAATAGGAAGGACAACTTGCTCCCACAAACACATAACGGATCTATGGATTTGGGGTTAGTATGTTTGTGCTACAATTTTTTCATAGAGCATGGTACTGGCATCACTCCCCAAATACTCAGATAACTGGAAAAATGACACAAAGAAAGTGAAAACAAAGAAAACCTATTGGGTCAACATGGAGGAAACATGAATGTTTCAATTCCTTGCATCATCAGCAAAAGGAAAAAAAGAAGACAAATGTAAAAGATAAAGAAAACGATTTTGGGTCAACATGGAAGAGACATGAATTTCTCAACACCTTGCTTCATGCCCAAAAGGAAAACACAAGACAAATGAAAATTTCTTATGACATAGAGAAGAATGAAGATATAAATAGAAGAATAAACAAAATAGAGAGGAACATCAAACAAAACATCATAGGGGATCACATTATGCACATGCAATCACAATGAAAAAAGTTAAAAATCCAAATAATAGTAAGGCACATGTGAGTCAATGTAGAGTAGGTCATATGCCTCCCAATCTCGGTCAGTATACATGAAAGGCGAGAAACTAGCCAAAGGGACAATGAAAAGTGCCGAACTAGGACATGTGCCAAGTTCAACACTCTTTTTAGAATATGTTTCATCTAATCTCATGGAAGAATAAAGAAATGCATTCAACTCATCATGCACTTGTTCATCAATCTTTGAAATATCAATGTCATCAACTATATTAATCACAATAGGAGTTTGAATAACAATATCCATGCAATGTTCTTGTTTATGTTGCACCCAGGGTTGAGATTCATCATGTATTTATTCAGGTAGGTTTGGATTTGGATTTTCTATGTTATTTTTTTTCTCTTGAGTTTGTAATTTGTGAGCAATAATAGCATGACATCTATGTCTACGCTCTCTAGCATTTTGATTTCTTTTTTAGTGTATTATGGTTTATTTTTTGTGTAAGAGCAGGTTTTTCAATCGTAGGTTCCTTCTCTCCCTTGGGGGGACTAGAGGGAACAACAATAGGTTGCTCAACCAATTTCTCTTTAACTTTGTAAACTTGTTTGACTCTAGGAGAGCTAGTGATATTTTTTGTGTTATCTTGTGGTCTCTTGTATGAAATTATAGGAGGTTTGTCTATAGGTTGCTCTTGTATGTTCAAAAGTGTTTTTGGTTCAATTAATATCTTGTCAAGGATGGTTGGTTTAGTCACAGGTTGAGGAATGTTTCTAAGGGATAGTTCTGCTATTTTCTTTGCCTTGAATTTTTGATATGATTTAGAAAAGAAATCTTCACGAGGCTTGATAGGTTCCATAAGCTCAGGCCAAAAGTAATCTAGTGAAAAATTCCCTTTTTTCGAGGCCCAATGAAATCCGCTATGATGCATAGTAAATATGTCATTTCTAAATAGAAACTTTAGACATTTATGCACAACTAAAGGGATGAAATTCATTGAGAAAAGCCATGGATAGCCTAGCTTCACACAAAATTGGTCTGATTGTGGGATGATGGAGAATGAGACTATTAATGTTTTTGGTCTCACTTTTAAAGGGAAATCTATCAAGCCTATTGTAGGGAAATAAAATTTGTTATGTGTCTTTATCCATGCTTTTGGGTTGTCATATGGATCTTGATATAGATCATGCACATATAAGAATTATCTAGAGATCAGATTCTCTCTATAAATGGGATCAATCAATATCCCATTAGTGGGATTATTATTGATTCATCTAGCTATGTAAAGAGGACCATCAGGTGCACGTTTATGTATGTCACTTTGTGAGAAAACAATTTCAAGAGGTTTTCTAGTCAAGCCCTTATGAGTTTTAGCTTTTGTAAATGCTATAACATTCATGATATGTTGTTCAATTGTATTCGTATTGTCATCATTCGTGTCAACATTCATCACATCAATATTTGTTTCACTTTCTTTTACAAATGAAATATTCTGCTTAGGAATGGGATTTTCAAAGATTTGCAAAATTTGATTAGGAGGAGCTATAGACTTATTTCCTTGATCATTCACACCTCTAACTAGTAAATGATTAGAATCAATAAGGTCTTGCACAAGATGTTTAAGGTACTTATAATATTTTGTACTATGTCTGGCTATTTGATGGTAATGAAAGTAAGCATTTGTTCAAAATCATTTATGCAATGACATGGTAGGATCACATTCTTGAACAGGAGGTAAGGTAAGCATGCTTTTGTCAATAAGGTACAACATGATATTGTGAAGGGTATCAGGTAAAGGAGTGAATTTTCTCCCCTATCCCTGAAAGGAGTTGTCAATTTTATAGAAGCCACTTGATTTTTTTTTTGTTGGCTTGTTTGAGGAGGATTTAATTGTAAAAATCCCCTATTTTTTTTTGAATAGTTGATAATTGTTTTGAGTTGTGGATTCAGTCTTTTTAGAATGACTAGGGGAATTTTTCACATCATAGCCACCAATCAAGTTTTGATGGTCACGAAGGGCTATACATAATTGTGTAAAGGATGGAAACCTTCAAATTTCAAGTTTTATTTGGAGTTTTTCTTGTAATTTGGCAATGAAAATTCTTTGAGGATCGGTCTCAAGAATCTTAATGTTCACTTGTAAATAAAGTGTTTGATATCTTCCTATGAGATTGGTCACTTTATAATCCCCTTTTTGTTTGCATGTCATTAAATCCACAAGGGTCATCTTGGGACCCATGTGAATATGGAAGTGGTTATAAAATTAATCAGTGAGGTCATTGAATGAACCAATTGAATTATTCAGTAAAGATGAAAACAACTCTAAAGTAGTATCCTTCAAAGATCTAGGGAATATCTTAGCCAACATTTTATCCTCAAGGATGAAATCACTACAAAAGGCTATGAAGGTGGAAAAATGGCTTATAGGATATCCTTTCCCACCATATTTCTAAAATTAGGGAACCTCTATTCCTTGTGGAATTTTTTCTCTTAATATGTCAAGGGAAAATAGGGTAGACTTGATGTATTATAAAGGTTGACCATTATTGTTATGTTGCAGTATTGTAATATTGCCACTTTTTGTTGAAGGGATGTCAAATTTTGCAAAAGTGAGTTAATGAGAGGACCATTTTGGTTATAAGGTTGAGGAGAATATGGTGGTGTAGTGTATGAATGTGGAGGGCTAGTGAATTTAGGTTATTGAAGGTGGATTATTGAGGGGGTATTGTATTCAAAGGCATAAAGGTGGAAGGAACTCCTGTAGGAATACCTATGGAAATATATACTATTCTAGTAGGTATGATGGTTGGTTGAATGGTAGTTGTGGGTTGAAAGGTGGTTATTGTTGTAGGTTGGAATGTTGTTGTAGGTTGTGTGCTAGTGTATTTAGGGATATACATTTCTATTGTGGAGGACATGATTGGAATTCCACTTTGACTTGGAGTAGACCCCAAAGCTTGAGGGGAAGTGGTAATGGTAGGGATTGTGTTGTTAATTTTAAGGACATTGGTTGTAGGAGGTGAAGTCATGGGTAATGAAGTATGCAAACTATGAGCCATGGAGGGTTGATTCTCAACACCATCGAAAAGAGAGTTATAAAACCCAAGATCCATGGCAAGTGAGATATCGTGGGATGACATTAGCCTCAAACTACATCTTATAACACTATTGCGAATAGGACACCAGTTGTAAAGCTCATCCAAGTTTTACAACCCTAGTGTGCAAACCCTAGAATGGAAAATACAATAATCTAGAATAAAATGAAATTTTTAGAATCTAAGCAATGCAAATTTATTGATTAAACAATGCAAGAAGCTGAAAATGGAATTTTTGAATGCAATTTTCAACTTTTAACAATGCACTAAAATAAAGAAATTTAAGCTAAATGCAATGAAATTGATGAAACAAAAAATTAGTAAACTGAAATAGCAAGATAAATACACCAAAAATAAGTTAAAACTTGATATTTTAATGTCCTAAAATTTTAGATCTATAGCTAACTGAGACTCATTCACCAGTACAGGTGAATGGGTCCTAGTTAGGTCTTTCTAGGATCTTTCTATGGATTTCAGAGTCAAATTTAATGTCTTTTTAGATGCCACAAGGTACAAATCGGACTTGATTAGGGACTTATTTACTAGTAAAGGTGAATAGTTCATGGAAGGGTATTTTTAAACTATTTTTTAATTATTTGCAAGTTCTTCGATATATCTTTCAATTCCAGGTTGTAGATAATGAAATGCAGCTTCATATTTTCTAGAAATTCCATGCAAAAATGTAATAGAAAGGTGAAATTCAGGAAGTAGTTGGAAATGCAATTTTTTAAAATTTTCAAATGTAATTGAATGAGATCTAAATGAGATGCAAAATGAATACTTTATTTTTGTAATTTTCATATTTAAGAGGTGCAAAATAATGCAAATATAAACCCTAGATGATATGCAAGATTGAAATGCAAAAGAAGAAAACCCTAATTCAATGAAAATCTAAATGCAATGAATGCAATATTTTAACTTAAAATTCAATGAGAGACTCCAAAATTCAGAAAAGTGCAATGCTGAAAATGCCGGGTTCACCAAAAATGATTGGTGGAAAAATAGGACCCACCCAATGTTGTCAGCAATGAGACAAATCACTTATTCTTCAAGGCATCTATCACCTCAATATGTGTAATATATGATTCTAATAACAACCATTAATGCAACCTAATTTTTATACCAACTATGAGGAATGTTTTTAGAGCATAAAAAGTTATGTACCTAGCAAGAAAGTTGTTATATCTAAGCTATGGAGGACTCCTTCGCCTTCAGTGGTGAATGGGTCCTTTTAGGTTTTTGTAAAATTGATTTTCGGATCTTATACCTTGATGTATGCACTCTTTAATCCTAGTTATAAATTTCTGGAATCATGTAGTTACTTATGTAGATCTCCTTCCATGATCTTGCACTTTGAATGACAACTTTTTCAACTTTGACAACTTTTCTCCAAATATTTCTCAACTTGATCTTCAACATATAAAATCTGAAATTACACACTCAACGGCAGAAATATTTTTGATTTGTTGGTGAATGGGGGTTTTCCTCACTCAAACCCCTTGTAGATAATTAAATCAAGTGATGAAATAGATGAAATGGAGGATGAACATGAAATAATGTAAATGATGTCACCTTGGATTTCATCTTGTGATACAAATCTACAAACAATCATGGATTGGCCATAAATAATGTAGATCTAGAATGAAAGATGAAGCTTGTAAATAGATCCTCAATGCAACATTAAATTCTTAGCTCAACACACATGAACGCATCAAACCCTTGACATGATGATAGGATCTTGAATTGTTGCAATAAACACTTTAAATATACCTTCAAATTCCTTATGAATTCTCTTGAAATCCTCTAATTCTTGATCACTTGAATGGATGAATGCTTGATAAAATTTCTAGGAGAAACACTATGAATTAACCCCTTATTTATACTAAATTAGGAGATTAACCCTGAAATTCAAAGGATTAAGGCCGATGCAAGATCTGGGAAGAAAGGAAATTAAATTCCCATCAAAATAGAATTAAAAAATTAAGGTCTCATTAAGGGAGGACCCATTCACCACCAAAGTAGAATAGGTCCTAGTTAAGTTTCCAAGACCAAGCTTTGAGGAGCTGAAAGAACACCAAAAACCCATTCTAGATAACCAGAAAAATGGGGTCCTATTAAGGGAGTTGCCATTCACCGTTAAGGGAAAATGGGTCTTGGATCAACTTATAAGGACCAAATTTTCCCAATGAAATAATTTGATATTTAATTTATGATTATCGGGAAAGATCCTTGGGAGGTGTTAAAATTGAGGCCAAATTTTGAATTAAAAGGGGGCTAATAATTACAATTAACCATAATGAATTAAATACACCTATGAAAGTTTTAAAATACCTTAAAACTCTTTACAACACTTAACAAAGGTATACATTGTGTACATTTTTATTGAAAAGGGGCCCATTAGGCTTAATTAAGAAAATAAGTCCTATAAAAGTGTGAAAGTGTGTTACAACACTTTACAACACCTTTGCAAATGACCAATTAAGTAAATTTTTAGTTAGATGATGCTTCTATAATATTGTGAATGTGTAAAATACATTACAACACTACTCCAAGACACCACTAATTTAGCTTTAATGTCAATTATTAGATCCAACAAGGAAAAGTCTACTTATCCTGCTGCTACATAGGCAAATGTAAAAGATACCATAGAGAAGAATATAGCTACAAATAGAGGAATATCACAAAGAGAGAGAGAGATACATGGAATATAATAACATGGAGGATTACATTACACACATGGACTCACACAAAAAATGTTAAAAATAAAAAGAAAAGACAAGACTAGTAAGGCACATGCGAGTCAACCTATGAGCAGTTCGTCTACATCCCAATCATGATCATCATATATATAAGGAAGATAACTAGCCAAAGGTCAAATGATAAATGTATTACTAGGATAAGGCTATCTAATTCTTGTTCCCACTGAGTACAAGACAATAATGAGCTGAGGTAAGTGATGGGAAAGAGCTCTTTGCATTTTGAGATGATTTACAGTAAGTGTATAACATGTAATAGTGAGAAGAAGAATACCCTACAACTATTGCATGGAAAGGAGTGGAAGGGCCCCGCTTTAAGGGACTATTTATATGATATTAAATTTTTTAAATATTTTCTTTCAGAAATGGCACTTATCAATACTATGTCCAAAAATTATATGATATCTGAACTGAGATGTGTTTTTCTTCTTAGGATTCAGAAATTGAATTTTTGGCATGGGTGATAATGTAATAGGTCCTTGATTTAGAAGTTTGTAAAGTTCTTTCAGTTATAGATGGTGGACAAGGGAATTGTAGTTTCTTTAGTTTGTAAGGATTTCTTTTCTTACTAGATTCACCAATTTTTTGAGTTGAATGTTGAGGAGGAGAACCTAAGATGATCCTCTCATCCTTACTGTTGTTACAAATCATTAGTTGTTCTTTAGGAAGGAGGACACTCATATCAAGAGAAGGACCTTGATATCCTAATCCTTTCATATTTTCAATCGGTATTTTCTATAAGAGTTGATGACTTTCATATTCACTTGTTGTATCACATCCTTGTTTACTCAAAATTTTGAATCCTTTTCCATATGTCTCTTCAAGATTTATGGGAGTCTTGGTCACTTTGTTAAGATAAAATGGTTGAATGTTTGCTTGACTAGAGGAACTAGGTAAATTGATTGTAGGGAACTTAGGCTCAACATGTGTTTCAATTTTAGGATATAAATAACCAAACATCTCAAGTGGTGGGATGATAGGGGGTGTTGGTTGTTTCTTGGATAGATAGAAGGATGTATTAATTTTCAACAATGTTGTTAAGGTAATCGTTTAGGAATTTACTCATGCTATCATCATCTTCCCCAATGATGTCAACATCATGAGGAGGAAATTTATTATGATTTGATAGAGAATGAGTACGTTCAATATCATTAGCCTGGTAATTTCTGAAAGTACAACTTGATACACCCACAACTTACCAAAGCACATATCCATGATTAAATGCAATGCAAGAACATAGAGTAAATGGTTTAAATGAAAATTTGAGATTATGCAATGCACGTAATGAACCAAATAAAGGTATATGCAATGAAATGGATGAAATAGAAACATTGCAAACTAAAACAAAAAACTAACAACATTAAACTGAAACATGAAAATAGAGAATTTAATGTTGTAAAATATAGTCTAAAATCTGAAATGGGACTAAATCACCTAGAGGGGCATATCAGTCCCAATTAGGGTTTTTTAGGGGTCTGAATAGTGAATGAAACTCAGCAAAAAATAAGGAAAAATAAGGAAAAAATTTCTATACTAGGACTAAATCGCCCAGACGGGTGTATGAGTCCTAGTTTAGGTATTTTACACTGCTTTCAACATATTTTGTGTGAATGTTATGTAGTATATTTTTGACAATTTCTAATCTAAGTACAAATGAATATTTTATATGAAATTCAATGATGCAAGATGCAAAAAATACAACCTATATGCACTTTTACCAATGTAGGATTTAGAAACCCTAGAATGCTAATTAACTAATGCAAACCCTAAAGCAATGTTAATGCAAGATGAAACTAGGATGATGATGCACTCCAAATCAGAATTATGATGTTCTAAATGCAATTTCACCAAAATGAAAGGAAGAAAATTGTTGGGGGCTATGGTTTATGACATAGAACAACAATTTTCTATAATCTCATTCAAGGAATCCCTAGAGATCTCAATCCAAGGATGGAGTAGGGTAGAGAGATCCTGCAATAGGGTGTCCTAGCATATGATTAGAGACTAGAGAGGGGTTCACCACCAAGCTAGGGCTTGGAAAGATAAATGAAATGCAATATTTAATGACAAGACCTAATGATATGCAAAACTCAAAGGAATGACCTAGAAATGAATGCAAAATAGAATAAAAAGTTGAGAAATTAAAGATGCGCACCTAGAAGCCTATAGGAGTCTGAATGAAGAATTGAAATGTTTAAAACACTGAAATTAATTTCTACTAGGACACATATGCTAGTCTTGGTGATTTAGTCCTAGATTAGGGTTTTTTGGTAGGAATAAGAATCTGACAAAGATATGTTTGAAACACCTAAAATCAATAAACTTTACTATACTGGGACTCATATGCCAGAAGTGGTGTATCGTCCTAGTTTGGCCTTTACATAGAATCAAGATCCAAATCTTGTCTTCAATCTCTACTTGATCTTCTCAACTGAATCTTCAGGTCTGAAATAATAAATTTTTCCTTGTAGATGTCCTTCAATGATTATGTAGATGATGTGACCACTTGTATAACATTAAACACCTTGAAAACTTTCTCTAAAATTTATCTTCAATATGTCTTCCGCCTAGATCTTCAAATTACACACTAAAGAGAGGTAAACACATTGTTTTGCTAGTAGAAAGGGGTTTTCCTTGGTCAAACCCTATTTTGGTAATCAAACCTTGTGATGAAATCAAATAAGATAAAGGAATGATGAATGAATAAAATTTAATGTTGTAACTCACCAAAGCCTAGCAATAAAGTGCTACAAATATGTGTAAAATGGCTCCAATGGATGTAGATCTTGACTCTTGCTTGAATGGGATAGATCTTAGATTGAACACTTGCTTGAATCATGAAACCCTACATCACAATTGTTAGCTCAAAAATGAATGTGATGCATGATGACTTTTACATGATTCTTGATACTTGAATAATGCTCCAAAACACTTTATAATCAGCTCTCGAATGCTCTTGAATGCTCTTGTAAACTTCAATTTTCTATTAGGAATGCTCTCATGAAAGTCTTAGATGAAAATGACTCATACACCAGAAGTGGTGTATGAGTCCCATTAGGCTAGGCTATGGGACACATTTTTCAAGAAAATCTTATATTCATGTGAAATCAAGATTGGGGCCCCAAAACATAGCTGGCACCCATAAGCCCAAGGTGGTATATGAATTATAGATCACTAAATCTAATCCATAGAATCCAAAAACACTTGAATTATGATTATATGTTGGCTTATGTTAAGATTATCCTAATAAAGATGCATTAATTAAGGCTTGTGATACAAAATAAGGCCAAATAATGCTTAAATAAGCCCAATTAATCAATGAAAAACCTACATTTATGTGAAAGTGTGGTACAACACTTTACAACACCTTAAATAAGGCACAATTAAGTTCATTTGGTTTACACGGGCCCAATATCTATTGTGAATGTGTTAAACACATTAAAACACTAAATCAAGGCATCATTAAGTTCAATTTAACAAGGAGTTCCCAAATAAGTGTGAAAATGTCATGGAAAACATTTCTGGACACTACACTATGATACTATAACTACCACATGCAAAGGAACAATGCCTAATGCAATTTTTTGATTAAATGACAATAATCAAGCCCTATAGTTTTTTTGTGTGTGTTAGGATCTATAGAGACACTAATATCCAATAATTGTTTTAGTGGTTAATATTTTGCAATTGGCTAATAGTTTAAATTTGGAAATCCAAATTTTTATAATATTATGAGCTATAATGGGACTTGAATCACCACATTTTTACAAAATTGATTATAGTCTTATTTAAATCTCCAAAGAATTTATTTTATTGAAAAATTGAAGTAAAAAATTTGCGACAATATTCAATATATGATTGGATCAGATTCACCTAAATTATATAAATTATAGTAGAAATTTATATTAATTTTCCAATAGTATATCATAATTATTAGTTACTTTAGGACTATGCTTCTAATTTGTAGTTTCCACCATTGATTTATAATATAATCTAATGGTCATTGTTGTATTCCATGAGGTAAAATGTACCCATGATTTGTAATGTTGGGGCCCACAATTTTGGGTCTCATGAGCATTATATATTGTGGGTACATCTTACCTCATAGCGTACAACAAGGGTTGTTAGATCAATTATCTAAAATGAATTTTGAGCCCCATGGGAAATACTTAAAACAATGGTGACAACTAAATATTATATTCTACCCCTTAACCCATTGATAATTTCCACCCTTGGTCCCCTCCTTTTCCATGAGAATTATTTTTAGATTGGATTGATTCACCATCATAATTAATAAATTTTCCTATTATTTTCAAGATTTCCCAAAATTTTCTACAAAATTTTAGTAATGTAAAAAAAACCGCCAATAAAATTAATTTTTTTTTTAGAAAAAAGAAAAGATTCACCAATAGAAATTAATATTTTTTCCTAAAAAAATGAAAGATTCGCCAAGATTTTTTTCTCTTTTTGACGGGGGGTTTCTTAAATTTATCAATGTTAATATCTTGTTCTTCAACACCATATCCTTTTCTATTATAGCCAAGTTGTTTCAAAATTTTGTAACTCCTTCCATAAAGTGATATCATTTCTTTTGAGGAAAGAGGCTTGTCATGATCATTCTCACATATGTGGATGTGTAATTTTTGTTTTCCTCTTCTTTGCTAAAAATTATGGACTCACATGGTTTTGATCACTTAGATTGTGTTGATATTATGAAATATTCTTTCTCTTTTCCTGATTTGTATGTAATATTGTACTCTCCCATGGATGTAGGTGTAAAATCTAAGGAACCCTAATCATCTTTCAACAACTTTGTCACAAATGAAAGATAATCATCCTTTTATTCTTTTTGCAAAGGTTCCACTTTTGTAGTTAGTGTTAATATTCTAATAGGATTTGTTGTTTATGTTTCATTTTGTAAACAACTCTCGAGTTCAAGATCAACTTTTATCATGTGGACCTTGTTTTTGTAAATGTGTTTCACTAGACAATGTAGCATTGAAGGGACCACATTCATTGCATAAATCCATGGTTTTCCCAAGAGAAGATTATATGAAGGATTGAATGAGGTGTAACATGGATAGGAGTTTCTAATTTAATCCTACTAGATTTTATAGGAAATATTATCAAACCAAGTGGTTTCATTCCCATATTTTCAAAACCATGAATAGAGAACTCAACTAGTTGAATTTTAGTCTTGTCCACTCGAGGATTATCTAAAAGTTTTACACTACAAACATTGAGTTTTGAACCATTGTCAATGAGAGTACACCTAATTCCAATCTTGTTAACGCTAGACAATATCATCAAAGCCTCAATTTGTTATTGTATTTCCAATGGAGATAATTCACTTTGATAAAAGATAATGTCCAAATTAGCTGAATTTATATTCACAATGAAAGTTGAGACATCATTTGGTTGCACATTAGGAGGGATAAAAATAAATTGCAAATAATTTTGAAGCATTCAATAGTAAACAAGTGACACTTGAATAAAATTCCACAAGGATATCTTAGCAGGACTATTGTGAATTTGTTTAATAAGATCATACTCTTTTCCACTGTGTGAAGTTAAACGAGGGGCACTAGGTCAGATAGGTTCTGGAAGTGGTATCAATGTAGGAATGGTTTTTGATTGCCTATTATTCCTTATTTTATATGTATGAGAAATAGTATGATGACTTGATTGATACAAAATGTTGTTACTCGTGAGTTTCCTTACATAATTTTAGATATGCCCTACAGGTTTTTGTTGGTGTTGAGGTGGTCCTATGATAAGGAGTGTCTTAGGATATTATTTGGGAGGTCCAATAATTAGAGGACTCTTAGGAGGTTCAAAAGGAATCCTAGGTGGCCTAATGATTAGAGGAATCTTGGGGGGTGCAAAAGGAGTTTTTTGAGGTCTAATAATTAAGGGAGATGTGGTGGTCAATTGTACATTCATAACCTTAGCATATTGAATTTTTGTTATTGATCTCCAATCAAGGGGGGATCTAATGTCATCTTATCATCTTAATTGAAGCAATCCAAATTAATATCATTTGAAAGACATGTATACATGATATCATCATCTTTCACCCTATATCTTTACAAGTAGGAGAGGTTTTAGAAGAGGAGCAAACAAGATTTTCATGACATTTAATGGTTGGATCTTCTAATAAAACTTCATCACAAGTAGGGGAGGTATTGAGAGAAGAGTAACTAATATTTTTTTCTTATCAATGATTTCATCCTCTTGTCGAATAATATTCTCTCAAGTAGGAGATGTAGTGAGAGAGAAACAAACAAGATCCTCATTACTCTCAATAATTGGATCTTCTAAAAATAAGATACCTTTGTCACAAGTAAGAGATATTTTGAGATAACACTTATTATTGTCATGATTATCAAGGATTGTATTCTCTTTCACCAAACTAACCTAACACAAAGGAGAGATAGTGGGAGAGGGATTAACAAAAAACAAGAAAAGAGGGGAAATAACTTCATATTCATATGCTTGTAACAAAAAATTCTTAAAGTTCTCATTTTTTTTTGAAAATAGATCATGAAGTATGATAACGAGAGATTTTTCAATGAGAACATGATGTAAAAATTGTCCTATAGATCTGAAATGCAATATTTTTTCTCAAATTTTCAAGAAAAACAAGAAAAATGATACTTTTCTTGCACATGCAATAACAATTTTTCAAAATTTCAAAATAGACTTCTAGAACCTTGAAGAAACTAATAATATAGAGATAAAATACTATGAAAAATTTATCTAAGAAACCTATAAAAGGATAGGTTCCCCTAGGGTGAATGAGTCCTTGTACAAGTTTTTGGAGAGTGAAAATATAAAGTTTTAGGTTTCATATGTTTCATTCTTCGATTACAAATAGGTTAAATATTTACTATTTTCCCATATTTTGCTCAACTTAGGAAAATGCAATGCAAGATGCAAGTGTGAAACAAAGGTGAAGGAGTTTTAAAAAAAAATCAATGTAAATTTGAGATGTAAAATGTAATATTTGACTAATCATAAGATACATCATAACTTGACATTGATGATTTGATGCAGCTTGAAATCAAACAATACAATGATTTTCAATTTGAGACAATGTGATCTAAATCCAAGAGGATACTTTTGAATGATATTTTAATATCTAATATTTTATACCTATCTAATTTGAGGATAAAAAATTCTAAAAATGAAGATTTGATTGAAATTTGAAATAAAACTATGCAATTTTTTAACTTGTTTTTAAGCTAAAATGAAAGATGCAATATACATGCAATGAATAATTTCATATTTTAACCACTTATTTAATGAAAATAAAATATAAATATGATTGAAAAACTCTAATGGAAGCTATGATGCAAGATGAATGCAGTTTTTTTGGATTTCTGATGCTTTGAGAGAGCAAAAATTGAACCCTAAATGAGAAATACAAAAAAATGAAATGTAAATCTAAACCTAGGGTTTGAAATACTTCCAATTTTAGAAATTTTATAGTGTACGAATGTTAGGTCCACCAAAATGAAACATAAAAATGTGGTGGCTCTAAGATTAGTATCCATAACCTAGGGCCATTTCCACATTTTTATAAATTTCATTGAGATGTAAATCACAAGGTGCAATAGATTGTTTTTTAGACCTGAAGGTGAGCCAATGAAATGTGGATCTATATCCATTGGGGGATTAGAATTGAATATAAATATATGAAAATGATTAACTTAATGATCCTAGATACCCAAATATTAAAAATGCAAGATCCTAAAGATTGACAATCAAAATTAGTACGTTACCCATGGATTTGGGAAGTGTAGAGAACAAAAACTACGCTCAAAAAAATTATTTTTGAGGTGCCTACAAGGAATCATTTGAACTTGGGAAAATGGGTCTTTGTATAGGTGTCCAAATCAACTTTTTAGGTCCTCAACTACAAGATTCGAGCTTCTATTTTCCTGAGATCGTGTTGTTGGAAAGTCGAAAATAAATTCTACAACCTAGTTTCCATGACTTGGAAACAATGGTGAAAACTTGTGTAGTAATGAAAAATTACTCCTTTGATATCTCTTCAGTCCTTCTTCAACCTGTAATCTGTACATAAAAAGTGAGAAAAAAAATGTTTGAATGGGAGGTTTGCCTTAGTCAAACCCCAAGTTTGGTAATTAAACCTTGATAGAAAGATAATGACAATGGAGAAGGAAATGATGAATGAACAATACTTTTTACAACTCACCAAACCTTCAATGGATTCCCATAGAGGATTAAAGACAAATGCATCACTCAAAGGAACTGGACCTTGCTTTCCTTCATGTATTTGGACACTTCAAACTTCTTGGACGCTTTAGGATCAACAATGCATGTTAGCCTTCACAGGATGACATGAACACACATAATCTTCAACATGATGTTAGGACCTTGCCTACTACAACAAATGACTAATAAATCTACTCTTGAATGCTCTTGAAACTAATATTTTTACATGCGATTATTTTATTATGCGTTTTATATTTGAATTGATAAAAATACTATCTATTTATAGGTGTTCATCTAATTTCCTAAATTAATTTCATTTATTAAATGTTAGTTTACCTTTTGTAAAATGGGATAAATAAGGCTTTGGAATGCACAATTTGTAAATGAGAAGCTTAAATAAGTCCAATAAATTAAGGAAGCCAAGCATAGTGTGAAATTGCAAGGGCATACAATTTCATACACTACAAGTGCCATGTTTTATTTTCTCAAAAAAAAGCAATTTGTGAAGTATCAACTTAAGAAGTGGAATAGATAGAGTTTTGCAAACATTTTAAATGCAAATCAGTTGTCTATAAATGATTAGATTCTATCTTTAGATAGAATAGGGATCAAGGGATCTCCAAGGAGTCCCTTTGAGAAGGAGATGAAGCTATGAAGGATTTTGATGAATGGAAATTGAGAGAAGATATTTTTTGGAAACAAAAGGCTATGATTGATTGCTTGTAGGAGGGAGATAGGAATGTAACTTTCTTCTTTAACTCTGTTCAAGCAAGAAGACATGATAACATGATTTCTTCACTTATGTTCTCTCATGGGAAATAATTATCTTCATTTAAGGATATCTCACATGAAGCTATTTAGTTTTATTCTTCTTTATTCAAGAATAATTCTCCTATTGTGGGGGTTGAAGAATATATAATCTTGGAACACATTCCATCAGTTATCTCTCTTGAATAAAATGAGATTTTTCTTAGGCCTATCTTAATGGAGGAGGTAGAAGAGGTTTTTTTTAAGATGAAAAAAGGAAAGTCCCATAGACTTGACAATTTTTAGATAGAAATTTTATAGGAATTCTAAGAGATTATCAAATCCGATCCATTGGATTTTGTATAGGAGATAAAGTAGAAAATAAAGTTGATATCAATGAATTATACCTTCCTTGTGCATATCCGTAAGAGGGAGGGATCTAATTCTCTTAACCATTTTAGGCCAATCACCCTATGTAATGTGGTTTACAAGATTATTTCTAAGGTAATGGTGGAGATGCTTAAGTCATGTCTTATAAAGATTAATTTAGAAGAATAGGGAAGTTTTGTTTCAAGTAGGAAAATATTGAATGGGGTGGTTTTTGCAGCTGAAGCTATTCACTCTATAGAGTTATCCAAGAAGAAAGTTATATTTATTAAGTGGCATATGGTGAAATATTATGACCAGGTTAAATGGGATTTCCTTTGGAAGTTGCTCACCACCTTTAGTTTTAGTGAAGGCTAGATTGAATGGGTAATTAGATATGTTATGTCTAATTCCTATTTTGTGCTAGTCAATGGAGAACCTTCTTTTTATTAAGAGCTTCTCGGGGTCTCTGATAGGGTGATCCCTTGTATCCTTATTTTTTATCATTATGGCTAAATATTTTGGGGAATATTGAAAGTCCATGTGAGGCATGGACTCATTGATTTTTTTAATTTGGGTGAGGAGATGCCTCCCCAGTCTCATTCACGGTTTTTGGATGATACAACCTTGTTGTGTGTTGCCAATATTAGAGAAGTGACTAGCACGAGGCACACTTTGGACATCTATCTTGCTACTTCAAGCCAAAAAACCAATGATGATAAGTCCAATATTTTCTTCTTTAATACCTTGCTTTTGGGTTAGTCAAGAATAGTGTATATTTTAAGATTTAAGATTTTTTCTCTACCCTTTGTGCATTTGGGTATCCCTCTATATCAAGGTCCCCTACCAAGAGGGACTTTGAAGAATGTGCTGGATAAATTTTTGGAGAGAGTTAATCATTTGACCTATAGATGGTTGCCCTATACTAACATATTTTCGTTATTAAAATATGTGGTTCATGCTCTATCTCCTTATAAGGTGCATGGTTTCAATTTCTCCACCTAGTCTCATTAGGGAATTGTATGCTTTATCTAGAGAATTCTTATGGGCTAGTAATCTTGCTTCCTTGAAGGAGAGATTAGATAAATGGGAGAATATTTGTAGACCAAAATAGTTTGGAGGTTTGGGTTGTTGAACTTCTCTTTTGGTATTTGTCCTTGATGTCAAAATTGTGTTTCAGATTGGCATCTTGGTGATTGATTATCAGTTGCACAGTTTACTTTCAGATGGTTGGCACTCTTGTTTATATTTTGTCTTGGCATACTTGGTTTTTGCTTTGGCATTGTGATGATGGTTTTGATGGTACTGATCTCTTGAATCCATGTGTAGATTACAAGGCATCTTGTTTATAGGATTATGATTCTATGTTCAGGTGGTATAGTTCTAGTTTGACAGGTTTGAAATTTTGAGCTATTATGTGCTAAGGTGATCTACAAGTTTATATGGTTTTTGCATGTTCATATTTTTGTTGTTCATGGTGTGGATAAGGTTTTTAACATCATAGTTTTATTTTCTTTTCAGCCTCATATAGGTAATGCTTATAGGAAACTTGGTTTTGGAATCATAATTGGAGTTGGCATTTAATATTAAGAAAACCCTATCGGGTTTCCTTAAGCATTTGATAGAATTGATATCACTCCCATCGGGTTTCTTTCAAGGTTCATTGAATTGGAAAAAGACTTATTATAAAGTCATATTTGTCTCGGACCTCTCTTTTAGTTTTTGATTTGTCTAAAGTCATTGTGAATTATGTTTGGCTTTAATCGGGCCTTGTATGGTTATCATGGAAAGGTCAATGAATTGAACCTCTCATAGCATGGAATCAGGCTTTATCACATAGAAAAAGGCTTTGAATAAAATTCATATATGAATCGGGTCTTATAATTGATATTTCATTAGGCCTTATGGCCGACAACAAGTATGAGGAAATAATTGTTAAGGCACTTGGAAAGTGACTAGCATTTACCCTTAATAATAATGCCTTGGTTGCTAAAATAGTTGGCATGTTGGAAAGTCAAGGAAATTGCATGGTAATGACTTAAATAATTATGTCAGTCTTTTGCTTGGATGAATTTGATTATATCAAAATTATTAAAGCCGCGGACTTGAAAAAATAGTAGTTAATTGATAACTTTTAATGGTTTCCTATCAGACTTCAAATCATATTATGATTTGAAAAAGTCAGCAAATGCAAATTGGCTCAAAAGGATGTTAGGGCATTCTTTTTAGCATTTCATAAACTTGAGGGTCTGAAACCCTAGTCTCTGCCGCCGCCATGGATGTTGAGTCACAACCGATACTCTGTCTTTTTTTCTCTTGCTACATTTAATCTGACAAACATCTCTACCTTCTGTGAGAGCTATGAAAAATTTGGTAAGGAGATGAAATGAGCATGGAAGAAGGTTCAAATTTTTTCTCCAATTAAGTTCCTTTCAAACTCATTTGGTATTTTCAGTTGTAGCATTATATGTTTGAACAGTTATTATCATTTCATTTTTGAAGAAAGCTTTCAGTTTAAAAACGTATGGAAGTTACTATTTTTTGTTTTGAAATTAAAATTCTTGATTGGTTTTCATGCAAGGCATGACAAGATTTCGGTTGGTGGGTAATAATTCATTCTGAAAATTATATCATTCTTTTTCATGGATTCAGTGGTAGTTGCTCTTGTTCACTGGGTGCACAATAATGAAGTTTTGGTTACATTTTGTTGCACTGGTATTCAAAGATATTTCTTAAGGTGCATGCATTATATTGTTTATTTTTTTAGAAAGTATTGCTTGTGCAGGCTCCTTGAGTGGTCAGGGTTCACAGTCTTCTTTCTCAAATTACAGTTTTGTGGCCAGTCTTTTAGAAGAAATATTTTCTTGGATAATTCTTTGAATCTCTAAATATACCTGGCACAAAAATTCGACAACAATTTGACATATTGAAAATATCACATTTGATAAAAAATACACACATGTTTTAGTTGTATTTGCTAGTAATTTTTAGTGATATTATGTAGAAGAAAAAGAGAGTTTTTATAACTGTTTGTTTTGTACTATGAGAATTAATTGAGAAGATGTGCAAGTGAGACACAACCATTGTATTGTCTATATGGGAAAACATGTATCATTCTGAGACTGTATACCTAAAACAAAAAGAGATCAATACAAGTTGTCTTAAGATGAGACAATGACTAGAATTTTGAAGGCTCAACTCTGAACCTTGAGGATTGTAGGTATTGTCTGTTGAGAGGCACTTGTGAGAAAAGAGAAACAGAGAGACCCTTTGTATCATTGTATTCTTTGTAAACATAAAATGGGTTGGTAGTCCTTGAAATTGGAGTTTCAAAATGGGGGGTTGGTGCTCCTTGAGTTGGTGCTCAAAAATCAGCCTATAAGGCGTTGTTAAAAGTGGTTGTTTTAATATATGCCTAAAAAGGCAGCAGTTTAGGAGTGGTTTTTCTACCCTAGGAGGGTTTTCCACTTGGCATATCTTGTGTCACTTTTCTCATCTTTGGTTCCTCTAATTTAAAGTGTGAATGCTTTATTATGCAATTTTTCACTATCATACTTCTCATTTCAGTTATATGTGATTGCATTCAATATATGGATGAGTTAATCATTGATAAATGAGAGAATAAATCTGTTATGTTTCAATTTTAGTAAATTTTGTCAAATTATTTCATGACACTAATTCACCCCCCCCTCCTCTCAGTGTCTTTTTCACTCCAACATGGGTTTGTGGTAAGTTTCCCTTACTAGCTAGGCTTTACTAGCTAAGCTTTATTAGAGATGGTATAGTAATCAGGACAATCTTGGGCTAGGATTCTTTCCTCAAAATACCTACGAGGGATGGACAAGAAATATATACCTAGAATTTCCTTGGAAGGTAAAGTTTCTATGATTTGGAACACTCTCAAGAAGGGATCTAACTTAGTCAAGTACAAATTGTTTTGGATTTTTAATAGAGACTTTGAAGCTCTCTTTTGGTTTAACTCTTGTGATGGCCATCCCCCAATCATGACTACATATCCACATTTGGATAATTTTTGTCTTTCCTTTCTAGAGGCTATTTGGTCTCAAGTGGGAGACTTTAAAGTTTCTAAGAGTTTCGAATAGGTTGAGGTGTTCAAGTGGAAGGATTTATAATATTAGCCCCTAGGGGGATTTGAGAAGAACCATGGGGAATTATCTCATATTTTGGCTAGTAAAACCTATAGCACCTTGCAGAGGGATGATATTTTTTCTTGGGGTTTGGACCATAGGGGAGTTTTCTCAATGGTTGCTTAGTATGAAGAACTGGATAGACATAAATATGGAGGGGAGGATGTTCCTTTGTGTGAGTATGTATAGAATGATTTTTCATGGCCTAAATAGATATTTTTCCTTTGGATAGTGGCTCATAATAGGTGTCTCACTTGGGATACTCTTTAGAAGATGATATTTTAAAGACTCTCCATTTGTATTCTATGTGTGAGTAGTGAGGAATCTTCTTAAAATTTCTTACGTTAGTGTGCATATTCTAACGATATATAACACCATTCATGGGAAGTTTAGAGGAAAGCTTGTGTCCATGCTTCATCTCTAGTTGAGTTTTGGAGGAAATTCCAAGGAGACCTCCAGCAAAGACATTTTGTCTTTAGGTGGTGTGGGGTATCAGACCTTCTTACATTATCTTGTATATCTAGTTAAAGTGGAACTAAAAGGTCTTTAAGGGACAGGTTATAGCTTCTTATTAGGTTTTTTAGAGTGTTCTTAGCATGATTCAAGAAACTCTTCATGCTAGGTGTGAGGTGGGTATCCCTCTTGAGGCTAGTGAGTTGGGGGTAATCCAAGGGTTCGTTTCAGTCAGTGGAGGCTCAAGAATGTCTTGTTCTATTGAAAAGCGGTCTTCCAATCAAGAAGATTCAAAAGGATAGTTGATGGTCATTGCCTCTTGTGGGTGTCTTGAAGATTAATACTTATGGCTCTTTCAAAGGTAATCCTGGTTCTATTGCAATTAGTGGTGTTTGTATGGATAATTCAAGATCTCTCATCTTCTTTTCTATTTTTTAAGGGTACAAAAGTAATGACTTTATGAAGGCTTTGGATATCCTTTTTTCTATACAAAAGGGTTGTTCTTTGGGATGGCGTAAGGTCATTTGTGATTCTAATTCATATATTTTGTTGGCCATGTTGAACAAGAATTCCTTAGAAGTGGTGAATTGGTTGCTGGGATTTTTGGTTCAATGGATTTACCATATTTTCACTTCGTTGGTTTTAGTTTTTTTTGTCTGTGTCCCTAGGGAATGGAACAAGGCTACAAATTATTTGGCGAAGTGGGCTTCTGCGTATAGGGATAATTGACATATTAATTGTTAGGATTATATTCCATTAGATTTTTACCTAAGGTTAAAGGTGTTGTTGTAGGAGAATATGTGTGGTTCTTGATTTTGGTTTAGTGGGTGTGATATTTTTGATCTTTTTCTTTTGGTCTTTTCTTTGCTATTTTCTCTTGGTGGCCTTGGTGTGGGGGCCTTTATCTTGATTGTAATGTCCTTCTTGATTGAATAAACTTTCACCCCTTTTATTAGAAATTGATGGGTATGAAAAGAAGTCCATAGCCCCCTTAGATGGTTGACAGTCTACTATGGAGGTTGGCTCTTCCATCTAACATAGCCACTAATTACTATAACTTAGAAATTTATCCTTTAAAATAAATAAAAAATAAGAAAGAAACCATTGCACCATGTATTTTTTCCAACATAATGGATGTACAAATGTTAAAAAAATATAAAATTAAAGCAACATTATGGTAGCCATGCAAGCCTACACTAGTTCTTCCAAAATTTCCTTTGCATGAGGGCTTAGGGAAGGCAAAGAGATTTCCTTTCCAATCATGGCCATTACAAAAAGGAGCCTTCATGTTTGAGTTGTGGCTTTTCAAGGAAAGGTTTTTAAACCCCTCCCTACTACAATTTTCATGCAAAAGAATATAGGAATGCAAAAGTATTATCGATGTTTTCAAGATATGCTCAAACCATATTTAGTAGCTTATGCATATGGATAGCCTTAAAAGGAGTACAATTTTCAAAATAAGTATTTTTCTTCATGCAATGACCTTGTGTCTATATTTCGAAATAAATTTAAACTTAGTGTTGACACTATTATTCTTGTCCAAGAATTGGAAAATATTGAAAGAAAGATGAAGATTCAAGTATGAATTTTAGCCATGGATTTGCTGTTTTCAATTTGGATAATCCTAATTTCTCTTAGACCTAACACACTTTCCTACATTTACATGCTCTCGTAAGAATAGGGCATTATTTTTAGCTTATTGCAAGAAAATTTGAAATTTTTAAACATTCAAGAAGCTAGTGTGTGTCTTGATTCTATTTAAATGGTGATGAAATATTCTATTGTAAATTTATTTAACTCAAGTAAAAGTGTTCCATATGATGACATAGTTGTTATAAGTAGAAATCAAATGTCTGCAACATTCAAGGTGTATAAAATATTATATCAATATAAAAATGTATACAACAATAGAGAAATTATTCGAGTGTATCATATGATAGTAATGATGATGATGAAGATATTGTATATACCTACCTTTAGCTATATAGGTCATCCATTGATAAGTGTCATGACTATGTATGTGATAAAATTTAGTCTAATAATAAGGTAAGAGGACTCATGACATATAGTAGAAATAATAATTATACATCTTTCTTAATAATATTTTAAAAATAAGACAAGTAAATAAAGAAAAAATATTATCATCTTTGTTCTACACATCTCTAAACCATATAAAATTTTCTTTCAATGTACATTAATTCATCTACATTCTCATCTAGAGAGATATGTTCTGATATTAAACTTAAGCTTTGGATCACTAGCATCTACTTCTTTTGTGGCACATAGTTTTCCTATCTTCAATATAAATAATACTTTTTCAACTATTTAATTAAGCATTTGTATCATAAAAAATTGTACTCTGTTGTAGGCTATAGTACAATTTCACACTTAGTTTGGACCTATTTTAGTGAGCTTACTTTAGTGTAGTAAAATGCATACCCTTGCATTTTCACATTTTTTTGGGCCCTTCTTGCTTTAATTATCCTTCTTTATAGCTTAATTGGTCCTATTTTATGTCCACAAGCCATATGAATGACATTTTTTTGGTTAATATTTACATTTTCCAATGCATATGTGATATCCTAATGACTTTTATTGATGTATCCATGAAATCTAGTTAGGACTAAAATGCCACTAAGGGCATCTTTTGCCCCCCGAGGTCCTAGGACCCTAATTTTGAGGCTTCTATTTTGGGCCTCTTTTTGGTGTATATGCCCCAAGTTTCATCACTTGTGACTAAGATGCCACCTAGGGAATCTTAGTCCTCATTGAGTCATTTTTTGGACTTAATTTCAAATTCTCACAAGATTTAACCTCCTTTATTCATTGAATTTATATCTCAGCTTGGTGTGATATGATTTCAGGATATTAAGCATAGATAAGTATAAGTACAAGGTTCATTCATTCATTTTCATCCTAGCAACTTGAGCATTCACTCCTAAGGAAAATTTATGAGATCAAGATCATTCAAGAGTAATTCATCAAGCATTTGGATCCATTATCAAGTTCCAAGAATAATTTCAAAGATTGTTCTTGCATCATGTGTGTTGTTGTGCTAATATTTGTGATGTAGGGTTGTGATCTAAGCGAGCAAGAAATTCAGTATTTATCAAGCATTTCAAGATCCATGTCCACTATAGTCATTACACACAAGTTTGCATCCTTTGCAAGGGTTTGGTGAGTTATACCATTGCATTTTGTTCATTCACCATTTCCTTCATCATTTCAATTTCATTTCAAGGTTTAACTACCAACAAGGGGATTGACCAAGGCAAACCTCCATTCACTAACAATCAAAAAGTTTTTTCATCTTATTCCTTTGTATTTGTAGATCTAGGTTGAAGAATTGAAGATCACTTGGAGTGAAAAGTTGTCAAAGTTGCACTCCTATAGGTTAGATCCGAGTGTTTTACAACTTGAGATCTAAGAGGAAGCCATTAGAGATCTAGGAGCTCAGGACCACACTCACACTTTTCAAAAATTTAGATCGGGACTAAGATGGGAGCAAAGGTGTCTTAGTCCTCCAATTGGAATCTTTTAGAGATTCTTCAGGATTCTGTTGTGTTATCTGAAGATTATGTGTTTTCCCTAAAAATAGCACCAAGAGTAAGACGAGAGTAAAGGCGTCTTAGTCCTCCTAGGCATATTTGGGTAGTCTATTTTTGTTTCTAGAATCCTATTTACATCTTTAGGTTTCCCAAGTAAATATACCCTAAGTTGCAGTTCATTTTTTAGTAGTTGTAAACTTCATTTAGCTCATTTAACTATTTCACATATATCATAGTGTGTTTTCAAACATTGTCTTTTCCAAGCATTTACCTGGTGTTGAACCCTTTTCTTTGAAAGAAAACCCCCTCCTAAGTCCTCCTGGTTGTGTATTAACTCACCTTGAAAGGTTGATAGTCAATTCTATTAGGGTTCTTAGCATATATTTGAATGAATTTGGTATAATAGGAAGAAATGGTACCCCCTTTCATCTTCCCATTTTTCACAACTTTTCATTTTTGTGTAGCCAACTTTGTTTGATAATTCTTCCCTTTTTTATTTGGAGTCCTTTAGAGTCCTAGATCTAGATTGCCTTCATTGCATTGTGCATCTAGGGTTTCTTGCATTGTGCATTAGTGAAATTGCATTTAGGGTTTCCTATTTTTGCGTTAGTGAAAGTGCATATAGGTTATTTTTTTCTCTTCTTGCATCATTATATTTCATTTAAAAACTAAAAATTTCATTGTTCATTGTGTTTAGAAACATTATTCTTGCCTTGAAAATTGAAAAATTGCATTTCAAATCTTGCATCCAATTGCTTGTTAGTCATTTCTTTTCTTTGCATCCATTTGTATCTTTTATGTTTCCAAACATCAGCTCCTTGGATAGGCAACCTGAGAAATTTGTTTTCAAGCCAAAACTTATTATTTTTCTCAAAAAAATATTTTGCTAGGACTAAAACGCCCTTCTTGGCTTCTTAGTCCCTCTTAGTTTTTTCTACTCAAAATCATCTCTTTGATGTTTTCTTGTTGTTTCAACCTCTGGAACTATAATATCTCATCATGATGACTAGAATTACCTTCCTAGCATCTTAGTCCCTATCAAGTTTTACTTTCCATTTTTGAGGGTCTAAAATTGCTTCTATATGTTTATGTGGGCTGCTAAAAATTTATTGTTTCAGTTTCAAAAATTGTTGTTATTGTGAACCCCATTCCTTATACATGCACATTATTAGATCAATATGCAAGTGAGAATCAAGAATCCCCATGAAATCCATTTAAATTGTAGAGAGTAAGAAATAAGATGGAGAACACAAACAAATATGAACAAAAGCTATTAAATCTTATTCAATGCAAATCAAACTCTTGATCCCATGGAGGAATTGGTGCCAATTGTGTGTAGAAATTGGCCCTTTCCCAACTCCTTTGTAAGATTGATGATTATTTGGTGATGGTTGTAGCTCCTCGATGAGATTTTGGCATAACCTAGCTATGGAACCATAAAATGATGAACACTTGGTATGAAGTAGACAAAATTAGCTCTCAATGTGAAGAGAGTAACTTTGCTCAAATTGTGGATGAGGAATTAGAGGAAGAGTCTTTCATTTATAGATATCCAAATTGGAAGAGAGAGTGAAATTCAGCAATGTGGGATCATTCAACATCCAATGGCAAAGTGCTACTTGTCAAGATGTGAATGGGTGAAGGTTGTGCACATTTTGATCAAAATGGCAATAAATGATATTAGGCAGAATTTGAAATTGAGGAAATGACATGTGAGAGGGAAAAAGAATGAAATAAATGCCACTTGGCTCAATGCACAAGGAAATGTAAGAGGAGTGAATGCTTTGTTTGAAGGATAAATCCACTTGGATTTGAATTCAAATTTGAAGGAATATTCTTCCTTTATTCCATGTTAAGAGAAAATAGAAAATTTAATAAATTAAAGTAATTGATTTATTGTGCAAGTTTCATTCTCTAGAGGACGTGACATAGATTAGGATTAAATTAACCAAAGTTTAATTAATTTAATGAGGAATATAGGAGATGTGACAATTTGGACTTAAATTTATGAATTGATTTAAATCAAATTGAGAGGAAGGGTTTAATTAAATAAATGTTTTGATTTATTTAACTAAAGGGGATAATGTCAGATTAAATCAAATAAGGTTTAATTTATCCAATTTAATAACAAAACTTTAGAGGCTTTAAATAAAATGAATTATTTAAATGAATGGAGATAGAGGATTAATTAAATTAAAATGATTAATTTAATCAAGAGAGGAGAAAGACCTAATTAAATAAATGATGATTTATTTAATTAAGGGATGAATGGTGATGATATGCTGAGAGTATGATTTAGGATGGAATGATGTTAGTAATCAGGATCAAGTGTGTCGATCAGTTTTCCATGTCTATATTTTGCCCCTTTTGAAGCAATGCACTTGTTGTATTGGTTCAAACAATAAACTGCTGTGATCAAATTTCATTTTTTTTCTAATTTTTTCAATGCCCCACTGTTGCCCCAATAGAAGGATTATGCTGGTATACTGCCCCGTCGAGAGATCAGACATTTATTTTTATTTTTGGATGATCTCACAAAAAAAGAGTACAAGGTGCCCGATACATCCAAAATGCCCCAGGATGCCCAAAAATGTGTTAAAATTCCAAAAAAGATACAACATGGCCCTCAATTGGGAAAAGATGGAGTTAGGGGATGAAAACCTTAGCTAGATGGTCAAATTAGGTCGAAAAACCCTAATTTGCAACCTTAAATAGGCCTTGAGGGGTCACTTTCAATTCATTTGGACACTTAGCCTTAAGAGATTCTTGCACTTTGAGCTCTGAGTCCTGATCAAGATGGTGCAAGAATAGCTCCCAAGGCATAAGTCAGAGAGGGTATGAGTGCACTAGCATCCAGCTGCCGTACGACCCGTGGTATGTACCCCTATCCCGACCTTTAATTTTCTCATATTACATACATTTAATAGGGTCCATGTCAAATTTAGGTAAAGCGACACTATATAGCACCATTGCAAATGCTCAATCAACATCGCGCGACCTCAAATAGCACCGCATATTAAAATAGCACCACCGTGGGCCAGTTAGGAAATTAGGGTTTATTTCAAACTCCACCGCATATGCAAATCGGACCACATGACACAGTTTGGAATTATGGTTTGAGCACAAAGTCAGTCGCACTTCAGAATTTAGGACCTGTCAAATTTTTTCGTAGCAGTGTAGTTTAGAAATTTACAAACTACGCTGTATTTGCAAACAACATTGTATTTGTTGTTTCAAATGCGAAAAGCTGATGCGGGAGGCAGATTTTTTTTTTATGAGACTTGACGCAACGGTTTCCCTTGTGCAGGAGGACCTCAATATACTTCACTCAAGGGAGTACCGATGGACGGTGTTGCGAATATTACAGGGTATGCACATATTCCTTCAGGATTAGCTTGGTATTCTCGGCCTCTAGCTCATTGGGTACGTTCCTCCTATTCGGACCCACTTGGGTATGATGACAGCTTTGGCCAAGCAGTGGCATAGTGAGACCTCTTCTTTCCATCTTCCTACTAGTGAGGCCACCATCACTCTTAAGGATGTTTGGCACATCCTACGACTGCCCATCCATTGACCTAGAGTTATTTATGATCCAAAATCCAGTAGGGATGTCTGCTTTGATGTGATGGGTCTTGATGAGATCCATTTTTTCCAATGGACAGATTGACTTGGAGAGATATTGGGGCCTAGTGCCCACCTATAGGTTGATTGTTGCATCCATCATTTCAGGTCTTTTCGCACTAGATCGGCGGGGCTGATACTTTAGTCCAGGCTGGCGACTAGCATGGGAGTAGATGGTCGGCCGCAGAGAGTGCTTTGCTTGGGGGCCAGTGATGTTGGCTTCTTTATATAGGGATTTGCATGAGTTTGTGTATCATGATAGCAGGGCCCTCGGGGCTGAAGTTACTTTGCTGCACATTTGGGCATGGGAGCGGATTCCAATGCTCCATCTAGATGTCATACCGATTGTTCTAGATATTGATGATCTTGTCATTTGGCGGTATGGGGAAGCCCAAATTCGCTTTACTCACACAGGTACTAGAGTCATCGCCCATTGGTGACAAGTTCTTGATGAGATGCGAGAGTTTGTTTGGAAGCCCTAGATGGATATAGGCTCGTCGTATGATGATCTCGAGCAGTTGCTCTTTGCTTGGAAAGCTAGATGGATGCAGGGCCGAGAGCACACCATGATAGAGAAATACCTCCCCAACAAGGTAGCTCAATAGTTTGACGATATTTAAGATAGGCTGGATGATTAGTATGTGGTGATCTTCGCCCATAGTATGAGAGAGATAGCATGCGCCCAGCCAATTCTAGTATCAAAGGTAGTAGCCTCATTTAGGTAGATTAGCCAAGCCATGGCCATATGATTAGGGGCCGGAAGATGTAGGGGTTACCCAGGCATACAGAGCTTGGTTTTAGCCTCCTCTTCGATTGATAGTTCTAGGTAAAGTTCTTCTACGGAGGAGGCCAAGAGGCAAATCAGCCAACAGGGGTAGAGGATAGGGATGCAAAGGTGACAGTGATAGAGATAGTAACAAGGTTAGGGGAGGAGGTGGCCCTCCTTCACATCAGACACCACCATGGGACCAGGCACCCCCACGGACACCGACACCACCATGGGTAGAGATTCATGAGATTCCTGCATAGGATGATTAGCCCAGAGATGGGGATAGAGTAGTCCCAAATCAACAACCACCAAGGAAGCCCGATCATAGAGATGTAGTAATCCAACAATTGCAGGGTCAGATACATATTTTGACAGTCGAGAGAGATCAGGCTCAGCAGTAGGTTTTCATAGTTACTTCTGAGAGGGACCAAGCTCGGTTCAAGAGGGATCAAGAGATTGGTCAATAGAGGTAGCTGGAGAGTACAACCTCCTCCACCCAGGGCCAGTCAATATCCTTGAGGGCATACCGAGAGGTGGTTAGAGAGGTCAAGTACTATCGACAACATTATAGGTAGTTAGTTCCACCAATTGGTCAGGTGCCAGACTTTCAATAGTAGACGGGAATGAGGCCTCCTAAGGACCATGGCGAGAGGCAAGCAAGAGAGGGCAGCAGCCAGCAGGGTTAGCCCTTCGATCACAGATAGTTTTGTATTTTTGATCCATGGGCCCTGATTATTGCCCTTATTGTATCATGTACTTTGATGTATATTCTTGATCTGATTTTGTACCATGATATTTATACATTTTTGATGATATATATATGAGATGATTATATTTATGATGTATGGATGCTTTTTAATTTACTATGTGCTATGAGATGTTATGAAATTCTTTTAATTTATGCTCATGCAATATGATGTATGTTTCTATATGATGTGATGATGATTATGGATGCATTTATTTTTGTATTTTTCTATGCACTTTGATGATAATCATATGGATGTAGTGTATGCAATTTATTATGTATTGTTATTGCAAATGAATAATGGTGCAAATGATATGCGATCGATTATGTAATGATAATGGATGTTAATGATTTATATTATCCACTTAATGATTCGTGCAATATTATGGGATGAATGTAATGCAATGATCTCTTAAGATACTTAAAATAACAAATATATATTATTCTTCATAACTTAAGATGATGATAATGCAAGTTGATATGATGTGGTATGATCTATATGATATGATATGCATTTATGTTGATGATTTTGTGGATGTAGGGTAGATGCATTAGTGATGTTATGATTGATTGTCATGGTGCAATGTTAGTATGGAAAGAAGATAGAAGAAAAGAGATACCACAAGTCATTAGATGTCGATGTTTTTCTTACTAGGAGTCAGGATTTTGAAAGGACCAATTAATTTATGTTTGATGACACACATAAGTATGATGCATCAAGGTATAAAGAACCAAGATGGCATTGTACCTAGTGTGATGGACTTTGACTCATCAATCAGATAGGAGTATTCCTACTCAAACTTAGCATATGAAACCTTATTCAGGATGTAGTTCAGATATTCTAAAAATCTCAGACCAAAACATAGAAGAGCAAGCCTTCCTATGTTGTCAACAAGACACCTAAAATATCTTCCCTACAAACCAAACAAGGTAAGCATGAAATAAGTTATTTTACAAGAGTATCCAACAAGCACAATAGATAAAAAAGATAATGATCATTGCCCAATTTTTTCTCTCTAAACCTTTTATTTTTAGGCATCATCGAGAGGTCTTTGGAATGAGCACAAAATAGGATAAGTCAAAAAAGACCAGGTAAAGTAAACAAACAAGCTAATGTTTTTCATACCGCTAGCCAAGGCTAAACTAAGGTGATACCTGATGTTGATGTCCACTGTAGAAAGGCTGCATCCTAGGAAATATTGTAATCAAGGTTTTGATGAGATTGATTGGATGATAAGCTATTGATACTCTGATTTGATCCACTTGCTTGCTTACTGACCTAGACTTGAGACTTTGACGTTTAGTTGTTCACTTTTGAACCTTCTAGACTTGCTTCTGACTAACTCGCCAAAGGATGAAGGTGATGATCGATTTATCATGAGTGATGATTATTTTGGGTGAAAGAGAGATGAGATGGGTGTACCATTTTGGGTTTTTTAGATATTTGGATTTTTTTTGGCTTTTTGAAATGTTTTGAGGTTATTTTTGGGATTTTTTAGATTTTTCATTTTTCTAGATTTTTGAGATTTTATGACCAAGAGACTAACCTAAAGACCTAACCTAGGGGTCTCGGGATCTGATCAATAGATTAGCGTTGCCTACGTTATATAAGAAGAGACCATGTAGTTTGAGCGATGACAGACTTGACTCAATGATGAGAGATGGGCAAATGGATTGCCAAATTGCAACAGACACCTAAAGGACTAACCTAGGGTGTCTCGAGGGATGATAAAAAATCAACCTTGCCTACGTTCAAGCTCAGAGATGATGTAGTTTAGATAAATGACTTTATTTTTTATTTTTTAGATTTTTGACATGTTTTGAATTTTGAATGGTTTGGACATTTTTTCGATTTTTGATGGATATTTTGAATGTTTTGGGATTTTTGCTTTTGAGGAAGATCACCAGAATATACACAAATACGATTTGATGTAGGTATAAGAACATGCCCCCGACGTGATATGGTAGACTACTTTGATACAAGGAGGACAAACTGAGCTTAGGAATATGCCAAGTAGTACTAGGGTGGAACGTGATACGAGCACAAGATCAAGCTATGGTATGGTTGTGAACAGATTGGTGGAAGGATAAATGTAATAGATAAGTGAGTGTGCGGCATAGGCCATGAAGATCCTGGTGGATGGAGAGTGCTTTATTTACGCTTGGCACCTGTTTGCCAAGTTTTCACCAAGGTACTTTTTCAAAGCCCCATCGAAGTGGTTTTCACTAAAGGATGGTTTTTTTCCTTTAATGTTTTCAATCCTTTTTCTAATTTTTTTGGATTAGTTGTATTTTTTGATTTTTTTTTTGCCACCAAGATGCCTGTTTGCCAGGTTTTTATCTATGTGACAATTTTTTCAAGAGATTTTCTGATTTTTTTTGTATTTTTTGGTTTTATACCTTGAAATATTTTAAGCATAAATTTTTTTGAGATGGGAGTTATTTAGGGGCTCCTGTAGAGGCTCACCTTCTATTGTTGATAACTAGTATGCCCCTAATTTATAGCTTGCTATAATAATGAAAGGTCCCAACCAGTTGGGCTCAAATTTTCCTTTACTTTCAGGGTTTGGTACATTCTTTTGGTTCTCCTTTAGCACAAGTTCACCGACTTGGAAGATGTGTCTCCTAATCTTCTTGTTGCAGCTTCACTTTAACCGGTTCTATTAGACTTATAGATGGTTTAGGGCACCCATGCACCATTCATCTAATAACTCCATCTCATTTAACCTTGACACTCGATATTCCTCATCTATAATGAGGTTTTACAGTTATATCTTTAATTATGGGAGCTCGATCTCGATTAGGAGGATGGATTCTGATCCGTAGAATAGGGAGAATGGGGTGGCGCTTGTTGGTGTGTTGTAGGCCCATAAGGCGGGATATAGTTGCAAATTCTAGTCATGACCAAAGTCATTGATTGTTTTCTTAAGGATTTTCAGGATAGTTTTATTTGTGGCTTCTACTTGGCCATTTCCTTGTGGGTAATATGGAGTGGAAAAGAGATGTTGGATATTGAATTTGTGGAAAAATTCATGCACATCCTAATTCTTGAAAGGTGTCCCATTATCAGAGATAATGGATTGAGGGACACCATATCAACAAATGAGATAGTTCGGGATGAACTTTGATACCTAATTTCTAGTTATGTAGGTCATTGGGATGGCTTTGAACCACTTTGTAAAGTACTTTGTGGTGGTGATGATGAATTTGTGGCTGTTGGATGAGGTGGGGGTGATTTTTCTGATGAGATCAAGCCCCCACTATGAAAAGGGCCAAGGTGTAACAATAGGATAAAGCTCTTGAGCTGGTGCATGAATAAGGTTTCCATGCTACTAGCACTGTAAACAGTTTCTGATGAAGTCATGTGCCTCTCTTTCCATTATTGGCCAGTAGTATCTGGCTCTCACTAACTTCTTAGCCAAGGTCATACCACTCGAGTGAAAATAGAAAATTCCATTGTGTACCTCAGTTAAAGAAGTTAGGGCTTCCTTAGTGTTCAAGCAACACAACAAGGTTCCTTCAATACTCCTACGATAAAGGGTTTCTCCTAGGATGACAAACCATAAGGACCTTTTGACAAAGTCTCGTTTAAGGTTTGTAGTTATGTCACCTAGGAGGACTCCTATTCTCAAGGAGGTGTACATGTCATGATACCAAGGATCACCAAGACCAATGATTTTGCACACAAATTCAGAATCTAGTACCTTGAATGTCGATACAAGAAGATGCTCTACCAAAAACTCTTGTTTTGGAAAATTGTTTCGGATTTCCAAGAGAGATCCAATGGTGGCCATAGCATCTGCTACTCTTTTGTTTCCTCTCGATAGTTGTTCAAAGGTGACATCAATGAAGAATTATTTGAGGCTCCCCACTAATTTCTTGTATGTAGTTAGCTTGTCGTCCTTTTTTTAGTACTCACCATTGACTTGGTTATTGATGAGTTGTGAATATCCATAGACTTTGAGAGCCATAATCTTCCATTGTACTACAATCCTTAAGCCTATGATGAGAGCCTCATACTCTACTGTGTTGTTTGTGCATGGAAAAGATAGTTTATATGATTTGGGTATGCAATCTCCCTGGGGAGTGATGAAGAAGATTCTGGCACCTCGCCCATGTTGTGTATATGACCCATCAAAATACATCTTCCAATGATTTTATATACTTATGTGGAAAATTGACTCGTCCAAAAATTTTGAGATAAGTTCGTTGTCGGCATAAATTGGAGCCTCTGCCAGTTGGTCTGCAATTGCCTGGCCCTTGATGGCCTTTCACTCCACATATTCAATGTTGTGTTCCATCAATATCATTACCCACTTGGTTTTCCATCTTGTGAGAGTAGCCTTAGAGAGTAGATACTTTAGTGGATCTATCTTTGCAATCAACTTGATTTGATGAGCCAACATGTAGTGTCTGTTGGGCTGCAAACACAACTGCTAGACAAGATTTTTCTATTGGTGTGTATTTGAGCTCATGCCCTACCATTTTTTTGCTGATGTAGTATATTTCTATTTCTCTTCCATTTTCATCCTGCTGAGATAGGAGTGCACCAAGAGTTGTCATTGTGGCTCATATGTATATAATGAGCGGTTTTCCTGGAATTGGTGGCATCAAAAATGGTGGCATAAGTAGATATTGTTTGATTTTACTAAACGCCTTGTCACACTTGTCATCCCACTTGTATGTTACTCCCTTGTGAAGTAGATGTGAATATGGAATCTATTTATCTGCTAGCTATGCTATGAATCTATGAATGGATTAGAGCCTTCCTTGTAGTCCTCTAAGTTATTTTAGTGTTCTAGGTGCTTCCATGCCAAGGATCACCTTGAATTTTGTGGGGTCTACTTCTATACCTCTCATTGATACTATATATCCCAGGAGTTTTCCTAATTTCACCCCAAAGACGCATTTCTTGGGATTAAGTCTAACCTTCTTTTTTTTAGTCTATTAAAGATGGCACTTAGAGATGCTATGTGATCATGTATTTTCCTTGACTTGGCCAATATATCATCCACATAATCTTCTATAGTTTTGTGAATCATGTTGTGAAAAATTAGTCATGTCCCTTTGATATGTCACTCTCTCATTCTTTAGCCCAAACAGCATCATGTTCTAGTAGTAGGTGCCCTATGGACACGTAAACGATGTCTTGTGTCAGTCCTCTTTTTCTATCATAATCTGGTTGTACCCTGAGAAGCCATCCATTAGTGATATCATCTTGCATCCAGCCATCATGTCCACTATCATATCAATGTTGGGTAGCAGAAAATAATCCTTACGACACACCTTGTTTAGGTCTCTAAAATCAGTGCAGATACGGATGCCCCCATTTGGTTTTGAAATAGGTACTAGGTTGGAAACCCATTTTGAATAATCAATTGGGCGTATAAATCTGGCATCTAATAGCTTCTGTAATTCCACCTTGACTAGCAAGTCTATCTGAGGGTGAATCTTTCTCAACTTCTACCTCACTTCCGGATCAAGTCTTGACATGTCAACGTAGGTCCATGCAAATTTTACCTTTCTTTCCCTTAAGAATGCTACTAGGATCTCTTGTTCTTCCATGAGAAGTGACTCAGTGTAGAAGGTGATGTGTGGTGTTGCTTCTATTCCCAAATTGACGGGGTTACCCTATTCTGCTAAGACTGTTGATTTTTCCTAATGAAGTGTACTAGGGGGGAGATTGAATCCTTCATCCTCTGGTGCCACAGAGAGGTTTTCACCATTAGATGCATCCTTTATTTTTAATATTATATGGTTAGAGAGTGCCATAGTGTGGTTTTCACTCAATGACCCTGAGCTTATTCTCATTCTTTTACTTTTGCGACTGAAGGACTCAATCGTCACCCTATAATAGGCCTATATGTCCAGTCTGATGTCGAATCCAGCTTTATGATCTTCTCATGGTACTGTATCCCTTAGTCCCATGAATTTCGAGAGTGCCTCATCTTTTTCAAATGTGTCTAGAACTGATGGTCCTCTTTGGTCATAGTCGATGAGTTGTGGGTAGACCCGATTTACCTTGTGGGGCTGGTGGTCTGATTCAAAAGATGATGCGCTAATCATAAGTAAGGAGAAGTCTTCAAATAGTGTGGCTAGACCTGCTATGGTATCCTCATCATCACTACTACTACAGACATTAGTTATGTCGAAGGTGAAATTATCTAGGGGCAGACCTATGGATATGGGTAATTGAAGGGCGGTTGTTGATAACTGAGGGGGACACCTGATTGCTCTAATAGGGGTACCTCTTCCATGTACAATTACACTCAAAGGGTACATCCAAGGCCAATATTTCTCATTCATCTTTCTATAATCATGGTCTCCAGTCGCCCATCATTGTTTCTTTGAAGGCTTTCATTTCTGGTGTATCCCATACCAAGCATCATTTGTCATCCTCTTCTAGCTTCATCCATGGGTAGGGGGGGTGTGGGTCTTTCATCTTGGTATAGTGAGTTTGAAATGTCTATTTTGTCCACATTTTCCTGACTTAGATCCTCCCAACAATGAAATATATAAGGTTCTTCCATAAAAGTGTAGGCAGGTATTTCAACTGATTGAGGTCATCCATGTGACCTAGGAGATTGAGGTAACTCTCCTACAACAAAAGGAATTTTTCTCATTCTGTAATCTCCACACCCATTGTCTTGGATCATGAGCTTGTTAGATATGTTGGGGATGGAAGGTGTCTATGTTGTAGAAGTGGACACAAGGTTAGATGGATCCACATAGGGAGTGGAGAGGCCTTCATTGTTCTTTGGCACTTTGGGAACTTTATACAACTTGGCCTCCAAATTTTTGGAATAGGCGAACAACTCAGGATCACCATGTACTGTGACCTCTTTGTTTTGGTATGAAAAGTTGAAACATTGGTGGAATGTTGAGGAAACCACCTCATTCCATGGATCCATGGGTGTCCTAGGAGGATGTTGTAGGGTAAATAAGGTTTGGGGACTTGACATGTAGTTTCCATAGTGGCTGGCCCCACTTGGATTGGGATCTTGATAGTGCCTTGAGACACTCTTTTTTGGTCATCAAATGCTCTGATGGTAATGCCCCTTTTTTTCTTGATGGAGTCTTATGAGATTCCCAAGTTCTTTATAAGTTTAAGCAAACAAATATTGAGGCCCGTGCCTCCATCCACCAAGACCCTTTTGACCTTTTTCTTGTGAACCAGGACTTGAAGGTGAAGTGCACAGTTGTGAGATTGTTGGGTGGGGAAGTCTTGATCGGAAAAGGTCAGGAGATTTGGGGTGATGATGTTACCAACCATAGCCTAAAATTATTTTGCATCAAGATTAGCAGAGACAATGGATGCAACTAATGCTTCACCAAGGATTTTCTATTGGGCAGAAAAAAAACTCAGTAGCTGCACATGATGGAGATCTAAGTGGGGGTTCTTTTTAGCTGGTCAATGACATCATAATCATAGGGAATGGCTTAAGTATTTTAGATGGGGGTCTTAGATGGTTGTGATGCCCCTATAAAAGTAACCTTTTCACCGTGTGTGGTAACTCCACAATCAACTTTGGCTCCTTTGATGCTAATGACAATGACCATTTAATATATGCATGTGACTTTGCCTTCATATACAAGGTTTGCACTGGCATACTTTTGTTTCCTGTTATTTTTCCCTTGGTTATTTCCTTTATTATTTCCTTGATTATTTACCTTATTGTGATTAGGCATTAGATTCATGTATATTTTGAGATCTTGATTGCCAATGGTGTTAGTCGACATTTATGATTTTGTCCTCAATGAGATCTTGGATGATGTTTTTCAATCTCATGCAATTTGTAGTTGTATGCCATTTGATTTTATGAAAATCAGAAAGATGATTTTCATTGTACCATGGTGGTTTTTTCATGGGTTCTGCATATTGCTCAGAAGTGGAGATTTTGATAAGATTCTCTTTAACCAGTTTCTTCATTATAGATTTGATTGGCTCCCTAAGGGCCATGAATTTCTGCTTGGGAGGATACTTGTTTCAGGGAGGTGGTCCACCTTGATTGCTCAGATTATTGATTTGATTGTTTAGAGGTGGTGGTGGTTGTTGTGCTACCATATTGGGTTGCACATTTTTGTGGTTGATGATGGGTTTGAGTATTTTGTTTGGGAGCACTAATGGCAACCTTCGCATCAACCACTCCATCATTTGTGACATTTTTGTTCCTTGACCATGTGCGAGGTTTATCGTTATAATTGGTGGATGGACGGTTATCTTTTTGTGCCAAAAATGTAGATGTTCCCCCTCGCGTAGTAAGGTCTCTTTTGATATTGATCACTTTTGGGATCAATTCATCATATGTTCTAATGCATTGCATTTTTAGATAGAACGCCAAGTTTTCATCGATATTTGGTATGATAGTGCAAACTTGTTGATCTTCTGGCATGGTCCACTTGCTTCAGTTGGCCTTGGATCACCATCATTATAAGAAGGAAGCGAATAGCTCTCATTTTGTTTGTTTGAGTGTTGATAGTTCCTCCAGACTAACATCCGTACCCATGTTGAATGCATAGTTTTTGAGGAATGCATCTACCATTTCCTAGAATGTTTTGATGCATGTGGGTAGATGAGAGAACCATTCCATGGTGGCACCAGTCAGACTTTGAGGAAATAGTCACATTAGATACATGTCATTGTATGCAACTTCCATGCAATGCACATGAAATTCCCTAATGTGATTTTCAGGGTTTCCCATCCCATTATATTTATCAAATTTTGGGATTTCAAATCCCTCGAGGAATGGTACCATTGTAAGACTCCTATCAAAAGGATAGGGGCACAATTTTCTCAGTGTTCTAGTTGTTTTTCCTGATTAAAGGTCCAACACTTGCTGTGAGAATAGTTTGATCTATGTTGCAACATCATTTTGCAGATCAGGAAGTGGTATGAATGTGTTTTGAGGTGTTTGCGGTGTTTGATTGATAGCTGGGGTATTGATGGGGGTTTTCTGCAAGCTCTGCTGTGATTTTAAGGCCTATTGATATGCATGCATTTGTGCCAACAACGCCTGTTGTTTGTCCTATTTTTTTTGTTCCAACAAAGCTTGTTAAAGGTCCTGCTACTATTGTTCCCACAAAACTTTTTGTTGATCTAGCTATTGTTGCACCAAAAAAGATTTTTGTTGGTCTATTTTTTGTTGCGCCAAAAAAGCTTGTTGTTTGTATAGCTACTATTGTTCCAACAAAGCTTGTTTTTTAGCTTGTTGTTGTGCTTGAAAATCTTGTAGCGCTTGTTGGTATGCTTGTTCATGGATTGCTTGTAGTTATGCATGGTACAGTGCTTGTGCTTGTCGACCTTGTTGTTGGGTTTGAGCCTGAGCCTATGCTTGTTGGGTTGCTTGTGCTACTTGTGTAGCTTGTGCAACTTGTGCAGCTTGTGAGGCTTGTGCGGCTTGTTCATCTTGTGTAGCTTGTGCAACTTGCGTGGCTAATTATTTTTGCGCTTGCTCAGCAGCTAGCTATAGAGCTTATTTATTTTGTTGAAATACCCTTTGATGGGTGGATTTTTGAACTCCTTGAATCACGGTGGAATCAGCGGATTGGGAATGGTGTTAACCATTGTTATGATTGGAATGGTCATGTTGGTGATTGGGATTTGAGCTGTGGATGGTGTGATCAAGATGCATGGTCCCTCAGAAAGCATGCTTTGAGAGATTTGGGGAATAGTGGATGTGTTGACCATTGGGGTAGCTTGGATGGTTGCCATTTGTATTAATGTTGATGGAAAATGAGAGGGTTTGATATGATGCTCTGATTGCTTTGGTTTGGTAGATTGGTGGTGGGTAGGGGGGGAAGGCCCAACCCAAAAGATGATACGAATTTCAAAGGTAATGGAGGGAATGGTTGTGTGTTCCCTTGGAAAATTGATTATGAGGAAGGATCAATAATTCCCCCTATCCCAAATAACCCACCCTCTCGTTGTGAAATCATGGGGAGACAAGTTTGTATATTTAGCGAATAGATTGGTGTTGCATGAAATGAGGATGAGTCTGCATGATTATGGAGAGTAAGTGGAACATATAGGTGTAATGAATTTATTGGGATGGAGTTATCCGATGTGGTGTTGATATTCATTTCTTTAATGTATACAAGGCGATGCTTTTGGATTGCATGAAGGATGGTGCTTCCCTTGTTAACAACTGGCGGGATTGAAGCGATTGTTGATATGACTTGGGGAATATCTTGGGTGATGTTTGGGAGTGATACTAGGGGTATTCTCACAAGAGGCCTTTCCATATAGATACTCATGTCAACTTCAGAAGGGATTTTGGCCCCTTCTTTTGTTAACACATTTATATATAGAGAGGGATTAAGTTTCAACATGGCATTGATGATTCTATGATTCTTAGAATTTTGAACCATCTCAGTTATTTCCTTTTGTGTCATTCCCAAGTCATCATTGGTGATGTCTTCTATATGACCCTCTTCTTGAGGTTTTTGTGATGGTAGAGAGGAGCTATTTGGAGGATTTCTTGATTCCACTAGATTCTTCTCAGGAGCTATTTAACATAGGTCACTTGAAGTTGATGTTTCGTTAGTGATTTCCATGTTATTCTTGTATTGAGATCTTGTTTGAACCATAATATAGAGATTGCTTGATGTTAATCTTAGGAAGAAAAAGGAGAAGAACTAGGAAATTCTAAGGATCAAAAATGATGATGGGGATGAGATCAATGGAAGATGGATGATGTGGATGAATGAAACTCTTGAAGGAATTTTGGGGAGATGCTAAACTTTTTTAGGGCTTGAAATTATTTTATTTTGATTAAGGATAGTTTGACTAGGTGCATTAAGCCAAACAAGATGATAATGAACTTGTAAACCCTAGGAAGTTGTGTTATCCTAGAGAAAACTCGTACAAGAGAATGATTTGACTAAGTGTGTTAAGCCAAATGAAGTGATTTTGAACTTGTAAACCTTAGGAAGTTGTGTTATCCTAGAGGTAAATTTGCTCAAGAGGATTGATAATTTGATTAAGTGTATTAAGTAAAACAATGTGATGATGATTTTGCCTATAAGTTTAGCATGAATGATGTTTCAAAGCTTTCAAGATTTTTTTGGTGAAATGGGATTTGATTTTGATGATTGAGAGATGAATGAGAGTGATAATTTTGATCCTAGACTTGACTCTTTCTTACAAGATCTTGGTATTTAAGAACATGCCATACTTCCTATGTGCGAAAAGAGAATATTTTAAAAAGAGTTGCATTTTGTTGATAATAGAACTCATAAAAACTTGGGTTGTTCTTTGAAGCCTTCTTGTAGAAATTATATACCAATCTTTGTCTAACTTCAACAAGCATTTCAAGATGCTCCACACGAGTTTTCGGTCTAATCTTCTTGAACCTTAGTTTTTGGATTTTGATTTTATGGGAAATCATTTGAGAGAACACATGTGTGACATCCAATTGTCCTTATCCTTGTTTAATGAGTTCCTTTTATCAAAAACATTTTTTTTATTATGATTTCAAACTAAATTTCTATGCCTCAATTCCTTTTCATTCCACAAGGTCCATCATGTGAAAATCAAGGTTTCAAGAGTATAGTTCCCTAGGTTGAATTTAGTGGAAAAAAAATGATGATTAAACCCAAGCACTTAGAAAGCTCTAAGGATATAATCCCTAGGGAAAGCAAGAGGACTTAGATTCATTATAGGATATTTGTTTCCTCCAAAGGGTTTGAAATTTTGAAGCTTTTTGTGAATGTTCATTTTCAAATTTTTTGAGACCCAAGCAATGTATTTTTGATCCAAGAACATGTACAACCCTAGGATGAAGAGACAACATTTTGTTGGATTCCCACTTGGATAAATCCAACTGTGCATATTCAATGTGGATGATTAGATGCTTGACCACACTGGCTCCCCTCCATGACACACACTTCTTAGTTCAATAAATGATCAGTACCCGTAATCTCCCATGGCATACTTTTCATCTCTACAATAGAACTGCATGTATACATGGGATGGCTTCAAAGGACATGACCTTTTGCACCAACCAAATAGTTAAGGATTTGACCTTTGCTAAATAAGGGTTTTAATTTAGACTTTCCATTCATAGGATTTGAACCATGCGACGAGAGACCATTGCTACCCTTCTCGTCAGAGCCAACCATGTGATACTAGCTTTTGTTCTAGTACCCACTTTTATATCCCGGATGGGAATACACTTGTCCTCAGTGTGTTATCGGTTTGGTTGTTCTCTTGGGTGAGTACTTTTTTCCACAAGGTAGGACCTCTAAGATAAACAAAAGTGAGCAAACATATTTTTAGTTCAATAAAACTTCATTTAGAAATAAAGGGAGAACACATGCAATAGGCTTACCCACACTCACAAGATGTTTTGTTCAATTTTAATCCCACTATGAAATGTGGAGGTTGTTGTGCCTCTTGCACACACCCCCCATTCGGAATGGGGACCATCTCTTTCCTTTTGGCGTGTCGGGTCCTTTTTGCTCTGCCTCAATTTGTGTGCCCGGTTTTGGCATCCTTGATGGTCAACACGTTCTAAAAAGTCTCATTTTGGATTGACCTAATTTTTTGCCTTTGAAAATTTCTAAGTCTTAAGCCCTTTCGGGTTTTCTCTGTCAGTTGGCCTTTCTGACGTCGGTGGGACCGTCCGGGCCTAGACCCTTGGGTTTCCCTTTGTCGGTTTCTCTTTCAGCTCTACCATTTTACATGGCTAGCAGTCGGTGTCTTCCCAGCCTTCGGACCCCGATGCTTCGATAGCCATCTAAATCACTTGTTAAAACTTGGGAACTACACCTGTGTCTTTCCTAAACCCGAACCCTGGCCCTCGGACTTTCGACTTCGGGTCACCATCTTTGGTTCACCGTTTCTAGTGGCCATCCTCTGATGTCTTTCCAGACTTCAGACCTTTGAGTCCTATTCACTGTTTGAATTGCCTTGGTATATTTTCAAGAGGCTATGCTCCAACGTCTTTCTAGACCTTAGATCTCGGTTCTCCCGCCATCATCCCAAAATTTGAATTCACCTACCTACTTTTCTGATGTACCAAGCATTTATTAAGGCATTAATTGAACTTGGGGGCTATTTAAAAAAATTTTGGCCTGTCATTTTCACATGTCAAGAGTAATCGAAGAGCCCAATGCTGCCTCAACAATCTCCTCCTCCACGCCCAGACTTCAGCTTCGTCGTTCTTCGAGGATTCGGTCTTCTGCTACTTCGGGCCCTCGAGGTAGGATAGCCGTTCACTTTATTTTTTTCTTCTTCCTCAAAATCATGGGTCAAACTAATTAAAAAGTAAAATAAACCTTAAAATCTTGTACGATGGTGCCTTTACATGAAAACCCACAAGTTAAAAAGTTAAAAAACAATCATTTGACAGTTAAAATCGAAAACTGAAACCTTCCTGTCCCATCGTTGTTCTCTGGAGTAGGTGACCACATCATTCAGGATCGAGCCTTGCCCTAGCCATAGCTTTAACTTATAAAAAATTTCTCTGACAGCAAAGTTCATCTTGGGTTTCGACCCCCAGAATTCCCTGACTGTTTCACTGTTCTAAATGGCGGGTTCACTCCATCCTCCCGGCCCCTAGACTCCAGTAACGCAAAGTCCATGACAAAATTTCAAAAAAATGGAACTTCGAAGTTGTCCTCGGACCCTAGCCCCCTAACTTGTGTCCCCATGTCATCGTCTCTGCTTTATCATTTCAAACGGCTGCCACTGGACGTCTTTTCGGTTCTCGGGCCACGGTCACCCTTCCACTCTGCATAATTTGAACAAGGAAAGTTGAAACGTCCAAACTTCACTCGAACCTTGGCCTCCAGAATTGGGTGACCGAAATTCCATGTTGCTTTCACCGTCCCGAAAAGCCGAACCTCTCCGCCTTTCCAAACACCGGGCCTAGAACCTCAATCCGCCTTTGAAAGTTTTTCCAACTGCCAAGCCTGCTTGGGGTCTGATCTTCCAAACTTCCATCTCCAGAATTTTGTCTGCATTTTGATGTTTTGCATGGATATCTCCATGCAACTTCCTGACACCTATGACCCAAACTCCAGAGCCCACCTCCCAGGATGTTGTTTCCCCTGTGTTGTTTCAAACAACCAACCCTAGACGACTTTCCTGCAGCTAAGGCCCGAATGCCAAAATGATGGCTCAAACGGGCTCCAAATTGAAAATGGACATCGACCCATGTGCTGAAAATGGACCTTCTCTCACATGAACCCTTTATTGAACAAATCTAGGATCGGGAAAATTCATTGGGAGCACCTTGCATTTTTTTCCCTTCCAAACAACATTCTACCAAGGGAAGTCCATCCCTTGGGGCCCAATTCACCTCTTTACCTTCCAATGTTATTATTATCAAGTAATAGACTTTTCTTAAATGAATATTGTGGATCTAACCTTGATTTGTAGTGATTTTTTTGAGGCTACGTTCTCATGTCAATGTTGCTAACTCCCATCTCTCTGTGTAGGATTTATGGAATGTGGTGCAAAGGCCTCTAGGATGGCCAAGGAGAAAGGGAAAAGAAACGCCAAGGACCCTCGAGGAAAAGAAGATAAAGATCAAATGAAATATCAATTCCAAGGGGTACCCATGCATTCAAAGGTCACAACTATTTCAAAGAATATCATAGACACCAATATAAGACATGTCAATATTAATGAGTTTACACGAAGAGTTAGAATAGACCCAAAGACAAATAATGAAAAATTTATTAGAGGTAGTGAATTTCCCAAGGCTACAGGTTTCTCGCCCACCTTAGTAGCCCAAAAATTGGTAATGGCATGTCGAGAGGAATACCAACTTGAAATAAAGACAATCATGGACATGGATGGCAGTGTCTTGGCTGATATGTCCCCTCTCGGGATAACTAAAACCTTCCACATTTCCACCTTCGAAAGAATGGAGACCCCATCAATTCAGGAGTACAAAGCATTATGGGATCAAGATCCTTTAAGATGCAAGAAACTAATCAACCGATATTGGTTGAAAAGACAGGTGGGGCAATGCTGCCAAAGTCCCTCAAGAGCTCTACTGCAACAATTTCTTTCAGGACTATCACGACCTGGTCACCCTACTAAGCAGAGTAATGGGCCTTCCTGCTACGGCCTTCTTCCAGGAGTGGATGCTATATTTTAGTGAACAAATTCTCTATGGGTATGACACTGCATTCTATTGGGGGGAGATAATCAGCAATTGCTTTCATGATCAATTCATTAATGTGAAGAAGACCTCCAAATTCTACATGATGTCCTTCCTGGTCTATTCACTTTCTGATCGGTGACATTATAGTGGATTATCTATAATGCCCAATGATGCATCAGGAAGAGTGCTTAAACCCTATGACAAATACCCTTCACTGCAGTACAAGAATTTCAAGAAGGACTATTGTAGGGTAAACGATGCTTTTACTACCTACATCATTTAGTCGCTTGGAGGTGATTTTGAGAGAAGAGTCTCTCACATTGCTAGGGCCCTTCTTAAGCACTACGCCTTCCTATTCATAAAATTTCCCAAGTTCACCTACATTCACACCCAAGGATTCTCGGAAAGGCCAAACAAGCTGCCCCGATATCCTAATGACCAGATTATGCTATTGGAGCTAACTTGGAAACTGTGGCACATACACAACATTCTAAGCACTAAGCATTTGGCAGGAACCCCTTATCCCCTCACACTTAGCTAGGGAGTGTATGAAATTCATACTTCCCAATTCTCAAGCAATTCAAAGAAAGAGATGGTCGAATACCACTTCAGACAGCATACAGCTCAGCCGCGGATGGACCCATACGATCACATTAGAAAGGAACTTGGACCAGAGTATGCCCATTTCCACCACATTGACAATTTTTGGGCTTATTGCAAGAATGAATTTGAAGTACAAATACGACACTATATACATATGACTACATACTTCATGAAAAGGGTGAACCTTTGTCCAGTTCCAGATCAGTTTGAAGAGGAGGAGAGCACAGTGATCGACTCGAGGTATAGTACCATTGCAAATCTATCATTTCCTTTAATTGATCAGAACGAGCCAGAGGTTGATGACCTCAAAATTCTTACCAAGCATGTTGAGGCTCAGACAAAGGCATGGATCGATGGGCAGGTCGCTCAACTAAAGCAACAAGGAGTCGCCTTGACATTCAAGGGGCTCGAAAGTGAGCCAAGTGGTTCTGATGGTGGGACGAATTCCACTACAACTAGAGAAACATCCAAATCCCCACCATCTGTCAAGTCGACGAAGAGAAAGGAGGTTGATGAGTACCAACCTAACCAAAAAGTGTATGCCAAAAAGGCCTCAAAGGGTGAGCCTCCTGAGAAGCATAGAAGAATGAGCAGTGTCACTGAGATGCCTGTAATACCTAAAGATCCACTCCAAGAGGGTGAGGAGATGGAGGGTAACCCACCAAGGTATCCACCCTTTTCATCTGCTACTGCAACCACTACTGATATTCCAACCATCCCACCCACTTCACTTGCAATAGTTGCTTCATCTCTGTGCACAGTGGACATTGTTGTCCACCTCACCTCCACTTCTTTGATTGTGCAGGTCATATCAGTGGATTCATCCTCCACCACAACCTCACCAATATAATAATCCTCTATGTCTCCTTCCCTTCCACCTGCTTGATCTATTGTTGCAATGCCTATCCTCACTCTCCTAGAGTCCTTTGTCCAGTATATGCAAAATGTGCCATTTGAACTTTCAGGAATGCTTGCAAATCCAATGGTGCAAGCTACAATCACCCAAGCAATGGTTAACATGCTAGCCCTCCCTCCTCCTATGGACCCACCTAGAATGGAGGCTATAATGCAAATCTCAGATGAGCTCAAATGAAAGAAAGTTGAGGTATTCGACAGGCTAGAAGATGAGGAATTTGAGTATCATGAGCATCCAATATATGAACATTGGGTGATCGATGAGGTGGCCTATGAGTCTTCCAGTGAGGAGAGTGATGGTCTGGTGATGGAAATAATCCAACAAATATCTAATCCAGAGCTCAACACAGAGTGGAACAAGAAACTCAAGAAGATCGAGGAAAAAGAGGTTGAAGGAAAACCTATGGTTGAAGAAAGAGTTGCTACTCTAGAAACTGAGGGTAGTAGGTCTCCTACGGAAGGAAATGATCAAACCCCAGAGCATGATGAAGAAACATCCTTCCAAGAATATGAACAAGAGGATAGGCCCAAGGAATGTGGGCATGACCAAGATGAAGAAGAAAAGGGTGCTGAAATGGAAGACCAACCTGACAAGAAACTGCTCACCAAATCTCCTACCAAACATATAATGCTTGTGCAATATTTCGATGAGGAGAAGGAGGATGCAAGAATTGAGCGGGAGGTACTTAATGACAAATCCATTGAACTTAGGGTGGAGTATAGCAAAGATCGACATGAATTACCCAAGGAAGGACCCCTGATGCCTAACTAGATAGAAATGTAGCTTGAAAAGAGAACTCCTACCCTTAAGGATCTAAAAGCAAGACTTGAGGCAATACTCGCTAGAGCTCAGATTAGTACCAAGAAGGAGAAGAAGCCTAGAATCAAATCAAAGGTAATGATGGATGCCTCTGGATCTAGGGCAGTGCAAATAGCTATGTTAGTGGTTGGAGAACAAGGAATAAGCTATAACGTCTTCACCATTGACTTGGGAGTGGCCACCAGGGAAAAAAAGGTTGACCACCTCCACGAATTTTCCGCCACAGTGGTGTAGTTTATCCAGCAGGATAAGGTTTCAAAGGAAAAGCTCAAGGCACAGGTGGTTGATCTGATGGCCTAGATTCAACAATGGTCATCTTTAGATGAACAACCTATGACATCATTGGCCTCACCATAGTTTTTGTCCTAGGAACATATCAACAAGCTGGAAAGAAGGAGGAACTTGCAAAAGACCATAGATAACTAGTTCTTGTAGTTCTTGGACATTAGGAATATGAGCATCAATTTGGTTGTCCAAACAAAAAACAAGTCCCTAGAAGTGTAAACATCTCTTGAAGTCATGAGGTGAATTTGCGAGGAGTTCCCAAAGAAGTATAAGGTTTCCTATCTGAAAATCGAGGCTATCCTCGCATTATCAAGTGAGGTTTTGGAAAAGGACCTTTCCTTCAAGGATGATGACCATTGGTTAATGGACATGTGGAAGTGGGACTTCGACCACCAAAAGGGGAGCCTAGAACAGATCATAGAACAAGTAATTATGGATATTGAATGGGCCAAGGAGGCTAGAGGAGATTGTGGTAGATACCTCAAGTTGATGACAGGGTATGAGGTGCCTACTATTAAGATCAATATTGAAAGCATAAAGCCTCACTTTCTAAAGAGGATAAAGAAGGGAATGTCAGCCAAGGTTACCACAGACTTTATGAGTTTTTCTAACTGAGCTTTTGCTCAGTCTAAGATTTTCAAGGACCATGCTACCAAGTATGACGAAGACTGTAAAAAGCTCGTGAACAATTCCAAGGAATGGAGTTACCAAGTGCTAAGGTCTGACATCATTGAGGTCGACATGCTTTGGCCGGTGATCTTAAGATTCATGGAGTATGTGGCTTTGAAGAAATGGGAAGGAAACCCTATTATTGATGAAGAATTTCTAAGAGAATAGTTGCAACAATGAGAAATCAGCAAAAACACGATAAATGCTACAGTGTTGCCACTAGAAGACAAAACAAGGAAAAGACAAAGGGTGTATTTTAAAATGTAATATATTTGGGGGTAGGTGAAACCCTATTGTAAAGTGAATCTTGGCCACACAATGGAATTGAATCTTGGCCACTCATTTTTCATTTTGGAAACTATAATTAGGGGTCTCCTCCTCTCATTTTGAGAGAGTTGATTTGTTGTAAAGACATGCTACAAAAATTGCAATAGAAATATAGTGATTTTGGTGTATTTTGGATTTCTTCCCATGTTTCATGATTCTTCTCCCATGATTTAAGATTCTAGTTTGAGTTACTTTTCTATTATAATTCATGTTTTAGATACCCTTCGTAGATTTAGTAATGTTATCTTTGGTTGTGAATATTCCTGCTATGTGTATGCTTTTCTTGTCCATAATTTTAGTCATTTTCTATTGGTAGGTGACTGTGCAAAGTTATTTTGGACTCTAACTTTATAGTTGCTTCTAAAACTTTATCTTTATTCACATTTGTATGGTGAATGAATGATGAAATATCTGCAATCCTTACAAGATAGCATAGATTTCATGGCATTGTGAAATTTCTGATTAAGTGAAATTCTATTTGAAGGAAACTATCCATAGTACGAACCTTCATGATCAATGTTCATTAGTAGTGTAGGTCTAGGAACCTTCTCTCTTCCCTGCCCTTTTTTTTTTTTTTAAGAATTAACCTATGCTAAGGTTTATTGCGCATTGTAAAGCCAAATTTAACAATAAGATGGAGTTCAAGGCTGCTACTTGAACCTATAGCAAAATTGTAGTAATTTCCTATGCAAAGAACTGTGTTTGTAGATTCGATTCTTCTACAACTTTGATCCATGTAAGACCGCCTTGTGATTCCAAAAAATCACATCACAAATCAACTGATATATTCCAAGCACCGTCATGACCTGACATCCGAGAGACCTTGGGATAGTGTTCTGTAATTCGATTGTGGAAGATTGTCTTTCAAGAGAGGTAATGCACTTGTGCATTACCTATGTTGAGAAGTGCATAAAAAAACCATCAAAAAAACTAGCGCTAGAAGGAGGGGATATTGGAGACAAAGCTAGATTGAATCAAGTCTTTCTCCCCTAAGAGATTTCATCGAGTCTTGAGGTCTACACCAAAAAAAGGGGACTTTCAGGAATTACAACCCCCTATCAGAGCTCAAAGAGCTAAATGAAGGGAACCATCCATCTCCAATTCACTTGACCAACTCATTTCTCTTTCACCTTCGTCTTATCCATTATCATTGGCAGTACTGCCTTCCACTCATCTGCTCCAAATAGCCTTCTAGGCTGCCACTCCGTCTGGGCTAAACATTGATGTCCCTTTATAGCTGTCAGTCTATATGGCACAAATGCCTCCTCCCATGGCATGGTTGGGAAATAACCCATCCCCTTTGGCCTTCAACTTCTATCATGATATGCCAAAGAATCTTGAAAGCTTTTGCACGAAATTCAATGCTCAAGACTTGCAGAGGACTATGGAGGAACATGTAAGGATTTTTGAAATTGCCTTGAAGACTATGCAAATTATATACGAGGATGTGGCTTGCAAGCTCTTTCCCTACTCTTTCAGATAGGAGGCATTCTATTGGTACGTCAACTTTCCCACCAGAATGATCAATACTTAGAATCTTCTAAAAGAGGCTTTCTTGCAAAAGTTCAAGACTCCGATCAGCCCTACAGATTCATACTAATACTTCATGTCAGTTCAAAGGAAGATCAATGAAATATCAGCTCATTTAATGATCACTTCCATAGAGCATACACTCGGCTACAGGCCCTATACATTTTCAATGGCATTGTTGTTTTGTCTATTTATTATGCAACATTAGATAACATTACTTCAGCTTTGGTAAAAAGGATGCAAACACCACCTGCCAGGTTGGTAGATGCATCTGTTGAGGCCATTATTTCTAGCACAAATTTGGGGCAAAAGATTTGTGGTCCGTTGCCTTCTCTCAGGAAAATTGCACATCTGACATAGATTCAAGGGCTTACTCAAGCCTTGCAGCATCAGACACCCCTACTAAATCTGATACCATAGCTACATATGGTTTTTCACCCTGGGGAGCCGATGAATCAAGCACCTATGGTCCCTCACTACTTGTTGCCCCAGCAGTAGCATCCCCATTCTCAGCCATCCCAAGTGTCAGCATATCTTGAAGCATTTGAATTCTGACCCGCTCATCAAAATCAATCGGCTCCATAATCCTTGTTCCTCCAAAATTCAGTGTCGCAACCAAACAATGTCGAAAGGGACATGATTGATCAGTTCGCAGACATGATCAAGAAGATGTCTATGGAAATGATGCACTTGAGGAATCAAAATAACCAACTACAAGCATCGCAAAATAGTATCTAGGTTAACCTTAATCATGATAACCGAGATCATTGTGAAAGTCGGAATGCCAGCACATCATCCCGGCAGAACTATGACAAAAATCAGAATTCGGGTCAGAACTTTGACTTAAGGCCTTTCCAAAGTAAAAACTAGATGTGGAACACAAGACCCAACAATGGTGGCATCCCCACACCCCTTGACCAGCCCAACAACAATGAGAACATTGCAAGTGGAGATTACCTGGCTAAGGTTGCTTTATCTAGTTGGTGTCGCATACACAAAATAAGTTGGCACTCTGAGCTGGATTGTCCAAAATTCTAAGCTGCTACCGACATCTTTCAAGTTGATGTCCAGAATGTTGTGGACAATTTGGGGTGTAGAGACATCATCCCATCTGACCTGTATGACTCTTTGGTTCTAGTGGTGAATCATGCTCCTTTCCCAAAATTTGAGTGCAATACACAAGAGCAGGAGGGCACCAACTCGAGCAACAACGATAAAGCAGAAGAGGTAAGTTCTGAAAGTCCTTTGGCTCAACTTTTTGATTCAGTAGATAATGGTCCTAAAGAGCATGAAGAAGAGCCTAGGGAAGATGAAATCCAAATGTTTCACCAATGGACTACCCCTTACAACCTCAAAAAATAGACAGGCAGGCGGTCATGTTGGAGGTCCTTTTACAACCTCCACTCAGCCTAATCATTTCAGCACCCCTCCTAATTCAAATGTGAGCAATAATCCTAGGATTCCCCATACACCTACATGGTACCTCAATAAGAGAAAACAACATAACCATAGCCAAAGCCAACCCACTAGCTCCTCCCAAAATGTTTCCTATTATCAGGAAATCAAGCAGATGGGAGAGTACATTAGTGAGGAATTTAAAAGAGTGAAGCAAAGTGTGTCTTCCTTTCAGCTACTAAAGGTTCCAACCATCAGGAATGCCTTTTTTTAGAATGATATATGGGACTCCACTAGTCAGGTCAACTCAAGAAGCTCTAGCTAGGAGGGTTTCCTTCAACAATCAGCAAAATGAGTCGGTCATTAGATAGGTCTTCAACAATAAGGTTGATCTGCCTGCAAGTCAGCAAGCAAACAAGTAGTCCAACAAAGAAACTAATCAGACACTAACCCAAGGTAGGGTTAATGAGAGGGACAAATTTCATCTCACACAAGTGGACGTTTCGAAGGATTTTTTTAAGGGAAATTCAAAAATCTTCCCTTCTTGACCACCATCTGTGTGTTTGGGAAGAACCTCCATAACTGTCTACTAGATTCGGGAGCTTCCACCAATGTCATTCCCTTGAGCATGTCCAAGGCTCTCAGAATAACACCAACTCCTTCCTGATGTAAGGTAACACAGCTTGACAAAACATAGATCAACATAGTGGGAGAAATTAATAGAATACCTATGCAAATTGTTGTTGATCCCCGGATCCAACAGACCATAGATATTCAGGTAGCTGATATCCTAGATACATATGGTATAATCCTAGGAAGGGATTTTTACAAGGGTGTTGAATGGATACACTATGACAGACTACTCGTACATGTGGTTGTCATGGAAAGGGATGATGAATCAGATTCAGATCGATGGAGAGCCACAAATGAGATTCATGATCACTAAGGACAACAACATGAACGAAGTGTTATTTGCTGAAAAATATTTGGGGAATTATTCCCTAGTATCGTATCTGAATGAGTGGGAATGCCTTGAAGAAGAGGGAACAAACAAGGTTTTCCTCTTATTATGTAGCCCACCCTTCAATCTAGCCAATACCTCTCAAAGCACTGAAGTGCTGATAGAATACGATGATGAAGAATTAGGAGAGGATGACAATCTTGTATTGCTGGATGCTTTCCAAGATTTAATGGAAAAGTGCATACAGGAACAGCTTAGTTTGGGAGCCCGAATGAACTTTCAAGAACTCTTGCTGCCTAATTGGTGTAGGGTACATAATGCTGCCCCTTCAGAGTTTGATTGTTGTTTGTGTCAAATGGGAATTGAACACGTTAGAAGATAAACTACTCCAAAGGAGAAATTTGGGTCAACATTGCCTGAACAAACATGTTCCAACCCTACACCTCCCCAAATGGTTACTAAAACTAGGGCCCCATTGAAGGTGAAAGTTGGGTCTGTCGATTTTGTGTTCAAGGATTCTCTTGGATTGTGGACGTTGCACTTTGATGGGTCCAAATCCAAGCATGGGGCTGGAGCAGGTTTCAAATTAATCAGTCCTAGAGGTAAGTCATACTTTGCTGCTCATAGACTTTAATTTTATTGTACCAATAATGTGGCAGAATATGAGGCCCTAGTCCTGGGCCTCCTGATGGCATTAAGAAGAGGTACCAAAATTCTTCAAGTGTTTGGGGATTCAGAGTTGGTCATAAAGTAAGTTAGGAAGCTCTATTCCTGTTATAATCGAAGAATCACCAACTACAAGCACCAGGTATGCGATCTACTAGAAGGACTAGATGCATTCAATATCCAATTGATCTCGCATTCTCAAAATCATACTACCATTGCCTTAGCACATGCAAAAAGCATGCCACAACCACTGTCCCTATTAGGCCTCAAGAGATTCACTATGGAACTCACCTCCATCACATCAATTCCGAACAATGTAGCTGATTTCTAGGTGTTCAATGATGACAAACACATCCTAGATTTTATCACTAGTTTAGATGTGTTTGCTACCCAGATAATCGATGAGGTTGAGCCTCAAGACATTGACCTATATATAGAGGGGATCATCAACCTAAAGAGCAATACCATCCCTAGGGGGATGGTCCAATTAGAGCGAATCTTTGGCTTGTATCAAATTAGAGATCAAGATCACCAATCTAAGAAAGATACCATCAGTTTCCAGTGTGACACCTACAACCTCAGAATGGCTAGAAATGCTAAGAACGTGTTTATTGGTAAGGTGTGTGCTCTTGAGGAAAGAAAGGGTATAATTGAGGCTCTGTAGAAGTACCACAACATCATCACCTAGAGCTATGAGGATCTCAAAATGTACGATACATAAATTATCAGTGACACCATCCCTCTCAAACTAGATGAAAAGCCATTTCGACAGTGGCAACGCCCTATC
>CM021104.1:568163489-568224481 GCA_007115665.2 Sequoiadendron giganteum
GGCAACAAAGCAATGTCTAGGTTACTTTTGGGGTCAAGAAAACTACCTAGCTTGTCCTTCCCAATCAGTGGTTGTCCATGCTATCTCTGAGGAAAGGAAATGAACTCACCAAGCACACACCTTCATGATTTCGTGGTGTGATTCAATTTTTCATTCCTTAAATTGCTCTTAGTTCAACTTTGAAAATCAGCTTTGGTGTGCGAAGCCAAAGATCATGGGTTTGAAATGAATATTTATCTCTAGAATGCCAGGAGCATTCTCCTAGCAGATTCACCATTTGTTGTGCCTCTTAGACACATGCCCCATTCGGAATGGGGACCCTCTCTTTCCTTTTGGTGTGCCAGGTAATTTTCTCTCTACCTCATTTTTCCTACCCCGTTTTGGCATCCTTGATGGTCAAAACATTCTCAAAAGTCTCATTTTGGGTTGACCTAATTTTTCCCCTTTGAAAATTGCTAAGTCTTAAGACCTTTTGGGTTTTCTCTATCAGTTTTCCTTTCTAACATCTATGGGACCATCTGGGCCCAGACCCTCAGGTTTCCCCTCTTGGGTTTCCATTTGCCGGTTTCCCTTTCGGCTCTGTCATTTCACACGGCCAATGGTTGGCATCTTCCCATCCTTCAGACCCCGATGCTCCAATAGCCGTTTGAATCACTTTTTAAAACTTGGCAACTACACCCGCATCTTTCCTACCCCCGAACCCCAGCCCAAAGACTTCTATCTTTGAGCCACCATCTTCGATTCCTCATTTCTAGCAGCCATCCTGAATGTCTTTTTGGACTTTGGACCCCAGAGTCCTCTTCATTGTTTCAATTGCCTTGGCATATTTTCAAGTGGGTGTGCCCCAATGTCTTTTTGGACCTCGGACCTTGGTTCTCCCACCATCGTCCTAAAATTTGAATTCACCTACTTAATATGTCATTGTACCAAGCATTTATTAAGGCATTAATTGCACTTGGGGGCTATTTAAAAAAAAAATTTCTTGTTGTTTTCACATGTCAGGAGTAATTGAAGAGCTTAGTGTCACCTTTGCAATCTCCTGTTACGTGCTTGGAATTTTGCTTCGCCATTCTTTGAGGATTCGGTCTTCTACTACTTCAGGCCCTCGAGGTAGGATCATCATCCACTTTCATTTCCACTTCTTTGTCAAAATCATGGGTCAAACTAAGGAAAAAGTAAAATAAACCTTAAAATTTGGTAGCATGGTGCCTTAACATGAAAACCCACAAGTTAAAAAGTTGAGAAACAATCATTTGAGGGATAAAATAAAAAATCAGAATCTTCCTATCCCATCGTTGTTCTCCAGAGTAGGTGATCGCATCGTTTGGGACCGGGCCTTGCCCCGGCCGTAGCTTTAACTTAGAAATTTTTTCTCTGATAGAGAAGTTCCTCCCAGGTTTCAACCCCCAGAATTCCCTGACCATTTCGCCATTCTAAATGGTAACTTCGCTTCGTCCTCCCGGCCATTGGACTCGAGTAACGCAAAGTCTGTCACAAAATTACAACAAAATAAAACTTTGAAGTTGTCCTCAGACCCCAGCCCCCGGAATTCCATCCCTGTGCAGCCGTCTCTACTTTGTCATTTCAAACGGCTACTGCTCCACATCTTTTCAATTCCCGAGCCCCGATTGCCCTTCCATGCTACATAATTTGAACAGGGAAAACTCAAACATCCAGAATTCACTCGAACCCCAGCCTCTAGAATTCTGTCACCAAAATTCCATGTTGCTTTCGTCATCTCAAATAATTGAACCTGTTCGCCTTTCCAGACACTGGGCCCCGAACCTCAATCTGCCTCTGGAAGTTTTTCCAACTGCCAAGCATCCTTGGGGTTTGATCTTCCGGACTTCCATCTCCAAAATTTCATTTGTCTTTCATTGTTTTGCATGGCTATCCCCATGTAACTTCCCAACCCTCATGACTCGAACTCTAGAGCCCGCCTCCCAAGATGTCATTTGCTTTGTGTTGTTTCAAACAACCAACCCCGAATGACTTTCTTGCAGCTAAGGCCTGAATGCCAAAATGATGGCTCAAATAGCCTCCAAATTGAAAATGGACTTCAAACCACGTGTTGAATATGAACCTTCTTTCACACCAACCCTTATTGAACAAATCTATGATCGGGAAAAGTCATTGGGAGCAACTTGCCTTGTTTTCCTTTCCAAACAACATTCTGTGAGGGGAAGTCTGAACCTTGGGGCCTAGGTCACCTATTTGGCTTCCAATGTTATTATTATCAAGTGTTAGACTTTTCTTAAATGAATATTATGGATCTAACCTTGATTTGCAGGGATTTGTTTGAGGCTACGTTTTGATGTCAATGTTGCTAACTCTCATCTCTCTATGCAAGATTTATGGAATCTAGTGCAGAGGCCTCTGGGACAGCCAAGGACAAAGGGAAAAGAACTACCAAGGCCCCTCAAGGAAAAGAAGATAAAGATCAAATGAAATATCAATTCCAAGGGGCACCCTTGCATTCCAAGTTCACAACTAGTTGGAATAATGTCACAGACACCAATATCAGACATATCGATATTGATGATTTTACATGAAGAGTCAGAATAGACTCAAAGACATATAATGCAAAATTGATCAGAGGCAGCGGACTTGCCAAGGCTACAGGTTTCTCGCCTGCCTTAGCAGCCCTCAAACTGGGAATGGCATGTTGGCAGCCATACCAACTTGAAACAAGGAACATCATGGATAGGGATGGCATCGTCCTGGCTGATATGTCCCCTCTCGAGATAACTAAAACCTTCCAAATCCCCACCTTCAAAAGCATGGAGACCCCAAAAATTTAGAAGTGCAAAGAATTATGGGATAAAGATCCTTTAAGATGGAAGAAATTGATCAACCAATATTTGTTGAAAGATAGGTGGGGCAGTGTTGCCAAAGTTCCTCAAGAGCTCTACCACAATGATTTCTTCAAGGACTATCATGACCTGGTCAGCCTACTAAGCAGAGTAATGGGCCTTCCTACTACGGCATTCTTCCAAGATCGGATGCTATATTTTGTTGAACAAATTCTCTGTGGGGATGACATTGCATTGTATTAGGTGGAGATAATCAAGTAATTACTTTCATGAGCAATTCGTTAATGTGAAGAAGACCTCCAAATTCTACATGACATCCTACCTGGTCTATTCACTTGCTGATCAATGCCATTATAGTTGATTGTTTATAATGCCCAATGAGGCACTAAGAAGAATGCTTAAACCCTACAAAAAATACCCTCAATTGAAGTACAGGAATTTCAAGGACTATTTTAGGGTAAACGATGCTTTTACTACCTACATCATTTGATCACTTGGAGGTGATTTTGAGAGAAGAGTCTCTCACAATTCTAGGGCCCTTCCCAAGCACTATGCCTTCCTATTCATACAATTTCCCAAATTCACCTACATTCGCACCCAAGGATTCTCCGAAAGGCTGAACATGTGGCCCCGGTATCCTAATGATCGGATTATACTATTGGAACTAACTCGGTAGCTATGACACATACACAACATTCAAAGAAGTAAGCATTTTGTGGGAACCCCTTATCCCCTTAGACTTGGTAGGGGAGTGTATGAAATTCATACTTCCGAATGTTGAGGCAATTCAAAGAAAGAGTTGTTTGAATACCACTTCAGACAGCATACAGCTTGGCCATGGATGGACCCATACGGTCACATTACAAAGGAACTTGGACCAGAGTATGCCCACCTCCACCACGTTGAGGATTTTTGGGCTAATTGCATGGATGAATTTGAAGTGCGGATACAACATTATATTCGTATGACTGTATACTTTGTGAAAAGGGTGAACTTGTGTCTGATTCCAGATCAGCTTGAAGAGGAGGAGAGCGCAGTGATCGACCTGAGGTATAGTATCATTGCAAATCTCTCATTTCCTTTAATTTATTGGAATGAGCCAGAGGTTGATGACCTCGACATTATTACCAAGCCCGTTGAGGCTCGAACAAAGGCATGGATCGATGGGCAGGTCACTCGACTAAAGCAATAAGGATTCATGTTGACATTCAAGGGGCTCGAGAGTGAGCCAATTAGTTCTGATGGTGGGATGGATGCCATTACAACTGGAGAAAATTCCAAAACCCAATGATCTGTCAAGTCAAGGAAGAGAAAGGAGGTTTATGAGCAACAACCTAACCCAAAAGTGTACTCCAGAAAGGCCTCAGAGGGTGAGCCTCCTAAGAAGCATAGAAGAACTAGCAGTGTCACTAAGATTCCTGTAATACTTGAAGATCCACTCCATGAGGGCGAGGAGATGGAGGTTGACCCACCAAGGTCTCCACCCACTTCACTTGAAATAGTTGCTTCCTCTCCGCCCATGGTGGACATTGCTATCCACCTTGCCTCCACTTCTTCAATTGTGTGGGTCATATTGGTGAATTCATCCTCTGCCACAACCTTGCTAATATTGCCATCCTCCATGTCTCCTTCCCTTCCACCCACTTCATCAGTTATTGCAATGCCTACCCTCGCTCTCCCAGAGTCCTTTGTCAACTATATGCAAAATGTGCCATCTGAACATTCAAGAATGCTTGCAAATCCAATGGTGCAAGCTGCAATTGCCCAAGCAATGGTTAACGCCCCAGCTCTCCCTCCTCCTATAGAACCACCTAGAATGGAGGCTACAACACAAATCTTGGATGAGCTTGAATGATTGAAACTGGAGGCAGTCGAGAGGCTGGAAGATGAGGAATTTGAGTATCATGAGCATCCAATATATGAACATTGGGTGATCGATGAGGTGGCCTATGACTCTTCCAGTGAGGATAGCTAGGGTCTGGGGATGAACATATTCCAAGAAACATCTGATCCAAAGCTCAATGCTGAGTGGAACAAGAAACTCAAGGAGATCGAGGACAAAGAGGCTGAAGGACAACCTAAGGTTGAAGAAAGAGTTGTTGCTCCAAAGACTGAGGGTAGTAGGTCTCCTACAGAAGGACATGATCAAACCCCAAAGCATGATGAATAAACATCCTTCCATGAAGATGAAAAAGAGGATAGGCCTGGGGAATGTGGGAATGACCAAGATGAAAAAGAAAAGGGTGTTGAAAGGGAAGGCCACCCTGACAAGCAATTGCTGACCAAATCTCCTACCAAATGTATAATGCTCATGCAAGATTTTGATGAGGAGAAGGAGGATGCAAGAATTGAGTGGGAGGTCCTTAATGACAAAGCAATTGAACTTAGGGAGGAGGAAAATGAAGATTGACATGAATCACCCAAGGAAGGACCCCCGATGCTCGACTTGCTAGAAAGATAGCTTGAAAAGAGAACTCGTGCCCTAAAGGATCTGAAAGCAAGACTGGAGGCAATACTGGATAGAGTTCAGATTAATACCAAGAAGGAGAAGAAGCCTAGAATCAGATCAAAGGTAACGATGGATGCCTCCGGATCTACGGCAATGCAAATAGCTATGATGGTTGTTGGAGAACAAGGAATAAGCTATAACGTCTCCACCATTGACTTGGGAGTGGCCACCAAGGAAGAAAAGGTTGACCTCCAAGAATTTGTCACCACAGTGGTGCACCTTATCTAGAAGGATAAGGTTTCAAAGGAAGCGATCAAGGCACAGGTGGCTGATCTGATGACCTATATTAAATAATGGTCATCTCTGGATGAACAACCTACCACATCATCGGCCTCGCCATAGTTGTTGTCCTAGGAATAGATCAAAAAGTTGGAAAGGAGGAGGAACTTGGATAGGACCACAAAAATCTAGTTCTGACAAGTCTTGGACATTGAGAATACGAGCATCAATTTGGATGTCTGAATAAAAAACAAGTCCCTAGAAGTGAAAACATCTTTTGAAGGCATGAAGCGAATCTACGAGGAGTTCCCAAAGAAGTATAAGGATTCCTACCCAAAAATTGAGGTTATCCTCGCACTGCCAAGTGAGGTTTGGGAACAGGACCTTGCCTTCAAGGAAGATGGCCATTGGTTAATGGAAATGTGGAATTAGGACTTCGATCAGCAAAAGGGGAGGCTGGAACAGATCCTAGAATGAGTAATTCTGGATATTGAAAGGACCAAGGAGGCCAAAGGAGATTGTGTTAGATACCTCAAGTTGATGACAGGATACAAGATGCCTGTTGTTAAGATCAATCAAAAAAGCATAAAGCCTCACTTCCTAAAGAGGATGGAGAAGGGAATGTCAGCTGGGGTTACCATGGACTTTATGAGCTTTGCTGCTTAAGCTTTTGCCCAATCTGATCTTTTAAAGAACCATTCCAAGTATGACGAAGACTGGAAAAAGCTTGTTAACAATTCCAAGGAATGGATTTACCAAGTGCTAAGCTCTGACATCATTGAGGTTGACAAGCTTCCATCGGTGATCTTGAGATTCATGGAGTATGTGGATTTGAAGAAATGGGAAGGAAACCCTATTATTGATGAAGAATTTCTAAAAGAATAGCTGCAGCAAAGAGCAATCAACAAAAAGATGAAAATGCTATAGTGCTGCCACTAGAAGACAAAACAGGGAAAAGACAAAGGATGTATTTTAAAATGTAATATATTTGGGGGTAGGTGAAACCCTATTGTAAAGTGAATCTTGGCCACACAACGAAATTGAATCTTGGCAACTCATTTTTCCTTTTGGATACTATAAATAGGGGTCTCATCCTCTCATTTTGAGAGAGTTGATTTGTTGTAAAGACATGCTATAGAAATTGCAATAGAAATACAGTGATTTTGGTGTATTTTGGATTTCTTCCCATGTTTCATGTTTCTTCTCCCATGAGTTAAGATTCTAGTCTGAGTTACTTTTCTATTCTAATTTCCTTTTTAGGCATCCTTGGTATATTTAGTAATTTTGTCTTTGGTTGTGAAGATTCCTGCTGTGTGTATGCTTTTCTTGTCCATACTTTTAGTCATTTTCTATTGGTAGGTGACTGTGCAAAGGTAGTCTAGACTCTGACTTTATAGTTGCTTCTAGAACTTTATCTTTATTTACATTTGTATGGCGAATGAATGATGAAATATCTGCAATCCTTCGAAGATAGCATAGATTTCATGGCATTGTGAAATTTTTGATTAAGTAAAATTCTATTTTAAGGAAACTGTCCATAGCAGGAACCTCCATGATCACTATTCATCGGTAGTTGCAGGTCCGGGAACCTTCTCTCTTCCCTGTCCTTTTCCTTTTTCTTAAATAAATAACCTATGCTAAGGTTCATTTCACATTGTAAAGCCAAATTCAATGATAAGATGGAGTTCAAGACTATTGTTTGAACCTGCAGTAAAAGTGCAGTAATTTCCTATCCAAATAACTTTGTTTGAAGATCTGATTCTCCTACAGCTTTGATCCACACAAGACCACCTTGTGAGTCCAACAAATCACATCACAAATCAACTGAAATATTCCAAGCACTGTCATGACCTAACATCCGAGAGACCTTGGGATAGTGTTCCACAATTTGATTGTGGAATATTGTCTTTCAAGAGAGGTATTGCACTTGCACGTTGCCTGTGCTAAGAAGTGCATAAAAACACCATCAACAGAGGGAATTACTTTACTCAACTTAAGATCATCAAAATAACTTTTGATTCCCAAGATCATTGTGAGGTGCGAGAGAAGCGCATATGTCCTTTTGATGGTATTACTTTGAGTAAGCAATTAAAAAAAAAAATAACACTTGTTCATTTTAAGTCCACAAAACAAAAGTGAGATCTTTTTATAGCACCAAATCAAAATGTGGGATTTACCTTGTTCAATTATTAAATCTGAAACCCAACTCTAGTAAGTTTGTTCTAAAATTATTTTTAAGCCTTTTTTTTGCAAACTTTGAAATAAAATTTGTATTGTTCTTTTTATGTCCCAAAAGGAAATTTAGTGTTCCCTAAAGCATGAAAGATAAAAAAATTCTTAATAGATATTGAAAATTCTCTAAGAGTGTTGATCAACACTAAAGTGTTCAAAAACACTTGGTATAAAATGAAAATAATGGCATAATGTAACCTTCCACTTTGCTTTCCTTCTTGACCTAACCTGAAAAATGATTAAAAATATGAGATATAGAGACACCAAATAGGTTAATAGGTCAAAATCTGAAAACAAAAAGGCACATGTAAAAAAAATAAAATATTGAACTTTTTACTGTCACCTAGTAGCACAATTAGCAAATGCGGTAGAGTTTAGAAACTCTAGTGGTGCAATATAGCATCACATGTGATTGAGAGTGACACTGTGCAGAAGAAAAAAGAGTGCAAAGGTGGTGCTATTTCAACCCAGCGGCATAGTTTGGAGTTCAGAAACCCACGACATAGTTTGTAAATTTGAAATTTGTGGATGGGAAGACTCTAACGGTAGAGTTTAGAATTTTGAGCAGTGCAATATAGCACCACTTGTTTGATAGCTATGAAATATGGTGCCGTGAGCAGTGCAATTTCCTGCAGGCACAAAAAAATGTCAAAAAACCACAATTTTTTGGAAAAATGTGATGAATTTCTCCAAATCAACCCTCCTTCTAGCACGAAAATGTGAACCCCGATCCTTATACCTACACAAACATGGAAATAAATAACATTATTAGATCAATATGCAAGTGAAAATCAAGATTCCCCATGAAATCCATTTAAATTGCAAAGAGTAAGAAATAAGATGAAGAACACAAACAAATATGAACAAAATCTATTAAATCTTTTTCAATGCAAATCAAACTCTTGATCCCATGGGGGAATTGGTGCCATTTTTGTGTAGAAATTGGCCCTTTCCCAAATCCTTTGTAAGATTGATGATGATTTGGTGATGGTTGTAGCTCCGCGATGAGATTTTGGCATAACCTAGCTATGAAACCATAAAATGATGAACACTTGGTATGAAGTAGACAAAATTAGCTCTCAATGTGAAGAGAGTAACTTTGCTCAAATTGTGGATGAAGAATTAGAGCAAGAGTCTTTCATTTATAGATATCCAAATTGGAAGAGAGAGTGAAATTGAGCAATGTGGGATCATTCAACATCCAATGGCCAAGTGCCACTTGTCAAGATGTGAATGAGTGAAGGTTGTGCACATTTTGATCAAAGTGCCAATAAATGATATTAGGTGAAATTTTAAATTGAGGAAATGACATGTGAGAGGGAAAAAAGAATGAAATAAATGCCACTTGGATCAATGCACAACGATATGTAAGAGGAGTGAATGCTTTGTTGGAAGGACAAATCCACTTGGATTTGATTTCAAATTTAAAGGAATATTCTTCCTTTATTCCATGTTGAGAGAAAATAGGAAATTTAATAAATCAAAGTAATTGATTTATTGTGCAAGTTGCATTCTCTAGAGAATGTGACATAGATTAAGATTAAATTAACCAAAGTTTAATTAATTTAATGAGGAATTTAGGAGATGTGACAATTTAGACTTAAATTTATGAATTGATTTAAATCAAATTGAGAGGAAGGGTTTAATTAAATAAATGTTTTGATTTATTTAACTAAAGGGGATAATGTTAGATTAAATCAAATAAGGTTTAATTTATCCAATTTAATAAGAAGAATTTATAGGCTTTAAACAAAATGAATTATTTAAATGGACGAAGATAGAGGATTAATTAAATTAAATTGATTAATTTAATCAGGAGAGGAGAAAGGCCTAATTAAATAAATGATGAGGGATGAACAGTGATGATACGCTTTGAGTATTATTTAGGATGAAATTATGTTAGTAATCAGGATCAAGTGTGTCGGTCAATTTTCCATGTCTACAGTTATTCTAATTTCTTTCATTTTCAAGTGCATTTACTTAATTTTGCATCATGGATGTGTGCTTCATAAAGTTTTGGATGTCCCTGAAATCCTTAATAGATTTCTCAAACTATTCCTTTGGTAATGATCCAAATGACATCGAACTCACTCATGCTCTCTCAACTCATAATGCATGTCCTCCTCATGATGTTGACATTATTGGAGAAAATGATGACAACATGAATAAATTCCTAAACAATTATCTTGACAACCTCAAAGTTAATGCATCATTTTACCCATCCATGAAACAACCAAACCCCCCTACAAATCAACTTGTTGACATGTTTGGTTGCTTACACCCTAAAACGAAATCAAATGTCGAACCTAAGTTCCCTACAATAGGTGAGCCTAGTTCCTCTAGACAAGAAAACATTCAACCATTTTATGATAACAACGTAATAAACACTTCAACCAACCTTGAAGAAAAATATGTCAAGGGATTCACAATCTTGATTAAACAAGGATGCAAAACAACAAATGAACATGAAATTCACTAACTCTTAGAGAAAATACAAACTACTAAAAACACAAAAGGGTTAGGATATCAAGATCCCCCTCATGACACAAAACTACCTAGAGAATACCTAAATCTTCATAGTGATGGTACAATGATCTTTGATTTTCCTCTTGATATGAATGCCTTCCTCCCTAAAGAACAACCAATAACTCATAATAATTATAATGATGATAGGTTCTATTTAGTTCCTCCTCCTCTATATTCAAATATATAAGTTGGAGAGTCAAACTGCAACAAAACATCTCATAAAACAAAGCAACCTCAATACCCTTGTCCACCATCTTTGACTGAGAAAACCTTACATATCCTTTTAATTCAAGGAATTATTACATTTCCACCCATACCTAAAAACCAATTTCCAAATCCTAAGTACAAAAACACATCTTATTGCAAATATCATAGAATTTTATGTCACCATATTGATGCATGTCGCATATTAAAACAATAATTTCAAAGGCTTAACATCAAAGAAATATTCCCTTAATATGGAACCCGTTGTTGTCATCTAATAATTCTAGAATATTGAAATTATTACTATTACAAGACCCTTCTCATCACCTATCTCATCCCATTCTTGTTTTGCACTCAATGGGGACAAGAAGCAGCTGTACTTGTCCTAGTCACACATTTATTGTTGTCCCTTTAGTTATTTATGTACCTTTTTCTTATGTATATTGAGACTGGGAGGCGCATTAACTACTTTAGGTTGAATTGCATGTTCCTTACTAGTATTTTTCTTTTTATTTTCATGTGTGAATTGTGATCCCCTTTGATGTTTCTTTTGTTGTTTATTTCTCTTTGTGCGTTCCTCTATTTTTACCTTCATTCTACTATGTCATAAAATTTTTTATTTTCATTTATCATTTCTCTTTTTTTAGTGTCTTCCTTTTGGGGATGACGGAAGGCATTGAGGCACCCTATGTATCTTCCATGTTGACCCAAAATATTTTTCTTTTCTTTTCTCTTTTTTTTGTCTTCCTTTTAGGGATTACACAAGATGTCGAGACACCCTATGTCTCTTGCATGTTGATCTAAAAGTCTTTTCTTTTTTTTCACTCTCTTTGTGTCATTCTTATAGTTTTGTGTGTATTTGGGGAATGATGATAGTTCCAAGCTCTCTAATATCATTGAAGGAAAGACATATATTGACCCCAAATCCATAGATCCCTTATGTGTTTCTAGGGGGCAACCCTCTTTTCCATTTTCTTTTCCATGTTTTTCTATTTTAAAGTAATTGCTCACAGTATGTTGTTTGAAATTTCTTTAAAGTTGGGTTATACATTGGAATTATTTCATTTGTATTTCCTTTTCCATGTTCATTGATGTGATTTTCTTTCTTCATATGATGCATTTTCCTCTTTTTCATGATATTGGGAGTAATTTCCTTCAAATGGATGACCTATCTCAGCATATTATATTCCCCTTAGTGGTGGTGTGATGTACTACATCCCTTCAGTAGTGAATCTTTTATCCTTTGACTGGTCCTCTCTTGGAGACGTTAGGAATGATGTCCACTAAGAGTAAGAACTCACATGAACTAAGGAAAATCCCTTTGAGCATCTTCTCTCTTTCTTGTTGCATGCATTTTTCATTTTGTCTTTATTAAATTCATGGAGGTATGACTTTGAAATGGACCCCTTAGGGCTCACCTAGTGAACACCTAGATTCACTAGCCAATGTGAGCATGCATTTTTTACTTTATTAAAGTCATGGAGGTATGGATTTGATATGGTCCCTCTTGGGGCTCACCTAGTGGACAACTAGTTCCCAATAGCCCTTGTGAGTGTGAATTTTGTTTGAATAGTGGAAAATGCATTCCCTCTTCAAGCCTAGACCTGATCCACCACATTGGAAGACCAGTAAAAAAATGATTCATTTCAGTTCCTTTTCTTTCACCTTTTTCTTGTCTTTGATGGTGTATGTTTCCGATCTAATTTTGGCTTCATATATCATCCGCAAGTGTGTTCCTTTATGCCTTTGTTAGTTCTCCATAGGATCATTATCTTGGGGGCCTGGCCACCCTCTTGATTTTTGTCATCCTATCTTACTAACATTTGTAAATTTGAATCCCTCTTGATTGTGTGGTTGGCTATTTGAGTATGAGTTTGAAGAATGTTCATCCTTTGACTAAAGTGGGGGCTAAATTTAGTGTAGTAAAATGCATACCCTTGCATTTTCACACTTTTTTAGGCCCGCCTTGCTTTATTTATCCTTGTTTATGGCTTAATTGGTCCTATTTTATGTCCACAAGCCCTATGAAATGACATATTTTTTTGGTTAATCTTGAAATTCTCTAATGCATGTGTGATCTCCTAATGAATCTGATTGGCATGTCCCTAATTTTTGGTTGGGACTAAAATTTCACTAAGGGCATCTTTGTCCCCTGAGGACCTGGAACCCTAATTTTGAGGCATCTATTTTGGGCCCCTTTTTGATGTATGTGCCCCAGGTTTCACCACTTGGGATAAATATTCCACCTAGGGCATCTTTGTCCTCCTTGAGTCATTTTCCAGGATTTAATTTCAAATTCTAGTGAGATTTAACCTCATTTATTCATTGAATTCATATGTCAACTTGGTGTGATATGATTTTGGGATATTAAGCATAAATATGTATAAATACAAGCTTCATTCATTCATTTTCATCCTAGCAACTTCAACATTCGTTGTAAGGAAAATTAATGAGATCAAGAGAATTCAATATGTAATTCATCAAGCATTTGGATTCATTATCAAGTTTCAAGCATCATGTCAAAGATTGTTCTTACATCATGTGTGTTGTTGTGCTAACATTTGTGATGTTGTTAGCTTTTTAGACTTCTTTCTTTTTGGCCCTTGTGGCTCGCTATGAAGGGTACAATGCCCTATAAATGTTGCTTAACTTTTCAATGTTGCTTAACTTTTCAAAAACATTTGTGATGTAGGGTTTTGATATAAGCAAGAACACAATTCAAGATCTATCAATAATTTAAAGATCCATGTCCATTGCAACCATTATATAAAAGCTTGCAACCTTTGTAAAGGTTTGGTGAGTTATAGCATTGCATGTTCTTCATTCACCATTTCCTTCATAATTTCTTTTAAATTTCAAGGTTTAATTACCAACGAGGGGTTTGACCAAGGCAAACCCCCATTCACTAACAATAAAAAAGTTTTTCCATCTTGTTCATTTGTATTTGTATATCTATGTTGAGGACTTCAAGATCACTTGGAGTGCAAAGTTTTCAAATTTTCAAAGTTGCATTGCAAATTTTTCATCTTCACAGAAACTCATCTATAGGTCAGATCCGACATTTTCAAAACCTGAGATATGAGAAGAAGCCATTGGAGATCTAGGAGCTCGGGACCAAATTCACACTTTCCATAAATTCTGGTTGGGACTAAGATGGGGTCAAAGGCATCTTAGTTCTCCAAGTGGAATCTTTCAGAGACTCTTCGAGATTTTGTGTTTGTCCCGAAAAACAACATGAGTAAGATGGGAGTAAAGGCATATTAGTCCTCCCAAACATATTTTGGCAATTTTTTTGAGTTTGTAGAATCCTATTTGTATCTATAGGTTTCCCAAGTACACATACCCTAACTTGGAGTTGTTAATTTTTCAGCATTTGTAGCTTCATTTAGCTCATTTTAATTTTTTTCCATATCGGAGTGTGTTTGTCAACATTGTATTTTCCGAGCATTTTCTTGGTGGTGAACCCCTTAATTTGAAAGAACATCCCCTCCTAAGTCCTCTTAGTTGTGTATTGACTCACCCTGAGAGGTTGATACTCAATCCTATTAGGGTTCTTAGGACATATTTGAATGACTTTGGTAGAATAGGAAGAAAAGGTGCCCCCTTTCATCTTCCGATTTTCCCCAGTGTTCACTTACATTTATGCACTTTCACCCTTGCTAAATAGGCCATAATTCCATTTATTATGCATCCCAAGGCCTATTTTTATCATTTTCCAAAAGTAAAACATGCATTGAATAAATGCATTCAAACATAAATTTGCCTTGGATCATGTGTGTCTTTGACTTTTAGGATCATACCCATTCACCTAAGGGAAAATGTGCCCCATTTAAGTGAAAAGACCCATTTTAAAATATGTTTTTGGTAGTATTTTATTGATTCAAATTCAACTTGTAAATGCGAGCTATCGAGATCAAAAATTTGGGAATTTAGAGAAGAAGCCTCTAAAACCTAGTCATTTCACTATTTCAAACTAGATAGTTTGAAGAGAAATAAAGCAAGCAAGGAGATAATATTCAAGAAATAAAATATGAAGTCTTTGAGTAGCATTGTTTATAATTATCGGTCTTCAAGTCCATTTTTTGTATTTTGATAAAACTTTTGTCACATGATTGATGCCAATAGTAGGACATGATGGATTCTAGGTCTGGGATATGCATTTTGTAATTTCCTTTAACCTAATGACTTCTTTAATAGTGTTCTCATCCTCAATCTTCATTCTACTAGAAATCTACAACAAGTTATCATTGTATTTGAGATTTATTTGGGGTATTTTGACTTCTCCCTAAGTGAATCTTATCATTTCCATATAAGAATCATACTCTAATACACTTGAGTAGGGTTTCTTTGCATGCTAGCTCATAACAACCTTATATTCACTTATGGTTAGGGCTCTTATACTATGATTTATGATATATTTTTCATTTATCAAGATTTAATTACCAAAATTAGGGTTAGATCGAGGAAAACCCCCAAGAAAACAAACAAACATTTTCTATTTGTAGATTATTATAGGTCCAGATCTTGAAACAATGATTTGTAGGTAAAGGAGAAAAGTGTAGACAAAGCGATACAAACTCAATTTTAATAGTTTCGGAAAGGACTACCAGGACCTATATGCGCTAGGGAAAACCTATACTTCAATAGAGCTCAAAACAAACTTTTGGTGATAGGTGCATGTGTCCCTACCCTTGATAGATCTTCCTGCAAATTGTGATTTCAGTTTATATACTTTTAGGAATTTTCATTTCATGTTCTAGGTCTTATAATTTATTTAGTTTGAATATTGAAAATAATTTTTATTTTTTTTAGGTCTATCATATTGTCTTAGTAACTAAGATTCAGGTCTGGTTGACTCACCTTTGAGGTTGAAAGTCAATATTTACACCTTGTGATCTCTTTCCTATTGAAATTCCTTAGGGAAAGCTACAAATAGAGTAAAAAATCCCCTTACTCTTTAAGAAACCCATTTCCCCATATTTCATGTTACTTAAAATAAGTCAGAATAATTTCAATCCATACTTAAAAAATTAAAAGAGATAAATCACATATCATCACCTAGATCACCCGACTGCTATTCAGGATTTCAATAGGATACAATAGTTTCTCAGTCAAGATTCATCACATAAGTAGGAAGGATGGTAGGTACAACATGGTTGCATTTTTTTCACTTATGGACACGATGCCTATTGCAGTTGTTGTATATGCTCGGGTAATGCAACAACTAGATGTTTATCTCCTCGAGGGAATTTCCGGCCTATGTTGGCTCCTCTTCCATTAGATATTTATGGTCCTCTATATCCTCTAGTATGTCATAATCATCTATAGTGTTACTATCCATGACCGCATCCTCTCTCTCATCTCTATGACCTAGAAGAGGTTTGGTGTCACCTTGAAGATGATTTCCAAGGAAGACATGAAGAGATCATGCTATCTTCAACCATATCTCACGACCTATAGTGGTTCCTATTGGAAACATGAAGAAATAACCCACTTGAATTTGTACACACTTCAAAGGATAGACTAAGAAGAATTCCATTTGCATGAATAAATAAGTGTTGCAACATGAGGAAGAAGAGAACTTGATCAAATTATGATCTATGATGAATTGATCTAGAATGATTTACAGATGTACACGAGACTTCCTTGTATAGGTGAAACATAGAGAAAGGGATAAGGCTATGAATTCCAACCCCCTTTTTCTAATTAGGGTTTCATTCAAAATATGAGATCCAAGAATCTTGAAACAACTATCAACCAAAGAGGTGAGTCAAGTCAAGATTTAGGGATCTTGCAATTTTTTCCTTTATACAACGATGGGGTGGTGAGCTATATCACAACTTGAGGAGAAGGAATTGAACCAATATGAAAACCCTAATTCTTGGTCTAACACATGTAATGCATAAATTTAACACAAAACATAATGAAAATGCAACTTTTCTGGCAAAACAAGAAGGAGATAATGTTGTGCACTTGACCAAATCTGACTTTTCTGAATTGCTAACAAGGACTCATTCTCCACCAAAGGATAATGGGTCCTATTAGGCTTGTTCAGGGATCTCTTTATCTGAAATAAAAACATGTACAATATAAAATCTACCACCCAACCATCCCTAATAGGGAGTAATTCACCACTAAAGGTGAATGGGTCCTTACAAAAATCTCTAATTTTTTTCTGCAACTTCCAAGTCTTCTCTTCTTCTTTGCACTTTTAAATTCATGTTTTCAGATCTAGATCTTCCTATAACCTACAAGAAATATTTGGTAGCTTTTGGGTGGATAAGGGTTTTCCTTAGTCAAACCCCTTGTTGGTAATTAAACCTTTGATGATGAATGAAAATCTAAAACATATAATTGTGTGTGCAATCCTAATCTTATGTTTGTCTAAGACTAAGATCTATGAGAATGTAAAGGAAATTATATCCAATTGTGCTATAATAGAACCCTAAATGTAACACAAACAATGCAAATGAATCACTAAAGAAGATGTATAATCCCGTCAATAAGCCATAAATTGGGATATACCTCTTGTAGGCTACAAATAGGATGATTATAGAAGATGGAATCACTTGGGAAAAAAGTCCTTAGGCCTGGTTGTATGTCTTTTACATCTCCCAACACCTAGAATCCCTCATTATTCTCCATAGGAATCTATCATCAACCTTAACCAATGCTTGATCGTGGACAAAAAATGAGCTTGAAGACCTGTAAAGATGCTCCAAACATCACTCATTCTTGTTTCTTGACAATGAATGGTTAATCTTATGAAATTTATTTATCTCTTAACTTGCTTGAAATCTTCTTCTAGCTAAAATTATATAAAATAACCTTGTATTTATACATAATTTGTGAATTAACCCCAAAATTCAAACTATTAAAGCTGACACTAGATCTAGAAATAAAAAATTATTAAAATCCTACTAGAATTAAATTCAAAAAGGAGGTCCTTATTAAGGTAGGACCCATTCACAACCTAGGGAAAATGGGTCCTAGCACAAATTTCTAGGACCTTGCCTTCAGGGGGTGAAATAATATCAAAACCCATGTCATATACAAAGAAAGGGGGGTCCTATAAAGGAGGACCCATTCGCCACCTAGGGTGAATGGGTCCTAGCACCAATTTCTAGGACCTCAATTTTCCCAATTAAATTTTGTACCATTTGAATTATGGATATCGGGATGGATCCTTAGAAGGTGTCACAAATAAGGCTTAAATTTGAGTTAAAGGGGCTAATTAACTCTAGTTAGCTAGAATTAATCAAGAGGACCCTAGATAATTGTGAAAGTGTGGTACAACACTTTACAACACCATAAATAAGGTACATTCTAAGTACATTTTATTTGGAAATGGGCCCATTAGGCTTCACTAATTAAAGCAACCCTAGAAAAGTGTGAAACTATGTTACAACACTTTACAACACTTTTAACAAGGTACAATTTTAGTACATTTAGTTTTAAAGATGCCTAGATTAAAGTGAATGTGTACAATACATTATAACAGTAACCCAAGGCACAATTAAGTTGATTATATCTTAATCATTCCCAAGTTAAGTGTGAAAAAGGACTACTTTTTTCAACATTAAATTTAGCCCCTGCTTTAGATGACCTATGATAATACGTGAATATCCAATATAAAGGAAAAAACTAATATGAAAAGGTTACTCATATGGATTCATTAGAGAGAATTAATCCCTCACTATAGCTACATGTGAAACCACAATTTCAAGAACTGCATCCTACAACACAAATTTTTTACATGCTCAAAAATACTCTTATCAAACATCTATATATAATTAAATTTGAGGGTAGATGTATGCCCCCTGATTCCACTTACTTTATGGAGGTGGAATTAGGGTGAATATGAAACCACATCGAATCACCTAGGTCATATCATAGGGTATTTCCAAGTACCATACCACATAGTGATAGAAATATGACGACACGAGGAGCAGAATTATGAATCCAACAAAAGAAACAACATAAAAAGAAGAGTTCTCAAGCTCCCTATATGTTAATTTGAATGGACTTCCCTTTGAAATGAATAAGCTTTATTTACTAGGGTTTTACTATATACTAATAGAAATGACCATTTTCACTATTCATTTGACATTTACCTTGGTACAGAGTGAGTGATCATGCCTAGCCAAAGAGTCTACAAGCCCTAGAGGCTGGAACATATCTACAACAATGCAACTCAAGGCATCCTTCAACACACAATGAGTATATTATATTTTGAATTTTCATTATTTTCATGCATTTACTATACTTTTTTATGCAATTAGAGTAATTTTAGGGTTTTGGAATAGATTGGTGCAAATTTTCCCACTTTGGTGATAAATTTTCCACTTTGGTGCAAAGTATCCCACTTTAGTGCAAAGCATCCCCCTTTGGTGTGAAGTTTCCTAAAATAGTGGAAAGTGTCTAAGACCCCCATCCAAAAAATGGACCAAGTGTCTATATTGTCTGAAAAGTGTCTTAGAACAACCTTGGCGATGTTTATTATATTATTTAGAACTTATTCCATGTAATTTTCCTCATAGGTGCATCCTCGAGCCTAAGAACACTTAGGAGGGAGGCATTTATGCTTCGTACTTGAGTCAATTACACTGCTTGCAAAGGAGGAGATTAGGTTTCTTCAGGAGGTCAGTCTATTTTTTTTGTACCTGATGCCACCAATGAGGTACCACAATGGTATGTTGCTAGCCCTAGTTGAGAGATGGGACATAGGTTCTTGTACCTTCCATCTTCCCACTAAGGAGATGAAAATCACCCTAGAGGACATACACTACATTCTTTAGATTCCTATCTGATGCGAGCACATTTGTCTAGCTAGTGATAGATCATGTGCACATATGACAGATGACATCTTTTATTTTCTACAGTGGCCTATTCAAGATTCGATCATTTTATCGTATGTGGAGATTAAATGGATCCTAAACGTGTGATCACAACTTTTGCGATGGATTATGATTATGATAGTAGCACTCACATTAGTGCTGGATAGTCGATGGGCACACCTAGATGGTGGTCTGGTTCATATGATCAGGCGAATGGAGAAGTAGATAGTTTATGTCTAGATTCACAGCATACTCACCCACTTGTACTATGATTTGAGTTGATTTGTATTTAGAGAGCTCCACAACACCATACATTGTACACTACTGTAGATGTGGTGTTTCAAGCACATTAATTGTACTAGGCCCACATGCTTTCCTATCACAACGAACCTCTATGAGCTGAGGGTCTTTAGTTATCCCCTCAGATGGTAGTGGTAGGAGGTAGATTTTCTACATTAGAGGATTGGATTTGAATAGTTGGATGAGGATGACATCTAATGGAGACCATATTAGTGGATATAACAGTGGGTAGATCACAAATATCAGTTGTGTAGGATATAGATGGACCAATTTATTTTGGGTTGAAATGGTTATGTAGTTATACTTCTCTCTTATGACAATGTGATGAGACAATTTAGTCACATCCAGATACCTCCACATTCAAGACCAACATATCGACGATCAACACAGAGTCTTGCTAGTCCTAGGGACAATCGTTGTCTTATTGCGGATGATGTATATTTAAGTGATTCAAATGATGAGGACCATACTTTTCCCCTAGTCTCTGAGGCCAATGATGTAGGTACCACTGAGTCCTAGGAGGAGTGGTGGATTATAGCTAGGCGAGTCCTAGTGTTCTCTCTACACCACCTTATGTGTTTTTTGAGACCTCTTCTAGGTCATGAAGGGGATAGAGATGATGATACTATGCTTGACATATTTCTAGGTTCAAATGAGGATGACGAGGAGAATGAGTATTATGAGGAGGAGGAGGATGATGAGGAGACATAGTATATGAGAGAGGATATCATTGAGACCAAGGAGGATCTAGTTGCCTTTGATAGGATAGAGATTCCTCCTATCATATTGACTAGATCATGTATGATAGTCAAGCCAAACATCCACACACATAGGCATGGGGAAGCTACTAGTAGTAGGACACCCGCACCACGAACACAAGGAGAGACTACTATTATATTGTCATTTACCCCGACCAATAGATTTGAGATCCAAGTGATGATTTGATATTTACATTATTTATTTGCATATGCACACTTTATATATCTACTTTATATATGATTATGATGGTTACTAATATTCTTATGATTTATACTTTATAGGATCCACAAGAGAGTGGTGTGAGCTATACCAACGATAAATCACAACGTTGATGCCCTATCTAGATTTAGAGGATGTTATACTTGGAGATTACATGCCCCCATCTTTTTCTAGACTACATACAAACCTCTTTGAGTTAGTGGCGAGATTGGGTGTAGTGTATGAGAGGGATAGGAGCCACATTGAACAGATTCAAGCAAAGCTCATAGCAGTACTAGCCTCTTGAGTTTTTATCAAGAGAAAGGTAGAGAGTGACTTGCAGGAAAAGGTCTCAAGGCTATGTGAGGAGCTTGCAAGGGTATAGGTGGATATGGATCGCATAGATCAAGAGCAAGTCAAGGCACTCTAATGAGAAGCGAGAGAATCTGGTTTGGTGGAGGGACTATGACTCAACTTGAGTAGGTCGCATACTACTATATCACAATGACCATGAAGATCACCAATCCTTGATGGATTTGGTATTCATAGACCCTATTAGCTTTTGTACTCAGAAATGCATATCTACCTAAACTTTATATATATATATATATGAGCATTTATGTTTTCATTTTTATGATCTTGTGTTTAATTAAATGTCAATGTGATTTATCAAATATCCTATGTAAGAATATCTAATAAATTTCTCCATGATTTAATTCTTTATGTGATCTAATTAAACTATTTATAATTTTTGTTAGATTCTACATTTTGATTAAATATGCTATGTTAACTTAAATACTCCTCTGATATAATGATATTAAGGATTTAAATTAACATAACACACTAAATTTTGAATAGTATGGTAACTAAAGTAATTAAACAAATAATTTGAATAATTACCCTAGAATATAAGATACACACATGTTATCATGTATCAAAGAAGAAAGAAATGTGAGATAAAATAAAAATTATTTACTCAATCTAACATCACTCTAACACTCTATTCAAAAGAGGAAACACTAAATGTAATACTTACACAAATGAGCAGAATTTATAGGTTCTTTTAGAGGTGTACCATCCTTCCTGTCAATGTGTAGGCTCCAAACCCATAGTTTTATTTGATAATGTCAGCTCCTAACCAGTTAGGGCTGAATTTTCCTTTTACATTCAGGAGAGGATTGTTATTTCATTGGTTTTTATATAAGACTAGGTCACCTTTATTAAATTCACAAGGAATGACCTTACCATTGTAACCATGTTTCATTCTTTTAGTGTAATATTGTAGATTCTCGAGAGAATTTCTACACTATTCATCGAGAATTTTGAGTTGATGTAATCATTTCTCTTTGTAAGTAGTGTCATCATGAGCCCTTTAAGAGAGATTTTCAAGGAAGGAATTTCTAACTCTAGAGGCATTATTGCTTCAACACCATAGACCAATATATACAGAATATTTGTAGTGGATGTTCTAATGCTCGTAAAATAAGTGCATAATGCGATGGTAAAATGTGCATGCCAATATTTATTGTGTTTACTTATTGTTTTTTGCTAAAAAAGTTCAATAGTCTTATTAGTTGCTTCTATCTGTACATTTGATTGCAAATAGTATGGTGTTGAAAAATGATGTTGAATATTGAATGTTTCCAAGAATTTTTTTACTTCTTTTTTTTTTAAGGGAGTTCCATTATTTGAAACTAATGCGAAAGGGAGATCAAATCGAGCAATAATATGTTTGAATATGAAATGAAATATTGTATCAGCTATTATGGAATTAAGAGGGATAAGTTCTACCCATTTCATGAAGTAATCGATTGTAGTAATGATAAATGTATGTCTAGTAGAAGAAGGTGATGATATATTCCCAATAAGGTCCAAACCCCAAACTAAAAATGGCCAAATAGGAAGTTGATCATGAAGTTAAGATGTAGGGGCATGAGTCAAATTATCATGTTCTTGACATTTATGACATTTCTTCTTGTATAAAAAACAATCTTGTTCCATGTGTCTCTAATAATAGCCTATGTGGACTAATTTTTAAACCAGGGATCTCCCTCCAAAATGTTCCCCAAAAGCACTTACATTAGATTCTTTAAGTTCTATAAATATTTTAGATTGTTTAATACATCTAAATAAGAGGCCATTAAATGGTATTCTATATAGAACATCTGTAGATCATGTATTTGGATGTAAGGTTTCATATATGAGCTTGAGTGTTCTTAGTTGTAGGCTCAAGAAAGGTACCATATTTTAAATAGTTGAATCTCATTTCATACCATTCACTAGACTTATCACTATCAGTTGATAACACCTCTTTTCTTTCATCATCTATCAATGGATTAGGGATTATTTTAAATTTAAATGTGAATTCAACAAGAGGTTCGTTGGGAGATATGAGGGAAGAAATGCTTGCCATTGCATTTGTGTGTTGATTGTCCTTTTGGGGTATGTTTTCTACCATATATTATTCAAAATTTTCTAATGATTTCATCATAAGATCTCTATATTAGACAAGCTTATCATTCTTTAATTGATATGTGTCATTTATTTGTTTAATAATTAAGAGTGAATCCCCAAATATAGAGATATGTTTGAATTTTAATGATAAAATGGCACATATACCATGTATGAAGGCCTCATACTCCACAATATAATTTTACATAGGAAATTTAGATGGAAAGATACGAGAATAGGCTTACTTAAAGGAGGAATTAATATAACTCTAGCTCTAGAGCCCATTGTACACTTAGAACCATCGAAGTATAATTCCCATGTTTCTTTATCTTTTTGAATAGCCAATGCATTCTCATCTAGGAATGAGTTTTTGTTAGGTAATGCTAGGGGAGAAGGAGCATCAACTAATTGGTCAGTCAAGTCTTGTCCTATAATTTCTTTTTGTGAGACAAACTTAAGGTCAAACTTTGTTAACAACATAACCCGATTAGCTAAGCATCTTGATAAATCCATTTTAGTAAAAACATGTTTTAATGGATCAAAATTTATCATGACATGGATTTCGATGTTAAGTAAATAATATCTTTGTTTACTAGTAGAAAACACAAGAACCAAAAAAAAATTCTCTATCATCGTGTAACATGTCTCATAATCAATAAAAATCTAGCTAGTGTAATAAACAAGATGTTCCTTACCGTTATCATCTTGTTGAGCCAATAATGTTGCAAGAGCATGGGCCAATCTTGTAGTGTAACAAATGAATGGCTTGTGTTGCATAGTAGGTTGTAAACCACATGGAGTAACAAGATAATACTTCAAACTCTCAAAGGCCTATTTACAATCCTTATTCGAGTTAAATTGAATATGTTTCTTAAGGATTTGTGTGAATGGTAATGTTTGATCGACTGAGGAAGCTATGAAATGCTGGATAGTCTAGATTCTTCCTTGTAATGTACTTAACTAAGAGATGTTTCTAGGAGTTGGAATGCTAATAAAAGAATCAATTTCCTTTGTGTCCACCTCAATGCCCCTTTGAAATACAATAAAACCTAAAATGTTTCCACTATCTACACCAAAGACACACTTTTTCAGATTCAATCTCATGTTGTAGTTTGACATTTATAAAGTCTTGTCAAGTTAAAGATTTGTCTATAATTTCATAAACATAATCTTCCAAGATCTTATGTATGTAATCATGAAATATCAAAGTCATTTCTTGTTTATATGTTGTTCCTATGTTTTTCAATCTAAAAGGCATGACTACCCAACATAATGTTCCCCAAGTGGTTGTAAAATATGTTTTATATTGATCTTCAGGATTGATAATGTAATGATCTAAAATATTCCTGCAAGATAAAATCAATGATTAGTTTTACTTGCAAGTTAATATATATATATCAAATAATAGAATGCAAAGGAATATAAATAAATGGAAGAAAACTAAGAAAGATCTCACCCATCTAGTATTCCATGGCTAACTTCCATTGCACCTTTTCTAGCTTTGGAATGATGGATGCCCTCAGATTTGTGTGTGAGCAACTCTATAAGCCTAGCCTTAACAAAGCTTTTGAAGGATTTAGAAAAGTAAACTAATGCAATCTAGAATATTACTCCTATTATGCAAATAGTTAAATAAGAAAAGCCTTGAATAATGAAAATTCCTATAATAAAAGTATGTTGAGCAAATGATCATGGATCGGAAAATGATATCAAGATTTTCATTTTATAGAAAATGCAATCTTGAATGGACGGACAAGATGAGAGATTGAGGAATTCCCTAGAATCAAAGGTCAAGATTCAATAAGGAAACTCTCAATTAGGGTTAGGGAAAAATACCCATATGTGTGAATAAGATTTAATTAAATGAATTAAATCAAGACTGAATGTGATAGTTGAGATGAAATTAGTAAAAATCAGAAGACAAGAGGATAAGATTTTAGAAAATTAGTAATTTTAGAAATTACTTCATTTGTAGAAGAATATTTCCCTTTTGAATTAAATTAATTCAAAAATAAAGATTTTGTGAGGTAATTAGTAATTGATTTTTGAAATTAATTACTAAATAAAGAATCAGTTAACCATGTGAGATATTTTTAAATGATTTGTTTTATTTAAAAATATAAAAGTGTCACATGCCATAGTTAAATAATTACAAATAATTATTTAATTTAGAAGAAGTAGTTAATTAATTAAATAAATTAGCAAATCTATTTAATTAAGAGGATTTAGGAATTAGTGACATATTAAATCAATATATTAAAATATATTTATTTAATAATCAGGAGGACATTAATGATAAGGATTTAATTAAATAAATAAGATTTTATTTAATTGCAAGAAGACCTTGATAATTAGTGACATTATTAAATAAATAAATAAGATTTATCTATTTAATAGTTTATGAAGAATGAGAGATTATGACTTAATTAAATAATTATAAATTATTTAATTAATAGTTGAATGTGGGTTAGAGACATAATTAAATTGTTATAATCATGTCATGACGAAAGGTGGTAAAATAGTGCTTGTAGGTCTTGGTCATTTTTATGTGTCTACATTTGCCCCTCTTTGTCATAATGCAACTTGTCACATTGTGGCAAAGAAAACAAGTCCAAAATATGCCCCAGTGTAGGTACAGAGTGCCTATGCCCTCTCCAGAAAATTTTTGAATTTCGACCCGGGGTCAGAATAATTTGAAAAATATCCCGACTAGTCAAATTAATGACCATATATGTTATGGCGTGAATAGATTCAAAATCGGAGAAGGTTAAGCTAGCCAAAATGCCAGTCAAAGGTGGTCAAATGAGCCTCCAGTACAACCTACTAGGTAAAAACCCTAATTTTCAGCCTATAAATAGGTTGAAAACGTCAAACCAAATCTCATTTTCTCATTTGTTATATAGAAACTTTAGAAACCAAAGCTCTGAGTCACGATGGTGATTCTGACGACTACACACCATGGATACCATGCGCGCACATTTCGACGACCCAAGGGCACAAGGGCACCAGTAAGTACCTTATCCATCTTGTCAAATTTTTATTTTTAAGCATTTATTAGGGGTTAATGGGGGGAGAACAGATGCGGTGCGACATAAATGTTGTCGTGTAAGCCGCAAATGCATTCACATTCGCCGCATTTGATTCCGTCATGACACAAGTGCGATGGGTAGAATAGGTTTTTTGTGCGTTTGCGTATTCACAAGTTGAAATGATGCATTTGAAATATTGTGACACAATCAATGCTTCTGAGATGTATGTGACATCTCGCAACGCAAATGATAAGTCAAACGCTGCATTTCTTGTTGGGTCGTGCATTCGCTATCTACAATGATGCATTCGTTGTAAGGTCTCGCATTTGCATTCCAAAACAAAGCAATTGACATATTGCAACGCATTTGTTATGCACAGAGCTACAATTGACTGGTTGTGACGCATTTGCGATCAACACGACGCAATTGAAGTTGACCAAAGTTGACTTTTTTTGACCTTATCGAGATTAACTTTTATGTACCCTTGACTTGCCAGTAATAGTAAATTTTCCATACTGTCTCGTAATATGTGCTAATCCTTGGCCTTTCCTTGTGTAGAGTCAGCTTGTGCCCATTTATACTCGAGAGTTCTGACTAGCTACCTATGCCTTCAAAGATCATCTTAGTGATAGGTAGAGACAACGGTTGATGGCCCTAGGCCTGTACCATGTGACATATATGCCCATTATTTAGGAAAATAGATGTTTGCTTACAACTCTTTGCGAGAGGAAGAACTCTGAGACCTGCTCATTTTACCTACCTACTGGAGAGGCGACAGTGACTTTGGAGGATTTCTATCGTATTCTCTACATTCTGATTAGCAGAGAGAGGGTGGTCTACAATCCACACCAAGGGCGACAGGTCTTGACAGAGAGGTATGAGGGTGTCGATGGTGCCTAGTTTGCCATGGACTATTATGAGATCGGCTGGGATGTTGTAGCCGACCAATTTACTAGGTTCAATGCCATGCTCATGACCTTGATCGCCGGATTACTGATCCTAGATCGTCGTGGTCACGGATTTCCCATTGGATGGGGGGATGTTCTTGTTCGCATGCAAATACAAAGGACTATTTTCACTTGGGGGGCATGCTTGTTGGCCATGTTATACCATCAGTTGCATGAGGTAGTGTACCATCAGGGTCACAGTATCAGCTGCGGGACCACCTTACTCATGATTTGGGTATGGGAGTGCATTCCCATTTTTCGACCGCTAGTACAGATGCAACAGTTGGGTGATGAATTGCCATATGTTTATCTATATGCAGGATCAATTATCCAGATTCGTGTTGGAGATACTGGGTATTGGCATCATCGGATTGATATGATGATCAGCTTTGTTTGGAGGCCATCTAGAGATTGTGCTTAGTGGTCAGATGAGGACAGCCACCTGTCCTTTTGCAGATAGTTTCGATATCTTATTGGTTGTACGGTATAGATGTAGTGGATCATTGAGATGTACTTGCCCCAACAGGTACTACGACAATTTGTGGAGCAACATATTGTGCCAGTAGGCATGACAGAGTATGCTCGGTCATCCAGGGAGACCATGTGGGGGCTGCCATATCAGTCACTGTAGCAGAGCAGTAGGTTGACAACCTGGTGGTAGTTTAGTGGGCATGGAGAGGGGGTCTAGCAGATCTAGGGACATTTGCTAAGTTTGACACCTGGTGGCAGGTTTAGAGGCCCATCCCTTTGACAGATCTGGATGGTCCACTGTCGATAGATAGTAGATGAGGAGGATGTGGAGGTGGTGGCGGTTGAGGAGGAGGTCGAGGTGAGGGTGAAGGTTGAGGAGGAGGTGGAGGTGGTAGTGGAGGAGAGAGTAGAGGTGGGTCCACTTGTTGGGGGACACCCTCTTGACATAGATGTGGAGGAGGTCCGGATGGAGGAGGAGGAGGAGGAAGATGAGGCAGAGTAGAGGCTGCAAGAGAGGATGATCTCCAGGGATGTTGAGGGTGATAGATCACTCATTTTTCCTATAGATGCCATGATTGACCAGAGGATCACTGATCTTCAGAGTAGACTAGATGTGGCCTTGTCTCAGAACAAGGTCCTAGTAGCAGAGTTAGAGGTCACCCGGGTTGAGAGGGATCAGGCCATCATTCGGTGATAGGAGTCAAAGCAGTGCGTTTCAGAGTTTGCAGAGTTATGCTCTAGGCCAATAGGGGATATGGCCCGAGAGTTGGCCAGGGTAGCAAATAGCAGGGGCTGGTATAGGGCACTATATGAGCAGGCAGTTCCACCAGACAGAAGGGACCCAGGGTTGTCCTGATCCTACAGTAGGACAGGTAGTGGCAGTCGAACACACAGCAGCAGGTCACATAGCAGTAGTCACACCAGTGCTGGGGGGTCTACTACATCAGGGTAGTCATCAAGCCACAAATCTCATAGCTCTCATAGACACTCATCAGGTGACAGTCACAGGTCAGAGCATGGACATAGATCAGAGCATGGGCACAGATCAGTGTCGTCAGGACACCAGGCAGAGCAGAGCCTACCTTTTGTTACCGAGGCTTCAAGATCTCAGAGTGGGACACAGGACACCACTCCCATTTAGTTTACTATTCACTTGATGACTCAGCCGTAGTCACCTCGCAGTTCACCTCAACAGGACGGAGGAGGGACATCATAGGACTTGTTTTTAGACAGTTGTATATTTTGATATTCGAGCCTACGAGCTCTATTTTTTTGGGATATCATATGACTCTATCCTATGACATAACATTTTTTGAGATTATATATATGTGATGTAGTTTTGATGCGGCCTATATGATGTAATGTGTTATGGTATTCTAATGTTTTTATGAGATGCTTATGTGATGCTTTTATGATATGAGATGTATGGATACTATGCTTATGTTTATGAATGTGATTATGGAAGTGATTATGTATGAATGCCATATGCAATGTGATAATGATGTGATATGTTGATGCAAATGATGCTTTTATGAATGAATGTAAATGATGGTGTTTATGCAATGTGAATTATGATATTTGATTTATGCAGATGTGAATATGAAATGCTCATGCCATTATGTATGCAACTTTGTTTTTGTATGTCACAGGATATCATCTGATAACCATAGAAGAGAAGACGAAGATGGATGTTAGTGCAAAGAAAGATATGCATGTTAGTGCGGAAAATTAAAAATCCTTCGAAGCTTTGCTATAGTGCTATTCTAGTTGTTGCTCTTTAATCATCATTGGGTGAAAATGTCATGATGGCCAACAAACACTATGATATGACATAGATCAATAGTGTGCAAGGTTGAACCATCACGTAGATCAACAGTCGTAGACAAAGGATGATCATGACTCATGTCAGGAACACAATTGCCCCTAGTCACTTTGTCATGACCAATCCTTTTAAAAAAACTAAACCAATCATGAGATGTCACTGCTTCTCTAAATCTTGATGATAGGACATCCTTGAGAAACTAGCCACATGATAGTAAAAATAGACAGTAAAAATCATCATACTATGTTGTTGCTTCTCTAAATCCTGAAGTCAGGACATTGTGGAAAAACTAATAGCAGAGTGATTAAAAAGACAAGGATAATCATCATGATATGTCGTGGTTCCTAAGACATAAGGAACTAATATCATGATAATTATCCAAAAGACAGAAAAAGTTTGCCAAGTGTTTGCCAATTATTTTCAATGTCAAGTTTTTCCAAATGTCAAGCAATATCAAATTCGGGAAGGACGCATCCTGAATGACGTTGATATCTAGGAGATCGATTCTCGGCATTAGGAGAATCCATCAAAATGCCAGATGATGATGACAATGCTTAGGAAGGACACATCCAAAAGCCTAAAGGAAATGACGGGAGTTGTTTCTCAGAAGGACACATCTGAAGAAGAACTCAAAGTTTTCCATGATAAATTGCTTTAATAGAATTTGACTACATGTCCTTGCTGACATGTGGAATTGACTGACAGTGTTGATGACATAAGTTATTGATTGACTAATAATTTGAGATTGATTGAAGACTTTCTTGATTTGAAGATAGTTTGACGTGTGTGAATGTGTAGTGCCATGAACCCTAATGGACTGACCTAGTGTGGCCTCGGGGGTCCATCGATTGATGGCCTTGCCTACGTCGTGCACTCAGAGACCTCGTAGTTTGACATGACTAATGACATTGTCCAAAGGACAAAAGTTTTGAATCATGATTTTATTCTGACAAACCTAGAAAGACTGACCTAATGTCTCGGGGATTCAAAGATGAATCTTGCCTATGTAGCAAATAAGCAGAGACAACGTAGTTCGGACGAGATGAAATATTGATTGATGGGATAGATTGAATTGATCAGATATGATTGACTGTGACTCTGTTTTGAATTTTTATTTTTTTTTGACACTTTTTGAATGTTTTTGTATTTTCCCAAGATGTTTCCAAATTTTTAGGACTTTTTTCAAGACTTTTTCATATTTTTATGATTTTTTTAGGAAATTTTCAGATTTTAATGATTTTTTCAGGACTTTTAAGAATGCAGGATCATGTGCGGTACCCACTACAGTTACACGATAAGGTCTTGCCCCCAGATAGATTGGGGAATACCTGAGTTCAATGATATGGAGAAAGGGAGACAAAAGGCAAAGATATGCAAGGGGTGATGTCAACCAAATGTTAACCATGGTCGAAATCGACAGGACTTAGTATGGATGTCATGAATGTGTCAGGCCTTTGTGATTATGATGCCAAATGGATAAAGGTCGATTTTGAGTGATAGTAGATGGCGAAGCAACGATCGACTATGCATGGAGCCTGGTTGACAAGTTTTCACCATGGTACTTATCCAAAGCGTCTGTTTGCCAGGTTTTCACTATTGGATGAAGTCATTTCTTTATACTATTTTTTTTTTTTTTGTGTCACTAAGACTCCTGTTTGCCAGGTTTTCATCAAGGGACGAATTTTTTTCATTTTTCAATTTTTTTGTATTTTGTAGGTTTTTAGCCCGAGCTCTCTAATGCTATGTGTAGAACTTTCTCAAATGTAAGTTGTTGATAGGTTATGTCAACTGTTCTCCATCAGGTGTGGCTAACTGGTAAGCTCCATAACCAAATGTGGTAGTAATGATATAAGGACCAAGCCAATTAGCCTCAAACTTACCAGGCTTTTCACAGTCCACCTAATTTCTAGGATTCTGCATGAGAACCAAGTCATTGATTTCAAACTTTCTCACCATGACTCTTTTGTTATAACTTCGGTAGAGATGATTTTGATATGCCTGCAAATGATTTAAGGCATTTTTCCGTCTTTCTTGTAGCATTTCTAGCTCATGTAGGCAAGACTGTATGTACTCTTCATCGTCGATCATTCCTTTCAAAGAGACTCAGAGAGAAGGAATTTCAACCTCGATGGGAAATATGGCCTCTGATCCGTAGACCAGGGCAAATGGAGTGGCTCCAGTGGGGGTACGGATACTGGTACGATAGGCCCATAAAGCAGGATTAAGCTGTAGGTGCCAATCTTGGCCAGCATCATTGACAGTCTTCTTCAGAATGTGAAGGATTGTTTTACTGGATGCCTCAGCTTGACCATTACCTTGTGGGTAATATGGGGTGGAGAAATGATGTTGGATGTGGAATTGCATACAGAGTTCGTGAACATCCTAATTTTTGAATGGATTTTCGTTATCTGTTATGATGGATTGTGGGACACCATACCGGAAGATGATGTAATTTAGAATAAACTTGGATATTTTCTTTTCGATAATGTATGTGAGAGGGACGGCTTCAATCCACTTAGTCAAGTACTAAGTGGCACTGATTATGAATTTATGGCCATTAGAGGAAGATGGATGGATCTTACCCACGAGGTCGAGTCCCCATTGTGCAAAAGGCCATGGAGATGTGATCGGTCTTAATTCCTATGCAGGTGCATGAATTAGGTCGCTATGCACTTGGCATTTCTGACATGTTTTGACAAACTAAAGGGCATCTTTTTCTAATGTCAGCCAGTAGTACCCTAGTCTGGTGACCTTCCTAGCTAAGGTTGGACCACTCGAATGAGATCCACATATACCCTCATGTACTTCTCGCAAAGTCATTCGAGCTTCATCAATGTTGAGATAGTGAAGAAGGGTGTTGTCAAAGCACGATGATATAAGGTATCACGGATGATGGTATGGCTAGCCGCTTTTCGGATAAAGGATTTACGTTGGTTGTTGGATAGGTTGGGTGGGAGGGTTTGGGATTTAAGATAGTCATATATGTCCTGATACAAAGGCGAACTCGGACCAACAATCTCGCACACCATTTCTGATTCTGGAATATCGTATGCAGGCATTAACAGCTATTCCACTAAGAACTCAAATTGTGAAACATTTTGAGGGATGTCTAAGAGAGATCCAATGGTAGCCATTGCATCGGCTGCCCTATTTTGTGCCCTTGGGATTTGTTCAAAAGAAATCACTATGAAATATGTCATGAAACTATCAACCATTCATTTGTAAGGAAGCATGTTTTCATCTTTTGTGTCATAATCATCATTCACTTGGTTGATGACTAATTGAGAATCTTCGAATACGAGCAATGTCTAAATTTTCCATTTTATTCCTATCTTGAGACTTGTGACCAATGCTTTGTATTCTGCAATATTATTTGTGCAAGGGAAGGTAATCCGAAATGATTTAGGAATTGAATCCCCTTGTGGTGTGATGAATAAAATGCCAGCTCCTGAACCATGACCAGTGTGGGATCCATCAAAATATAGCTTCCATGGTAATGCAGGTTCTACGTGAAAGATGGACTCATTAGGAAAATCTACTACCAGTGGATGAGTAGCCTAGATGGGTGCATCTCCAAGTTGATCTGGTATGACTTGACCTTTGATTGCCTTGCACTCCACATACTATATGTCATACTCGCTTAAAATCATGACCCACTTTGCCAAGCGACCTGTCAATGCTACTCGATTGAGGAGATATTTTAATGGGTCAATCTTTTCTATCAAATGTGTTTGGTGGCTTAGCATATAGTGTCTTAGTTTTTGTGCCACAAAGACAACTGCCAGGCATGCCCATTCAATGGTTGTGTAGTTGAGATCATATCCAATTAATGTGCGACTAATATAATATATGGCTCTTTCTTTTTCTTCATGGTCCTTTTGTGCCAATAATGTCCCCAGTGCATTTTTCATTGCAGAGACATACAGGATCAGTGGCTTGCCCTCAATAGCCGGCATTAACACTGGTGGTGTCAATAGATATTCTTTAATTTTTTCAAAAGCCATGTTGCACTTATCTGTCCATACAAATGGAATGCTTTTGCAGAGCAGATATTGGAATGGTTGACACTTGTCTGCCAACTGTGCAATGAAGTGGTGAATAGATTGTAATCTTCCTTGGAGTGTTCACAACTCACTAATTCCTCTTGGAGGGGGCATGTCCAGAATTGCCTTTACTTTTGTCGGGTCAACCTCAATGCCTCGACGTGAAACTATGTATCCCGACAGCTTGCCTGAAGTGACTCCGAAGACACATTTATTTGGGTTCAAACGAACCTTGTAATCCTCAAGCCGTCTAAAGATTTTGTCTAGGACTTGGAGATGATCTTTTCTTGTCAAATATTTTTCCAATAGGTCATCTACATAGTCTTCCATTAGGATGTGCATCATATCATGAAAGATGGTTGTCATAGCCCTTTGGTATGTTGCACCTACATTCTTTAAGCCAAAAGGCATGACGTTCCAACAGTATGTTCCCCAAGGGCAAATGAATGTTGTTTTATGTTGATCCTCCATTGCAATTCAAATTTGTTTATAGCTAGAAAAACCATCCATGAGAGATAGCATCTCATATCCTACCATGAGGTCAACAATCATGTCTATGTTTGGTAGGGGGAAGTCATCATTTGGGCAAGCTTTGTTTAAATCTCTGAAATCCATGCAAATACTGATTTGTCAATTCGGCTTGGTAACAAGAAAAATGTTTGATATCCAATCCGCATAATCAATTGACCTTATGAATTCAGTAACCGGTAACTTTTTTAGTTCCACCTTGACAAGTAGTGCAATCTGTGGGTGCATCTTGGTCAACTTTTGTTTGACTGGCTTGATTTCTAGAATTAGAGGAAGATGATGTAAAACCAATTCTGGATCAAGGTCGGGCATGTCAGAATATGACCATGCAAAGTTAACTTTCCTATCTATGAAGAATTATTTAAATTCAGATTTTTCTTCTTCTGACAATGATGCAGCCAAGAGAATCATTTTGGGATTCTTGGGTGTGGCTATGTTAACTTCCATTGTGTCTTCAATAAGCATAGCCGACTTTTCCTATGTTACGGGAAGAAAGTCCAATCCTCCATCCTTAGGTGCCTCAGAGAGGTTTTCACCTTCGGATACGTCCTTTGTTTTTACTATTTTACCATCAAAAGGTGCCTTGCGGTTTTCACCTAGAGATTTTTCTTTTTCTTTTTTATTCTTTATATTTTTGCGATTGGAGGATTGTACAGTCTCCTTGAAGTAAGCTGCACAATCTAGATCAATGGAGAACCCCATTTTGTGATCTCCCCATGGAATACCATCTCTTAGCCCCATGAATTTTGCAATTGCCTCGCTATTCTAAAATATGTCCATCACTAGTGAATCTTGTTGGTCCAAGTCGATCAGTTGTGGATAAACAAGAGGGATCCCATCGTCAATGTTGGTGAAGGATGGGGAGGATGCAGAAAGTGTGAAAATTGATGCCTCAAGTGAGAAAGAAAAGTTGTCAATTTCCACTTTTGTGTCTGATGCAATGGATGGTCCATACTCTGAGGTAGATGAATCAAATTCAAAATCATAATATGGGATAAAATCATCAACATCATGACTAGTGGTTGGCATTTCAGAAGTATGGATAGTGGGCTTAGATAGGTTAGGCTCATGGGTGGGCTCAGGAATGGGGTGGGATGTTTCTAGTATTGCCGACGACACCTTGTGTTCTTTTGGATTCCAAGGAATGCTGACCCATTCTTTCTTTTTGGAATGTCAGTCAATAGGGTCAATGTTATATTCTTGTCAGAATATTTCTTCAAATAGGAGTTGGCCAGGTTCTAGGAATAGTTCATCAATGTCATAGTCACTTAGGGTTTTGTCAGATCCCCATTCCCATTCATTTGAATCTGTTTCGGTAAGGGATTCTTCGCATGTCTCAACACCTTATGTAGCCATTACGACCTTACTTGAAAGTTCAAGGGTACGTTGATCATCAGTTTTGACTTGGTCGAACCCTAGCCCTATGTATCTTGGTCTTGCCATCATGATAATAGTTTCTCATCTTCCATTGTTGTTCTTTCCAAGGCTGTTTGTACCGTCAAAACCTTGGGCTTTGCATATATCATATCCTTTGCCATAGAGATGCAATGGAAGTGGAGATAACTCTGTCGAGTCTTTGTAAATCTAGTTGTCCATGTCAATAATGACTTCATTACCCATATCGCCCCACCGTGTGAAAACACTTTTTGGTGGGACCTTGAAAGTTATTTTGGGCTCTACTACAAAATATGGTTTACCATAGACCTTAGGTGGCTTTAGTATTGTGGTTATACAGTAAGTCGTATTTAATTTGAACTCTCCACAACCAAGGTCCTGGATCTGAATATCTTTACTTGGGATGGAAGCCGATGAAGATGGTGTGGTAGAATTTGATGGAATGGACGATTTTGTGAGTGTGGATGGATCAATGTATTTGGATGAAGTGGAAGTGGAGGCCTCCCGATTGATGGGTACCTGGTGCTTAGCAGTGGCTCATAAGTTGGTACAATATTGAAATGGATCGGGATCTCCTGGGATGGTGATCTCAGTACCATCAAAAGGAAATTTGAGGCATTGGTGGTATGTTGATGGAATCACTTTTAGAGAATGAATCCATGTATGATCAAGTAAGATATTATAGTGTATGTCATGATCCAGGACCTGGCATGTTGTATCTATGATAACAGGTCCCACCCGAAGAGGAATGGTAATAACGCCTTTAGAAGTGCGTTCTTCATCATCGTATGCCTTAATGACAATGCTCTTGCTAGCATCTACACACACATCATAAAAACCAAGAGCTTTGACCAATTTGAGCGAGTAGATGGTCAATCCTACTCTGCCATCTACTAGGACTCGTTGAACCTTATGCTTATGGACAAAAACCTCAACGTGAAGGGCATCATTATGTGATGGTTTAGGTGAGGAATAGTCGCTATTGGAAAAGGTGATGTGGTGAGGTGAATTCAGGTATCTGACCATAGTCTCAAAATGGTTGAAATTGATGTTGGTAGGGATAGATGACTCTTGCAATACTTTATCTAGGATGTGAAATACAAAGTAGTTCGAGAATGGATATTTGAGCAGGTGTTTTATTTAACTACTCAACAATGTTGAACTCCAATTTTGGGTTGGACTGTCTAGTAGACAAACCAGGTATCGTGATCTTTGGTTGATGGGCAGAAGGACCTAGGATAGTGACCTTGCCTTTATACGTAGTCACATTGCATTTTGGGGCTCTTTTAATGTTGATGGTGTTAACAGATTCATCTTCATTAGCAGCGTGAAGATTGTTGATATCGGTACCATCGGGATAACTATATGTAGGACGAGTAGTATTATAGGCCAGAAAGATGTGGTTGGCTTGATTATTTGTATGCTTTGTGCCAGATGAAGAAGCTTTACCATGATCCTGTAGTGGGTTTTTGTGTATGGTATGATTTTCCTTAGATGTAAAAGATTGACCACCCAACTCAATGGTGTGGTTCTCTATGAGATCTTGCACTAGATTTCGCAATTGGTGATAGGAGGAAGTTTTGTTCCCTTTGGAACGGTGGTAATCACAGAATGAACTGTCATCCCACCATGATGGCTTGAATTGACCAGCGTCATATGGTTTTGTCTCTTCTAGTGTTATGACACCGTTTTGAAGAAGTTTCTTCAAAACAGTTTCAATAGGTTCACCCAATGAGGTGTATATGCGCTTTTGGAACTATCTCGGTTGACGTAACTACCTTTTATTAGATTGTGCATGATTGTTTTGGATAGAATTGGTAGTTGGTGTTGGTGTAGTTATAGGTGCACTTTGATTTTGTACTCCTTTGATTGTGAGTACATGACCTGTTGCATTGACGGTTTTTGCATCAACTACACCGTCATTTGTGATGTGCTTGTTCTTAACCCAGTATTTATTTTTGTCATTTGAGCTACTTGGGTTATTATTGGTGGTAGTATTGATGGTTTTTCCACCATATTTCAGTTCACCTTTGGCAATCAAGGCTTTCTCCAGTTGAACACCCTTTTCCACAAGATCAACAAAAGTGGTGCAACAATGGACTTGTAATCCATACCTTAGTGGTCCAAGGAGAGTTTGTAAAAACATGGTTACTTTCTCCTTTTCAAGTATTTCTATCGGACATCTGCTTGTTAAGGTTCTCCATCTTTGAAAGAATTGAATGAAAGTCTCTCCTGCATCCTCTTGGGTAAGTTTGCATAAGGAGGCAATGTCAATGTCTGTGTCAATGTTGTAAGCATTGTTTTTGACAAAATTGTTTGCCAATTCGTTCCATTTTTTTATTCCCTTAGGAAAAAGTGAGAACCATTCTAGTGCATGACCTCCAAGATTTCTAGAAAAGAGTCTCATGAGATAATTTTGCTCATAAGCAATGTCGATACAACTAGTGGTGAATTCCCTTATGTGTTCAATGAGGTTTGTTTTGCCTTTATACTTGGGAAAATGGGGGACTACATATCCATGAGGAAATGGCGGCATATACAAGGTTGTGTCAAATGGATATGGACACAAGTCATGTGACATGTATGACTTTTTATTGGATTGTTGCAAGTTTTCCACTTGTGTTTGAAGAGCAGCGAGTTGGAGTGTGAGTGCTTCCACCATTGGATGGTTGGTAGCATCACCTATGTTGTTGTTAGAGGTGGCTTGAGTCCCCAAATGTTGTGAGGAGATGTGTTGATTTGGAATTGGTTGTCAGTGAGTGAAATGAGTGTTGTGATTAGGTGGTTGTTGGAAATGAGTATTTTGATGAGGGTTGTGCTACTGCGTATGGACTTGAGAGGCGTAAGTGGGGATGTGATATCCTGCCATGTTGGATTGAATTTGAGGACCTTGCTGGTTTTGATTTTTTTGATGTCCAAATGGAGTGAAAGAGTGATGGCCTTGTTGATTTTGAGCTTGTTGATTCCCAAATGGAGTGAGGGAGTGAGTGCCTTGATTGCCTTGCCCAAATAAGAGATTGTGGCCTTGAGGAATGTTCATGTTTTGGGTCACAGGAATATTGGTATTGACCTGTGATGAATTGGGTTGGGTACCTTGAATGAAAACTCTTCGTTTATTTCTCCCAAATGGGTTGGGTGAGTTGGTTGCTATGGCACTTGAAGAACCTAATAATAGGTTTGTTGATGTACTCATGGAACTAGATGTAGTTCCAAAGAGGTTTGATGTGGTTTCCCCCATTGTTTGTGAAGGGATGGTGGATGTTTGTTGTGGAATGGATTGTGATTTGGTGTTGATTTGGGAAGATGATTCCCCAATAGATGTTGTGTTGGTTGTGGTGGTGGTTTGACCAAGGGAGGTAGCATTGATTGTGTTGATGACATTGTGTGAAGAGGCTCCCATGGAAGGATTGTGTGATGAGGAATCTGGAGAAGTTGCTCTAAGAGTGTTAAGATCAAATCCCTTTGGTAACTTAGCCCCTTGGTCAAGGAGCATAGCTAGGAATCTAGAAGGGTCATTTAAGACTACTTCTACAAAAGCAACAACTTTTGGATATTGGGCAGTAGCTAATACATCTTCGTCAAAGGCATCCCCATTTTGATCCCGTCAGAGAAATGGTTCAAAAAGATGTGATGGAGATGATGGGATGTTCATCCCACTGAAAAAATTGATTGTGGAATTTCCCATGTCAAAACAAGGATTGTTCATGGTATTGGGAAATGAGTCCATGCTAGTTGTGAACTCAGGAAAGTTGGTGTCTTGTCTAAAAGAATCCATGAGTCTTTTCTTTTTCTATAATCTATTTTCAACCATACAAGGTTTTTCTCAACTTGGGATGATGGAGAAAATGATCTAAGTATGAGACTATGTTTTTGGTTTCTTTTTGGATTTTTAAAGGATGCTATGAAATGAAAATAAGACTAAAGACTTGTGAATGCAAGTGGTGTGACACTAAGGAGATGGAAAATGATATGTAAGAAATGATCCTAAGATGTACTTACTAGTGAGAGATATAAAGAGGACAAACTTGGGCAAACAAAGTTCTTGAAATGATTCAATTTTTGGAAAACCAATGGACCGTAGAAGGACTATAAGTAGGACAAAATGAAGTTTCCACACTAGACTATTGAGTGGGATATAATTCACAAAAAGATTGACAAAATGAGAAAGGTAATTGGGTCGAATGATAACCTATTATTGAATGCAAAGTTTGGACAATGAATGGTAAGAGTCAACTCCTAAAATCTGCAAAAGTGAGTGTCTAAGGAAATGGTAAAGTTATCAATGCAATCTAATGGAAGGCCAAATGAGAACCTATTGTGAGTCTAAAATGGTACCTACAAATGCAATGTTTTATGGAAAGTTGAGCAATAGACTGTTTTGGTGTGGACTATAATAGTGAAGAAAGATTGGATTCAACTGAAGATAAGTTTTGGACTTTTTGTTTTGACAGTGAGAAGTTATTTGCAGGTTTTAGCAAATATGTTGCAGTGAATGCAGCACAAAAGAACAAATGCAGCTCACAAAATCAAACGCGGTTCACTAAATCGAATGTTGTTCAGGAAGTGTCGATTGCAACACTATTTGGCGAATGCGGGTTTGTGTCTGTCAAATGCGGCTCAATTAACCGAATGCGGCTCACTGATGGCAAATGCTGCTTTGTAAGTGTCGATTGCGGTTGAATAGAGTGAATGCAGCTCCTAATGGCTCAAGTGTGACTCATCAGAGTGAATGCAGCTTGGTAGCTTATGATTACAGTGCAGAAGAGCACTTGCATCGCAATATACAATTTTATGGAAAAACCCGAACATAATTTGCAGTTTTTGACAAGTTTTCTGGTTCCAATTTATGATTTTTAATTTTTTGAAGATTGTTAAAAACCGTTGGCAAACACATAAATCAAAATATGAAGTGCATGTTTAGACAGACTCACTCTTAATAGTCAAATGGGTCATCCTCGCAATCACAACCCACATCTTAAAATCATGTTGACTCACACAGCCTTGTCACCCACTAGAGGGCACCTGTGTTTTTGTCTTTTCTAGGTGCGTACTCAAGGTGACGGAAGTGGATACCGAATCCCCTGAGCAAATAGTTTATGGTGATTATATGGTGAGTGTCTTGGGGGGAGATTCTTCCTCCCCTTGCACCGTGATTGAAATGAAGTTTGGTCACTGACTCGGCTGGCTACTACACTAGGTTCTTAGTAAGTCTTTTCGTTCAATGTGGCAATGGATATACTCCCTCGAGAGACCTCCCAACCTTTAGAACAAAGGCTTTGGGGATGGTTATCTTGCCTACTACTGTCAAGTTGGATTTTCATCAACAACTTGTTTTTTATTAGAGTGGGTTGGAAACCTTGGCTTTAGGTGTTCCCACTTAGGTCGTTCCCGTAGGGTGAGTACTTTTTCCCACTATGACAGGCCTTCTAAGGGTTGTAATAAAACAGTAAATGCATACCCGTAGGGTGAGTACTTTTTCCCACTATGACAGGCCTTCTAAGGGTTGTAATAAAATAGTAAATGCATAAGTATGAAAAATGGATAGGTCTGGCTTTTTGATCACCCAGTAAAGGGGAGAGCATATGCCTATTATCCAATCAAACACAAAAAGCAAATTGTTTAGTTTTAAACCCCAAATAAAATTTTCTATGCTAGGTGAAGATGTTGCTTCACAAAGACATGGTGTTCATTGTTAACCAAAATAAAAGTATGGTGGCTATCCTAGATTGATAAATGCCAATTAGATTGCCTATCCTAGGATCGGTAAATTCCGATTAATGTGACTATCCTAGGATTGGTTCTTTTTAAACACCAAAAAGGAAAGAAATAATCAAACTCTGGCCAAGGATGTGTCGGATCCAGATTACAACAACAACCCAAAAAAAAATCAAATCTTTTTTATGAGTTACCTATGGTTCAGTTTCTGGTAGATGCATCATGTTACGTCAAATGCATCATTTGAAGGGTCGTATGCATTGCGACAGAGCGATTGCATTGTTTAGGCCTGCAAAGGCGTCGTTCTGTATTTTTAACTTGCAAAAAAAAAATCTAAAGTCGTACAACACCTGTAAAATTTTGTTAGAATGTCAAGTTCACCAATGTAATGATCTAAAATATTCCTACAAGATCAAATCAATGATTAGTTGTACCTGCAAGTTAATATATATATCAAACAATAGAATGTAGAGGAATATAAATAAATGGAAGAAAACTAAGAAAGATCTCACCCATCTAGTATTCCATGGCTGAATTCCATTGCATCTTCTCTAGCTTTGGAATGATGGATGCCCTCAGATTTGTGTGTGAGCAACTCTATAAGCCTAGCCTTAACAAAGCTTTTAAAGGATTTAGAAAAGTAAACTAATGCAATCTAGAATATTACTCCTATTATGCAAATAGTTAAATAAGAAAATCCTAGAATAATGAAAATGCCTATAATAAAAGTATGTTGAGCAAATGATCATGGATCCGAAAATGATATCAAGATTGTCATTTTATAGAAAATGCAATCTTGAATGGACAGACAAGATGAGAGATTGAGGAATGCCCTAGAATCAAAGGTCAAGATTCAATAAGGCAACTCTCAATTAGGGTTAGGGAAAAATACCCATATGTGTGAATAAGCTTTAATTAAATGAATTAAATCAAGACTGAATGTGATAGTTGAGATGAAATTAGTAAAAATCAGAAGACAAGAGGATAAGATTTTAGAAAATCAGTAATTTTAGAAATTACTTGATTTGTAGAAGAATAGTTCCCTTTTGAATTAAATTAATTCAAAAATAAAGATTTTGTGAGGTAATTAGTAATTGATTTTTGAAATTAATTACTAAATGAAGAATCAGTTAACCATGTGAGATATTTTTAAATGATTTGTTTTATTTAAAAATATAAAAGTGTCACATGCCACAATTAAATAATTACAAATAATTATTTAATTTAGAAGAAGCAGTGAATTAATTAAATAAATTAGCAAATCTATTTAATTAAGAGGATTTAGGAATTAGTGACATATTAAATCAATATATTAAAATGTATTTATTTAATAATCAGGAGGACATTAATGATAAGGATTTAATTAAATAAATAAGATTTTATTTAATTGCAAGAAGACCTTGATAATTAGTGACATTATTAAATAAATAATTAAAATTTATCTATTTAATAATTTATGGAGAATGAGAGATTATGACTTAATTAAATAATTATAAATTATTTAATTAATAGTTGAATGTGGGTTAGAGACATAATTAAATTGTTATAATCATGTCATGACGAAAGGTGGTAAAATAGTGATTGCAGGTCTTGGTCATTTTTATGTGTCTACAGATAAAGATTTGGTTATATCCAGAAAATCCATCCATGAATGACAACAAAGAGTGTCCCATAGTCAATTCTACTATCATGTCAATATTAAAGATGCTTTATTCAAATATCTAAAGTCTGTACACATCCTAATATGATTATCATGTTTCACAACTACAACGATATTCAAGATCCATGAAGAATATTCAATATGTCGGATAAATCTAGCGTCAAGAAGTTTCTTAATTTTTGTCTTAACTAGTAATGTTATCTTAGGATTCATCTTTCGTATTTAATGTCGCACTGGTTTAACAATTTCTGCAAGGACTATGTTATGTGCTACAATCTTAGAATCAATTCCTAGCATGTCTGAGCAAGTCCAAGAAAAGAGTTTGGGAAAGTCATCAAATAAGGTTGCATTATATTCTTGTTCATCTTCATCAAGGCACTTCCCTACTTTAATTACTTTCTCCTCATTATTTATACCCATTTTTATGTTGATTGTATCTTCCTATAGACATGGAAAATATACCGATACACTTGATCTTGATTACTAACATCGTTTCATCGTGAATCATCTTCTTAGCTTGTCATCACCTTTCATCCCATAATTGAATAAATCATTATTTATCTGATTAAATCATTCTCCCCTATTAATTAAATTAATCAATCTGATTTAATCAACCCTATGTCTCTATTTAATTAAATAATTCATTTTATTTAATTAAATCTCTAAAGTCATATTATTAAATTGAATAAATTAAACCTTATTTAATTTAATCTAACATCATCCCCATTTAATTAAATAAATAAAAATATTTATTTAATTAAAGTCTAAGTCATATTCCTCTTAGAACTTTGATTTAAATCAACCCAAACATACAAATCAAATTGTCACATCATCTGATCTCCTATTAAATTGATCAAATTCTAATTAATTTAATCCTAATCGCTTAATTTCTCTAGATTTTGCCACTTGCACATGAAAATACATTTAATTGATTTATTAAATCTATATTTTCTCTCAACATGACATCTTTAGGGGAATATTCCTCCAAGTTTGAAAATCCCTCCAAGTGGATGTGTCCTTCCAACAAAGCATTTATCTCCTCTTATATGTCCTTGTGCATTGAGCCAAGTGGAATTTAAGTCATTTTCTTTCCCTCTCAAACAAGTCATTTCATGAATTTCAAAATCCACCTAATATTATTTATTGGCTCATTCATCAAAATGTGCTCAAGTTTCCTCCATTCACATCTTGACAAGTGGCACTTGGCCATTGGATGTTGAATGATCCCACATTGCTTGATTTTTCTAATTCCTCCATCTTGTCTTTCTATAAATAGAAATATCTTATTCTCATTTTGGAGACACAACTTAGAGCAAAGTTACTATCCTCACATTTTGAACAAGTTCATCGATTTCCATAGCATTTTCCATCATCACAGCTAGGTTATTACATATTTTATCAAGGAATCACATTGTTCTTCATCATCAAGTGGATCAAACTTCATCAAGATTGCAAAGGAGTTGGGAAAGGGCCAATCTCCACATCAAATTGGCACCAATTCCCCCATGGTATTAAGATTTTGCATGCTTAAATAGGATTTAATTGCTTTTCTTATCTTTTTCTTCATTTCTTTCCTATTTTGAGCATTGTACATGAATTTCATCGAGAATTTTAGTTCTAACTTGTATTTGGATCTACTAGTGTGTTTGTTTGCTATATTTGTGTAGGTCTAGGATTGAGGTTCATATTTTGGCACTAGAAGGAGGGCGAATTTGAAAGATTTCATTATATTTTTTGAAAAATTCCATGTTTTTTTGTGTTTTTTTGTAGGTTACAGGAAACTGAGCCACTGGCAGTCAAGAAATGCTATATTGCACCATTCAAATTTTCAAATTTCACCATTGGAGTCTTCCCTCCCAAAAAATTTAAATTTCAAACTCAATCGCGGGCTCTCCAAACTCCAAACAACGCCGCTGGTAAAATAGAGCCGCAATTGCGGTCTTTGTTTTACTACAGAGCTCTGTTCTCAGTCATCAGCGATGCTATATTGCATCACTGATCATTCTAAATTGCACCACACCCGTGAATTGTACCACTGCAGTTGGGTAAAAGGAAGAATTTTAATTATTTTGACATGTTATTTTTTCCATTTTGATTAGTTGGACCTCTCACTGGTTTTTAGTCTCTATTTTTTCAGTTTTAACTAGTTTTTACAAGTTGGCTTGATTGAAGTAAGGAAATAAGACAAAGAGAAAGGTTCTCCATGTCATCATTCGCTCATTGTACTTAGTATTTTTAAACACTTTAGGGAGAAATTATAGTCCCTCTTCCAAGGATTTGCTATATTCTTGCTTTTAGGTTCACTAAATTTCATTTGGGCTTAAAAAGAACAAGACAAAAAAGCTAAAGAGAACCATAGGAAAACTCACTAAAATTTGTTTTGGGACTTAATACATGAACAAACAACTATCAAAATTCCAATTTGGTGCTTAAAAATAATTCACATTATTGCTTTGTCGTTAAAATGAACATGTGTTCTACTTGTTTTGTAATCCCTTTCACAAGTTAATGTCATCAAAAAGATGTATGCACTTCTCTCATGCTCTATAGTGATCTTGATAATCCAAAGTCCTTTGTTTATATTAGGTTGTATGAGATATTACCTCCACATTTCAAATTGGGTTCTTAAAATTGAAAAAATCTTGTGAGTGTGAGTGGAGTGCAATTCGAGTGTTCTCTCTTTAATTCTCAACAAAGATCAATCGAACTACGGATGTAATTGCTCGCTTTTGTTTATCCCTAGAGGGCTTGCTTGGTGGGAAAAATTAATCACTCCAGGGAATGACCCAACCTATAAAATGCTAAAGCCAAGCAAATTCCAACCGGTGTATAAGTGTGGGTACTCGAGGAAAGTTTGAGTATCACGAGGATCATTGTGACAAGAAGGGAAGCAATGGTCTCTTGCCACATGGATGGTCCCCCACGAATAAAATGCCCACATTAAAACCCCTTGTGTAGATAGGCCAAAATCCTAGTCTATTTGATGGTGCAAGAACGGTCATTCTGAAGCCACCCCTCATTCTTATGACTTTTAGTAGAGATGAGAAGTATGCCATGGGAGATTCATGGGTACTAATGCTTGCCTCACCCGAGAAGTGAGTGCACTGTAAGGGGGAGCCTATGTGGTCAAGCATATAATCATCTACTAAGAGTAAGCATAGCTAGATTTATCCAAGTGGGAACCCAACAAATATTGTCTTTTCATCCTAGGATTGTGCATATTCTTGAAATCAAAACACTTTGCTTGGATCCAAAATTCTTGAAAAAAAACATTCACAAGATCTTCAAAATTTCAAACCCTTTAGTGGAAAAAATACCTTTGAAAAATCCAAGTTCTCTTGCTTGCCCTAGGGATTTCATCCTTAGAGGTTTCTAAGAATTTGGATTTAATCATCATTTATTTTCACTAAAGTCAACATTAGGAAACTTTTGCCTTAATTTCCTCGATTTTCCACATAATGGACTTTGTGGGATGAGAAGAAGTTAGGACATTAGAAATATAGTTTGAAACCTAATCAAGATTTTTTTGTAGTAAATGGAAGTCATTAATAAAAGTTAAGAAACAATTGAACCCCACACATGTGTTCTTCCAAATGATTTCTCACATAATCAAAATCCAAAAACCCAAGTTAAAATTTCTTAGTACAAAAGCTCATGAAGAACATCTTTCAAGGCTTCACGAGCTAAGAGAAAGGCTGGTTTACAATTTTTACAAGAAAGCTTTAAGGAACCATCCTAACTTGTATGAATTTTATTGTCAGAAAAATCCCAATCTCTTTCAAAGGTTTTCTTTTCTCACATAGGAAGCATCAAGCGTGTTCTTCAATATCAAGGTCTTGTAAAGAGGATTTTTATCTAGGTCTTGTCTAGGATCAAAATCATCATTCTCACCCATTAAAATAAAAAATTATCTCATCAAAAACTTTTAAAAATCTTGAAAATATCATTCATGCTAGAATTTTGGAAACATCAAAATCATCTTGTTTGGTTAGATATGTGTAGATGAATCCTTTTCCACATATTTGATCAAATTATCAATCCTTGTGAGAAAGTGTACCTCTTGATAAAATCCAACATCTTGAGGTCTATGAGTTCATTATCCAAAATCATCTTGTTTGACTATGGGTGTCTTGATGAATCCATCTTCACACATTTAGTCAAATTATCATCTTGTGTATGAATCTACTATAGGAAAACATCCAACCTCTTAGAGTTAACAAGTTCACTATCTAAATCAAATCAAATCAAATCCTAAAGTCTAGTATCTCCTTCAAGGTTTCTCAATATTTCAGTCAGATCCGCATCATCCATTTTTTGTTTATCTCATTCTCATCCTTGATCCTTAATCATCCTAGTTATTTTTTATTTTGTTCCTAAAGTTAGATCAATCTAAAGGACTACACATTCTTGAAAATTGATCCCTATTTTATGGTGAAAACTATATCGCAACATAAGAAGAATATGGAAATCAACAAAGAAACATCAACTTCAAGTGACCTAAGTCAAATTTCTCCTAAAATGAATCTCGTTGGATTGAGTAATTCCCTAAGAAATTTCCCTCTACCATCACAAAATCCTCAGGAGGAGGGTCAAGTAGAGGACATCATCGACAAGGTCTTAGGGATGACACAATATTAATCTTTGAGATGGTGCAAAATCCTGAAAATCATTGAATTATTAATGCCATGATGAGGTTATACCCCTCCCAATACATGCTTGAACCAGTCAAATAAGGGGATAAACTCCCTTTTGACTATGACATAAGAAATCTTGTGGAGAAACCTCTTGAGATTATTCCTCCAATCCCACCTATGCCTCCATATCAAAACATCACTCAAAGCATCCCACAAGTCACATCATCCATTGCTCCAACTCCACCAATTGTTAGTAAGGCAAACAAATTTATTCATGCCCTTCAAGCACATCCACTTGTGAATAACCAAGAGTTGGATGAAAACATTAGATTGGGACAATCTATCCCAATAAATCCATTACACCCATAAATTTCTCTTGCATTTCATGATTCTACCCATTCATCCTCTTTCCATGCAATACTAGCTTATCCTCTCGACACACAAACCTCTCTCCCTTCGACCTAACAAGGAGAAGGTGATTTTTTTGGAGTAGGGGGAGTCTTCGATCCTTGTCATCATCTCTTCAAGGGAATGCACCACCCATATCTCAACCATTCCCACCTTTACCAATTACATCTACATCACCCCTTGGGTCAGATCTTCCCCCTTTATCCACTATCAATCAACCAAATCAAGGTAACCCTCCCATCATGAATCAAAGCATCATACCAAATCCTCTCATCTTGCCATCGAAATTGCAACAACAGATCAAAACTATCCAAGCAACCCCAACAATAAACACATCTACCATTCCCCAAGTATCTTAAAACATGGTCTCCCAGGGACCAAGCATATCAACCACACCATCCACCACTCAAACCCCAATCATCAATAAAATGGTTCCTCTCATCACAATAGTCAGCACTATTCCTAATCCACCACCATGGCTACCAAAACCCAACATGGGAACCTCATTCAACATCACATTGCAAGCAACTCGAAAAGCTGCCTATCGAAAGGCACTTCAACAAATCCAAAATAAATAAGTTGCAAAACTAGCTACCTTGCAAGTGCAAACACAATTGGCAGTGCAACAAGCACAACAGGCACATCAGGCTGCCCAAGCCGAAGCTTTATTACAACAGTAGCAAGCCACCCAAGCTATGCAAGCAGATCAAGCCACACAAGTCACACAGGCTACTCAGGCTACACAAGTAGCCCAACAAGCACAATTACAAGCGCAAGTGCAAGCTCAATATCAGGCACAGCTGTAAGCAGCTCAACAATAAGCATATCAACAAGCCTTTTAATAGTATCAAGCACAATATCAAGCACCTCAACAACAAGACAAACAACAAGCCTTGTTGGCACAACATCAATAGGACCAATAACAAGCATTGTTGGAATAACAACAAATGTAGGCATATCAACAAGCCTTAATCACACACTAAAGCTTGCAAAAAACTCCCACCAATGCTCCACCTATCACTCAAACCCCCCCTTAAAACGAGTTCACTCCACCTCCTGATCCACAAGATGATGTGACAACACAAATCAAACTACTCTCACAGCAAGTGCTTGATCTCGAATCATAAAAAACAACAAGGACACCTAACAATCTGTGTCCCTATCCTTTTGATAGGAGCCTTGCAATGATACCATTCCCAAAGGGATTCAAAATCCCCAAATTCGATAAATACCACAGATTGGGAAAACCTGAAGATCACATTAGGGAATTCCAAGTACATTACATGGAAGTCACATACAATGATACATATGGATATGTGTAGGATCATGATGGGCCAAAAAGTGGTGATATGTAAGTGATGTGATGGTTGATGTGGCTGACAACTTTTTTTTTACCCAAAATTGATGAAACAAAAAGAGTTTTTAAAGAAGATTCTTAGCTTTCCACCAATATAAATTATTCTTTACTTTGAATTTAATAAATAATTATTATTCATTTTCTATTTGAATTACGACTAAAGTCCTAATTGATAGGTTGATTGAGAAAAATCTATAGCTTTCAAATGGTATCAGATATTTTGAATCCAAAACATGCATCACATTCTATGATTTGCATCCCTTAGTAGTAAAAAAAGGAAAATTGAATTTCATGAAGTTTTGACCAAGTAAAGGTTGTCAGACATACGAGTTTTTATATTTTTTAAAACTTGTAATAAAAAAATCATAATTAATTATTTACCTTGAAAAAAATTACAAAAAAATATGCATCACATTGAGATGTGAGTCCTCTACTTATATCTAAAATCTTATAAAAAATTATTATCATTTTATTGTGGCTAGGGTGGTTAGACAAACACCTACTTCTTATTTTTTCCCTAAAATTTAAGTACTACTGCATTGAAATTTCAAATTTTCACCAAATAGTTTTCTGTTTTTTTAAATAAACCTAGTAGTTTAGAAGCTACATTGAATTTTCTATAGATTCTATTCTTACATATTTTTAAAAGAATATAGATAACTTATTCAATTTTTTACGTCAAGTTACCTAACTCTGATTTTTGAATTTTCATTGCCACTCAAGGGCCTATTTTTTCCATGATGATCCTCCACATACCCATATCTAATGCAACTATTTCCTCAAAGCCTAGTTGGTCCCACCATGGAGTGGTTTTCTCATCTTCCTATGAGCATCATAAAATTCCAAGAAATCATAGACGCATTCCTTGAGAATTATGCATTCAACATCAGCACAGAGGTTAGTCTAAAGGAATTATCGACGCTCAAACAAGGAAAGGGCGAATCATTCACCTCCTTCCTACAAGTATGGTGATCCAAATCCAATCAGAGCAAGTGGACCATGTCAGGGGAGAAAAAAATTTACACTATCATTGCCAATCTGGACAGGACCTTGGAATTTTATCTAAAGATGTAGTGCATCACCATATATGAAAAATTGATCCCCAAGGTGCTCAACATCAAAAGGGCCCTTATTGCACAATGGGGCACATCTACATATCTTGAACATCAAGATAGTTTCCCATCCACCGGCTATAATTAGAAACCTCACACATGGGTGAAAAATAGGAATGTCACAAATGATGGAGTGGTCGATGCTAAGGTCATCATCAGTGCTCTGAAGCAGAATTTCCAAACACATCATCAACCATAGAACAAAAACTACAATAACACACATGCCAATGTAGTAACTCGACAACCACCCCACAATCAAGGTGGACCATCTCCATGAAATAGATATGCCCCCAAGAGGAAATTCATAACCCTTGGGAAGTCAATCAAATCCATCATGAAGAATTTGGTCAATGAGAACCTCATCAAAATCCCCACTTATGATAATTACCAAGAGCCCCAGGTGAAACCACCCTAGTATAATGAAAATTTCCTTTGCGATTATCATAATCTCAAGGGGCATACAAATTCCAACTGCATGAAACTAAAAAATGTCATCCAAGACCTGATTGATGAAAAGATCATAAATGTTTAGCAACCAGCTGGCAATCAAGATCTAAAAATCTACATGAATCTAATGCCTGATCACAACCAAGGAAATAAAAAAGGGAAGAAAAAATATGATAATGTGAGCCATGTTTACAAAGGATTTATCGCATGCCTTGACGAAATGGTTACTGTTGTTAGCATCAAGGGAGCCAAATCTGATTTTTGAGTCACCACACATGGCGGAAAGGTCACCATTGTTGGGGCATCACAACCACCTAGGACATCCACCTCAAACTAGAAATCCATCCCTAATGGTTACAACGTCCTTGACCAGTTAACAAGAACCCGTGCTCAGATCTCCATCATGGAGTTACAGATGATTTTAGCTACCCATAAAGAAATCCTTGAGGAAGCATTGTGTAAGTGTGAAATAAGTAAACAAGGTTAAAACACTTCTTAATAAGACATTATATCAAAGATTAAACAAATTGAACCAATTCAAAACAGTAATCAATTGAAAGTGTCCTATTGCTCTCTATCTCCAAAGATTTATTAAATCAAAATTGCTCTCTGATTGTTAAGCACTATGATTGTTAAAATGACTATTCAAAGAACGAGATGATGCTAATGCAATGATAAACAATTAAACTAGCATGATATTAATGTGAAATAGATAATTGAAGCTATAGGAGGCAGCCATGGTTGAAAGCTTGAATCTTTGATGCTTGGTTGTGTGAATTCTTGATGCTTGATGTCTGGATTCCTACAGAGTAAGAGTACACAAAATAGATTATCTGGATGCTTTTCTTGGTTCAATGAGGCTTTATTTATAGATTTCCTAGCTGTAGAAATGCACAGGGAAAGCTTTGAGAGGCTTGGATTCAATTTGGAGAATTGAATGGTGAGAGATGGAGGAGATTGAGAGAAAGATGGAGATTGTCTCTACCCATGAAAACACTAGGCAAGAGAAGAGGAAAGATTGATGGAGGAGGATTGAGAGATCAAATTCCAAATTTGTCAACAATTTGTCTCCAAAACTTCCCGTGAAGTTTCAATCAATTAATTTTGACATATTTTAGACATGGTTTAGACATAGGATATCTAATTCATTTTTGAGAGAATATAGATAGAATATTCTTTGTGCTTTAATTCAAATATTTTTGATCTATTTAAATTAGCAAAAGAGGGATAAATAATTCAATAAAACAAACTATAGGATAGTTGTTTATTAGATTAAACAGAAGACTAATGGTAATTAATTAATAAAGTGTTTTGTCTTTATTTAATTAATTTAAGATTGATGTGATAGATTGAAAATAGGGATTTGATAATTAAATTGAACAAAGTATTTAATTTTGTTTATTTAATTAAGATGAATTTTAATGTGAGCTATATAAATAAATATTTCTACTTATTCAATAGTAGAGAAAATTTAGAATAATTAATCAAATAATTTGTATTTAATTAATTGGATGCTCCAAACCAATTTTAGGTGTATACATTTTTCCCCTCTTCGAAGTGATGTGTTTACGCATTGCTTCGAAGAAAATTTTGCTGCTACTGCCAGGATCGATGATATAGAAAAATAAATAATTCCATATGCCCCAGACATGCCCCAAACATTGGTTTTCAGATGATGGATGATTAATATGGCCCCTCAGGAGATAAATTAATGATGTGATGATTTTTAGAAATTTTTGAAATTCTATGATTTTCTGATGATTTTATGATGTTTTGATGAAGAAATAATTTATCTCCCAACAAATAATGAAGAAATCTAGCTTGCAGATGAGTTTTTAATTAATTTTCTAGATAAAATTAATTACAAGATAATAAAAATAAACCAAAATACCTTTCCAAAATCTATAAATACTCCAAAAGGTCATTTTCCAATTCATTTTCATTATTTGATTTTAAAAAACCTTGTGATAGAGACATATCTACCAGCTGAAGCAAGATGCCTATCCCCTTCCACACTCACTGATTTGAGTGTGTTCAATGTCACCAATGGCCGACCGCATATGGACCTCTGGTATGTACCCCTTGACCTCCTCGTAATTCATGTTTTTTTTGTTTTTTATGCTTTTTAGGCATTTAGGTGTCCTTTAGCTATTTTAGCGCTTTCAAGGCGTGCTGTAGCGCTTACAGTCCGATGTAGCGCTTCTAGTAGGTCAATTAGTGCTTTGAGTTTTAGCACTTGCATTAAAAACTCTAGCATTTCTAGTTTGTAATGTAGCACTTTCGGTAATTTAGCACTTAGGAGTCTAGAAATAGAGCTTTGAAATCGAATGTTAGCACTTTGAGACTTTTCGCGCTTCGATTTGATGGAGTAGCGCTTTCAGGGTTTGGTTTAGTGCTTCTGGTAAAGCAGCACTTTGACTGACTGTTGTAGTGCTTTGACACAGAAAAATAGCACTTTGGGATTTTTAGCGCTTTGGGTCGCTGATTTAGCACTTTTGGTTGATAAAATAACGCTTCTGGATTTTAGTGTTTTTGGGATCCTGTTTTAGCGCTTCCATGTCAGAATTAGATTTTTTGATTTAGCGAACCCTGATTTTGTCAATTTTGATCATGTCCATTCTTTGGAGTGGTATGATTTGATAATCCAAATTCATGATGTGTAGGATTGATGCTTTAAATAAGTCTAACTTCTCATGATAGGCGAGAAGAAAATCCTATTTGTGATGATCCTCATGATAAGCGAGGAAATGATTCATTATCTGATAAATCTCATGATAGGTGAGATCTAGATAATGTTTGATGAACCTTATGATAGATAAGGTTTTTTTATGTTTACCCATGAATTTTGATCAAAAATTCATACTAGAATTTTGGAATAGGCTTGATAGTAGATTGACTTTTGATTTATGACATAGTTCACTGATTTGTTGATTTTCTGTTGTGATGATAGGAGGATCTAGGTACTCTCTAGATGCGAGAGAGATTTCCATAGACTACAGACTTGATACCTCATCTGACACCAGATGAGCTTCAGGTGAGAGACCGATGCAGCCTTATGAGCTTGCTTGATATGCCCCAGATTAGAACTAATCGGGGTCTGTTTATTGCATTGGCTGAGAGGTGGCATAGTGACCACGACACCTTTCACCTACCTACTAGTGAGATGATGGTCATACCCGAGGATGTGTGGCGGATTCTGCGTATTTCGTTTATGGGTGAGATAGTCTTGTATGATTCTCATGGGACTGATAGTAGAGATGCTCTTCGTAGAGTGTTTCAGGATTAGGACATTGCAGGTCTGAGCGTTTGGTGGAGGAGGATTATTGACTCTTATGCTACACTACGAGCAGTGCTAGTTGGATTCATTGGAGGTTTCCTTTGCCCTGATCGTAGGTCAAAGGGATTCCTCATTGGCTGGGGTAGGACTCTTGAGAGCATGATGGTACACAGTACCAGATATGCATGGGGGATGTGTATGTTGGCACATCTTTATTATGATCTACACTCGGTCATGTATCTTAGAGCAAGGAGTTTATCAGCAGGGATGACCCTGTTATAGGTGTGGGCATGGGAGCACTTTGCTATTGCTTGGCCTTTTTGAGTTGTAGACAGACCAGCTGACAGACCATATGTTTTTCGATACAGGGGTCAGTTTACACAGCCCTAGATGGGAAAGTTAGAGCATTGGAGGTGAGTTTTTGATGATATAAAGACAGTTACCTGGTGCCCATACCTCGACTACGAGGAGTGGGATGAGGAAGCTGCAGTGTTGGAGTTCCTTTTTTATTCTATGTATCTTATTGGCCGTACACCATTTGTCTTAGAGAGATTTCTGCTGCATCGAGTGTACCGATACTATGGTATTGTACAGTACATGCCAGAGGGGGTAGCCCATCATGCGAGGCGACAGATGGATATTCTTGATTGGGGTCCACATTTGTCTTATGATGTAATAGTAGAGGGGTACCGGGCACTACAACCATCACCCTTGAATATGCAGAGGGACATTGCAGAGGTGGCAGTTACTGAGGAGTATGCTATATTTTTGGTGTTGGTGCTGCATCCGTGTATCACCATTCCTGGTGAGCCAGTACCTTTACCTATGCAGGAGGATGTGGTAGAGGATCTTGCAAATAGTGGGGGTGGAGAGGATTCTTCATCATGTAGTAGCTCAAAGAGCAGCAACAATGATGATAGTGATGGAAACAGTGGAGGAGACAGAGGGGCAGGACCAGCCATTAGCAGTGCACCATCCTCTAGCAGGCCTTGAAAGAGGCAAGTAGTGTTAGTGCCTTCAGTGGATTAGCAGAGATAGATAGTTGGGCTCCAGATAGAGGTGCAGAATTTGTAGGGGTAGCTGGTACAGGCTATGGGTTTGCTTGTGCAGACCCAGACTCAGATGCAGGCATAGGCATAGGCTCATGCCCAAGCTCTATCGCAGGTGCAGGGATAGTTGAATTTCATACAGACATAGGTGGCTACTCTGACAGCTAAGAGAGACAGTGCTCGGCAGATTGCCGAGAGAGCACAGGAGAGAGCTGAGACTTTACAGAGAGTTGCTGATGGTAGCTCAGTTTTAGACTACATGAGAGAGGTCCTACGGTCTGGCTGAGAGACATAGTTCTATAGAGGCCGATATCATGATGCAGTGCTTGCAGAGAGCAGAGTTAGTTACGCTCCATCGAGATCTGGGTGGACTCATACTCAGACAGTGAGTGAGGGGGTGACACAGCCTCCACGCAGAGATCCCAAAGATCCTGGCACTTCTGGGGGTGATGGTGGTATAGGTCCTGTTGGTCCCGCACAATCTGGCAGTAGCAGATTGTAGATGTTATTGAGATTTTTCTTTGTGAGACATGATGTATACTTCGATTCAGCCCATTTTTGATGATGTATCTTCTCTTTAGACTTCATTGTACACTTGACACTTGATATATATATGAGATGCATTTGATATGATTTATGATGGTTTATGATATCTATGTGATGGATGCAATATGCGATGATTTTATTTTGATGTAATGATGTAAAGATAAATGTATGTGTAGAGTAGACGATATATGAATGTACGGATAATATGATGTGATGTATGATTTCTTAATGATGATCTATATGTATGAATGGATGGATAGATGTTAGCATTATGATGATAAAAATGATGATCTTATGATGAATGATAATGTAATGGATGTAATGATAATAATGATGTGATTTTAATTTTTTTTATGAATGGATGGTAAATAATGTATGCATATTTGCATTGGATAGATGATAACATAATGATAATAATGATGATGTAATGATTTGCATTCATTATATGTAAATGGAATGTATGGATATATCGATGATTGGATAACATAATGATATTTAATGATGTAGTAATGATGTAATAATGATGTAAATGATAAAATGAATGTGATGATGTAATGCACGATGTATGAATGATGAATGTATAAGCATTATGATGTAAAAAATGTATGAATTATGAAATGATGAAGATTTAATGATTAGATGATGATTTATAACTATACGATAAATGATAATTTTTTAGTATATGATAAATGATGATGATGTTTTTGATTTTAATGTCAAGTATACTCAATCATGATTGTGGAAAAGATAATTATTGATTTGGAATCTTTTGTGCAACAAATACTCTATAGATAATGAATTTATTTATGAATGCAATCTAATTTAATCATGCAACTATATGCAACTGATGTCATTTTAACAGTCATTTTGTGCTTGGTATCATCATAGAGATTTTATTGGATGTTGAAAGTTAGTACAAGCATCAATGGTTGTGTTAATCCAATGAAGACCTGAGTATGACTTTCATGATTTTTGATATTGCAATCGAACACAAGCATCTAGGTATAATTGAACCAAGATGACCTGAGCATTCATTGTGTAAACAGGTAGAGATAATCATGTGAGTGTGTGAATTTTGAATGTCATTGGTGATACATTTGCATAGCACATCCCCCGAAAATTCACACATTTATATGATTAACGGACAGACAGTAGACAATAAGAATATCCTTCTTTTTCCTTGTTTCTCTAGTGCAATACATCATTAAGTAACTCCAAAGAAATGATAATCAAAATAATGTAATTTATCCATTTTTTACTTTAGAGTGTTTCATTCATTTAATCAAATTTTAGATCATCCATCCTGATTTTGGGATGTTTTTGTGTTTTCTAGATTTTTGACAAAAAGACCTAACCTATTGACCTATCTTAGGGGTCTCGGGGGCTTATCAAATATTAGCCTTTCCTACGTGATAGATGCAGAGACCACGTAGTTCGACTGACTTAGACCTATGATTTTGGATTTTGCTTTTCTAGACTGAATTTTTGACATGTTTTTGGATTTTTGATATGATATGGATGTTTGATGAAATTTTTGATGGTGATGGATGTTGCGTTTTGATCATTGTTTTTGCTTTCTTGTCATATTGTTGTTCCCTCAGATTGATGAAATCGATGTTATTGTTGTCCTTAGTGATATCCAGATGTTGTCCCAAAGCTATGGAGTGATATGTTGACCATGTGACATGTTTTGATAATGGATGCAATTTGACAAGACTAATGATATGATTTGAATTGATATTGACTTTCAGATGAATGATCTTGATATGTTCATAATAGATGGGAAAGCTGATCTTAGATCACATACGATGCCTGTTTCTAATTTTTCACCAATATGTTTTGATTACACTATGTTTTTGATATATATATATTTTTTATTTTTGTATTTTCTGTTCCCAAGATGCCTGTTTGCCAGGTTTTCATCAAGGAAACCTTTTCAACAATTTTTAACCCGTGCATTAGGAGATTTATGTATACAATTTTCTTAGATGAATACTATTGATAGGTTCATCAAATAGATCCCCTTTTGATGTTGATAGCTGATATGTCCCTAATCCATACACTGATATGACAACAAAAGGACCTAACTAGTTAGCCTCAAATTTTCCTCTCTTCTCTCTATCCTGTTGATTCCTAGGGTTCTCTTTTAGAACCAAATCACCGACCTGAAAGACGCTCGACTTTACTCTGTGGTTGCAACTCCTTGACATTCTCTATTGATAAGCCATTAGATGATTAGCAACTTGTTGATGATGTTCATCTAACAACTCCAGTTCCTGCAGCCTAGATACCCTATAATCCTTGTCTGATATGATTCCCCTGAGTGATACTTGAGGGGATGGAATTTCTACCTCTATAGGTAATATGGCTTCTGATCCATATACCAAGGCATATGGTGTAGCAACTGTTGGTGTTCTGATACTTGTTCAATAGGCCCATAGTGCCAGATTGAGTTGAACATGCTAATCCCGTCCAACATCATTAACCATTTTCTTTAGTATTTTGAGAATTGTCTTGTTTGAGGCTTCTACTTGGCCATTTCCTTGAGGGTAGTATGGTGTTGAAAACCGATGTTGGATGTAGAACTTTTCACATAGTTCTTGTACATCTTGATTCTTGAAAGGTCATCCATTTTTCAGTGATAATGGATTGAGGGATTCCATAGCGATAGATGATGTAGTTCAAGATGAAAGAGAAAATCTATTTCCCAGTGATGGTTGTAAGAGGTACTGCCTCTATCCACTTTGTAAAATACTCTGTGGCTATGATAATGAAATTGTGTCCATTAGATGAAGAGGGATGTATTTTCCCCAACAGATCCAGACCCCATTGACAGAAAGGCCATGTTGTTGTAAACGGATGCAGTTCTTGAGCTGGTGCATGAATCAAATTGCTGTGAACCTGACACTTTTGACATTTCTTGACATATTGATAGATTCTTTTTCCATGCACGACCAATAATACCCCAAGTGAAGGAGTTTCTTAGCTAGGGTTATCCCACTCGAATGAGTCCCACAAATACCCTCGTGAACTTATTGTAAGGCCATTTTAGATTTGTCATGTTCTAGAGATCGAAGTAAGGTACCATCAAGACTTTGATGATAAAGGATGTCAGTGATTAAGATATATCGAGCGGATTGGCGAATAAAACTTCATTTTTGATTCCTAGAAAGATCGGGAGGTATGATATTGTCTTTTAAGTTAGCATAGGTTTTTTGTAGATGGAGTTTTCAATGGTTTCTAGATGGAAAATGGTGCTAGATTCTAGATTATTATTGGAAGGATATGGTACTTGTTCTACCATAAACTCATAACAAACATGTTTCTCACACAATTGTATTAATGAAGTGATTGTGGCCATGGTGTCTGCTGCTTTGTTCTCTGTCCTTGGAATTTGATCAAACCTGATATTGATGAAGAACTATTTCAAATCCTCTATGTGTTGCTTGTAGGGCATCAACTTTTCATCTTTTGTTTGATACTCGTCATTTACCTAATAAATGACTAGTTGTGAGTCTCCATACACTTGTAAGTCTGTGACTTTCCATTGAATTGCTATCTTGACCCCAATGATCAATGCCTCATACTCTGCTATATTATTTGTACATGGAAACACCAGTCTATATGATTTAGGAATGGTGTGTTGTTGGGGATTGATAAAAAAAATCCCCGCTCCTGATCCTTGCTATGTGTACGATCCATCAAAATATAGTACTCACTGGTGTGGCATTACCGTCATAATATCTGCATCTGGAAATTCCATCGTCATTGGTCAATCATCTGGTAGAGGTGCTTCAACTGACTGTTCAGCAATTTCTTGTCCCTTGATTGCCTTTCTCTCCACATATTGAATGTCAAATTCGCTTAGGAGCATGGCCCAATTTGCCAGTCTACCTGTTAAGGAAGCTTTACTTAGTAGATACTTCAAAGGATCGATTTTTGCTATTAGTCGGATTGTATGAGTCAGCATGTAGTGCCTTAGCTGTTGAGTAGCGAATACTACTGCTAAGCAAGACTTCTCTATGAAAGTGTAGTTCACTTCATAACCATTTAATGTTCTACTAATGTAGTAGATTGCATGCTCTTTTCCTTCATAGTCCTCTTGTGCTAACAGTGCCCTCAAAGAGATATCAGTCGTTGCAATGTATAATATCAAGGGTCTTCCTTCCATTGGTGGCATGAGAATGGGTGGTGACATGAGATATTCTTTGATTTGATTGAATGTTGTTTCACACCCACTATCCCACTTGAAAACTATATTTTTGTGCAACAGATGGTTGAAAGGATGACTTCTATCTGCTAGCTAAGAGATAAACCTCCTGATCGATTGGAGCCTTCCTTGTAATGATCGGAGTTGATTGATATTATTAGGAGGTGACATATCCATGATTGCTTTGACTTTATCCAGATCTACCTCAATGCCTTTTCCTGAGACAATGTATCCCAATAGCTTTGCTGATGAAACCGCAAAGACACACTTTTTGGGGTTTAACCTACCATTGAATTTTTCTAGTCGTGTGAAGATTCTATCTAGGATATGTAGGTGTCCTTCTCTTGTACTAGATTTTTCCAAAATTTCATCCATATATTCCTCCATGAAGGTATGCATCATATCATGAAATATCATTGTCATGGCGCTTTGATAGGTGGTGCTTGCGTTCTTTAGACCAAATGGCATGACGTTCCAGCAAAAGGTCCCTCATGGACATGTAAAAGTTGTCCTTTCCTAATCTTCTGGAGCTATTTTTATTTGATTGTAGCCAAAGAAACCATCCATGATTGATAACATGGCATGTCCTGCTATCAAGTCCACAATGATGTCTATGTTTGGTAGTGGAAAATCATCCTTCAGACATGCTTTATTGAGGTCCCTGTAATCCATGTAGATTCTGATGCTGTTGTCTGGCTTTGAAATAGGTACTATGTTGGATATCCATTTGGCATAGTCTATTGACCTTATGAACCCAGCATCCAATAATTTCTTTAACTCAGTCTTTACCATTAATGCAATGTGAGGATGCATTTTTCTTAATTTTTGCTTGACAGGCTTCATTTCTACAGGAAAAGACAAGTGATGCATAAGCAGATTTGGATCTAAGCCTGGCATATCGGAATATGACCAAGCGAAATTGATGCTTCTTTGTTTAAAGAAATTGATGGAGTATGGTCTTTCCTGATTTGTCATGGATTCTGCCAAATGTAGAATTTTTGCTTTCTCCTTAGTGCCGATGTCCACAGATTGCGTTGGTTCCACCAGAACTAATGATCGCTCATGATAATGTTTTGGAAGGGTGTCAAATCTTCCATCCTTCGGTGCCTGAAAATTTTTTTCACCGTTGGATGTGTTCTTTATTTTTTCTTTTTCCAGATCTAATACTGTCATAGAATGGTTTTCACCATTAGATCTATTTTCCCTATTTTCAATTTTGCAACTGGAAGATTTGTCACCCTCCTTCCGAGTCGTGTTGTTATGAGTTTGATAGATAGGACTTGTACTAGGTTCT